>JAFFSR010000286.1:612500-1112500 GCA_017163975.1 Anastatus disparis | reverse complement strand
TCAAATAATTTTTAATTACTTTTTTCGCAACCCTGGAGCACAATGATCAGGCCTCGTCGCCGCGCGCCAAACCCCGCAGACGTGTCCCACGCTGGAGCCACCCACAAAAACACACCTCGCGCGTCGACAAACTTTCGTCTGCGACAAAACATCATCCCTACTGAAAATATTATACGAACTCTCATGTGAGATCTCATATAAAATAGCCTATGAAATCTCTGAAATGTGTTTTAAAACTCTAATAGTCCTCTTTAAAATAAGCTAAATAAAATATTTTTATGACTTTTTTAAAAACAGTTATAATTTTTGGGAAAATAGACCTATTTTTTCAATCATGATTATCTCATAAACTCAGAAAGATAGAAAATTTTACATTGAAGAAAAACTGTTTCATTTTTAGTCTAGAATATATATATATATATATATTTAGTGACCAATTAGTTTCGGAAAAAAACTTTTTTTATACTTATTTTTTTAGCGAAAATTCATGAAAAATTAGTAAAAATTTTTAATTAAACGAGTAAAAAAAATTTTTTCCTCGAAACTCATTAGTCACTAAATATATATATTCTAGACTAAAAATTTAACAATTTTTGTCGAGTATAAAATTTTCTATCTTTCTTAGTTAATGAGATAATCCTGATTGAAAAAATAGGTCTTTTTTTCGAAAAATCATCATAACTGTAGTTAAAAAAGTCATAGAAACATTTTACTTAGGTCATTTCAAAGAAGACTATTAAAGTTTTAAAACTCATTCAAATTTTTTTTATATCATAATTTTCATTAAAATGGCATTCACTTTCATGTAGGCAAAAAAATTAGTGAAAAAAATTTTTTTTACATTGCTATAAACAATTAGAAAATGACTTTTTTCATACCGGACTTACTTGATTTCAAAGATTTTTAACCAATCTTTTAAACGCTGTTTGAATTTTGAAGATGCAATCATTAGTTTTGAAGATATAAAACTTTTTATTTTAATTAATTTTACTCTAGGGTGGACAAAAACAATTGACGGGTAGTGTGTAGGTGAAAACAAAATTTTCTTGCATATCAGATCTCACGTGAAATCTCATGTGAGATCGGGTATCGGAAAAATTAATTTTTTTGCACACGTGATCTCACGTAAGATCGCGTATCAGAAAAAATAAAATTTCATGGCACATTAGATCTCACGTGATACCTTATGTGAGTTCTCATATGAGATTTCGCTTCATTTTCAATCGTGAAAGCTCATGTGAGTTCTCGTGTGAGATCTCACATGAGATTTTACGTGAGATTTCATGTCATTTTTTTCAGTGGGGTAGTTCCATGCGATGTCCCAAATCAGCAATTTCTAAAAGATTGCGAAAACATACTGAAACATGAGACTTTTTGAATTAAAAAATAAGCGGACACCGGGCGCGAACCCCGTTCCTCGAGATCTCCAGGCACGAGCTCTATTCACCGAGCCAATGCCGCACTGCTATATACAAGTTAAAATCCTACTTATAAGGCTCTTCGCCGGTATAGTAGGTATCTATGTACAAATATAACATGTGGATGAAAAATCCACCATGTTACAATCCCCCCCACCACACGGAAGTACTTCGGTGGAACCGATAATTTCGTCATACTTGCTCTGCTTGCTCTGCTCTCCTCCCCCCCACACGAAAGTACTTCGGTGGAACCGATAATTTCGTCATAACTGCTACTGCTACTTGCTCTGCTCGCTCTGCACGCTCTGCTCGCTCTGCTCAATGCTAATAACTTAATGCTAAAATTTTTTAAAATGCTCTATGGTTGCTCCAGTGGGTTATTTCGTTGGGCGCCATTGAAACATGAGACTTTTTGAATTAAAAAATAAGCGGACACCGGGCGCGAACCCCGTTCCTCGAGATCTCCAGGCACGAGCTCTATTCACCGAGCCAATGCCGCACTGCTATATACAAGTTAAAATCCTACTTATAAGGCTCTTCGCCGGTATAGTAGGTATCTATGTACAAATATAACATGTGGATGAAAAATCCACCATGTTATAATACTAATCGTAAAATTCATACAAATGTAAAGGAGAGACAAAGAAGGAATTACAAAATTCATTAGTAAGCAAGCTAATGAACTTGAAATAATCGAACGATTTTCCGTCCTAGAAATCTCTACTGCATGTCGAGTTTTGATTGGGCTTTCCATCTCTCGTTTGCCTGGGCGCAAAGTTATAAAAACAACCCTCTTCCTCACACGTATGGTCACAACAAGACTGTAACTGCAAAAGTCGGCCCTGCTAGGTCCACTGGAAAAGAGTCAGTGTTACATATAAGTCTACTAGAATTAAAATTATATTAGTGAGTAGATTAGGACCCTGCTTCACTGATTAAATAATAATAATGAGAAATAAAATTATTATTAAGTAAAATAAACATTTCAAACAAATTCTAATTAATGAAGTGAATTTGAGAAGGGTTCAAGATTTTTAAGATTAACAACAAATAGTGTAAGTGACGAAAAAGGGTTGATCTATTAGCTGACCGCTTTGGTGATCAAAAGAAGGAAAATTCAAACAAATCTTGCCATGGATTCTTAAACCGTGTAGAATTAAATTTATCTAAGTCGAGACGATTAGGACGAGGAATTTCAAAACAGCTGTTTTGAAACCCTTCTCTTTCTCTCTTGGTAATAGTGAGTTGAATTATATATTAAAACATTATTATGTACGAAAATTCAGATTGTAAAAATAATTACGATATATGAACATTTAATTAATTTTCATATTAATTATATGATCTACTTCTAATTAAATTTTGTATGATTCTTATTTGTAAATCAAATTGCTGAAGATTGAAATAAAAATGAAAGAAAAAATTAATTTAAATTATTGTTGTTATTTTAATTTATATTAAAAATCTAATTAATAAATCTGTATATAGAAATATTTATAAATAACCATAATTGTAATGATATAAATAAATTATATATGAATATATACATATATATATATATACATATATATATATACATATTTTTAAGAAATCAGACTTTTGAGGAGTCAACGGTGTTGCCGTACATACACTGAGAGAAAAGTTTAATAACTGTTAAAATATCTGTATATTTGATTTTAGTTTTAAAATTTCTTAATATTTATTTTATTATATATTAATAATTCATATATATTTTTAAAGAATAAAATATCGAAATTCAATTTAAATATTGCGGTATGTTAAGATGTCGATTCTGCATTTTAATAGTTAATATGTAACGATTAGATGTGAACATATGTTTATTAGATGGCATTACTGTAAGCGCTTACTCTAATGGCGGCTTTTTAAAAAAGCATTAGTCTCATCTTTTTTTTTATAGAAAATTTATTAAAAAAATATCATCTTGAAAATTGTCATTTGACTTTAGTAGGTGAATGCTATTAAAAAAATAATAATTTATATATAATTGAGTGAGTGGAATCTATTTATTTATAGATCTCAAAAAACCTAACCTAAACATTTCAGAAATTCGAAGCATTCAGCAAAAAATCTAAGAAGTACGCTAATGCTATTTCATCAGGAATCAATATAATTTATACACTTGCTGTCAAATTTCAATTAGAATATTATTTCAGATTGTTGACTTAAAAAGGCTTAGAAGATGAGATAGAGTATGGATATGTTATCGGTAAAGTTATAAAATCTAAAATACAAATTTAAAAAAAAACAAAAGTTACTGAAATATCGTATGTTAATGTTAATGGAAATTTTTACAAAAAAGATTCAGTTTTATATCTTTCGAATCTTAAAGATGATCCAGTATTTGTGATAATTGAATGTATACTTGCAGATGATTCCAAAAATATTTATTTTATGCATAATACGTGTATAACATTAGGTTTTAATGTCCACATTAAATCTTATAAAATAATCCTTCCAAAAAAGAATGATTTTCAATATTATAAGTATGATTCAAATATCTTACAAATTAGATAATAAGAGGAGGTCACATATCTCTGTCTTTTTCTAATCAAATAATTAATTTTTAGTAAAAACTAATGACTTAAGCAAAAAATAAAAAGAAAGCCGCATCTCGTATCAGGAAAAGCAAAATTTCTTTTGATAAGAAAAAATTAATTTTGTTGCTTTGATTTTAAGAAAACCTTGAAAAACCAAATTATTTACCCTAACCTCTGTGTCTTAAGTTTTTCAAGGTTTTCTTGGAAACGAAGCGATTTAAAAGAAGAAATTAATTCTTTCTCATCAATTGAGATATTGCATTTTGTAATACGAAATGCGGTTTTCTCTTCATTTTTTGCTAAAATTATTAGTTTTTGTAAAAAAATCAATCCTTTGATTAGGAAAGGACAGATATGAGTAAATCTTCCATACTTTTGAAATTCATGTTACTGCGTCATTACTCGTAAATATGAGATAGCACATCTTCTCAGCAAATGTTTACTGATTTATTGAGATATCAGAAAGTAATTTTGCTATAGTTTGGATTATAATCAGACATGTCATTTTATGGCGAATGGGGAAAAGAGGTTTTTTACTTAAATTTTAAATGTTATCAGGTCATGTTAAATGATAAATTATCGCTATAAAAAAATGACTATTGTTCTTTTGATCTAAAATTCACACTAAAGCTGTATCTATGTACATAGTTTTGGGAAATCAAGATCATGGACGTGTGCCTGTTAACAAAAGTACTTTTTGAATAGTTATTAAAATGTTACCAAAAATTTATATAATTTACTTTTTTGTGGAAAATATGATGCTGTAAAAAAGACTATTCAGCGATGACGTTTGAAACTATATCAAAAGGTAATATTGAGAAGCACAAACAAAAATTTCTTTATTAAGAACGTGTGCCTAGTGTAGATAAAGTTCTGTGTTACTTTGAAATTATAATTAAAAAACGTAATTCACCTTTGAAAATATGTTTTTATCTTCTAATATGAAACCCTGAGCTTTTATGCACCTTTTCTCTGTTGTGAACTTTGTAATTTACTATTTTATAGTACTCAATGGAATTTTTAAGTTGGTTTTGAAGTATTGTTTCAAGTATTCTGAAAATCATTGAATTTTTTCCAGCTATTAAATTTTCCGGATTTGCATCAATTACCTAGTTTCCTAGATGTACACTCGAGGGACACTGATTAGCGACCCCATTTTCGCGCCTTTAAACGTTATCCATTGAGTTTAGGATGGTTGCGCGACCATGTTTCAAAAATAAGTTTCCATCTAGATAAATATAATTCATGCTAACTATAAAACAAGGGAACATAAATAAAGAAATGGCGGTAAAATTCAAATGGACATTACTTCGAATATAAAAAATGATAAATGATAAAACAATAAATAAATGTTAAAGTAAGCATATTTTTATAAAGCATTCTTATATATATTATGTAACCATATGCGATGACAATCATAAGAAATCATAGCTTTTTCATTACTTCAGTATTAAATATTTGCTCATTTAAATTTTACCACCATTTTTTTATTTATGTTCCCTTGTCTTATAGTTAGCATGAATTATATTTATTTAGATGGAAACTCATTTTCGAAACATGATCGCGCAAGCTAACCTATATTTCAGAAACTCAACGGATAACGTTGCAGATATTCAAAAAAGGGGTCGCGAATCAGTGTCCGTCGAGTGTACCTTAAAAAGACTACCCTCTAAAGTGAGTAACACAGTTTTTTTCTTTCATTATAATACGTCAAAATTAAAAAAAAACTTATTTTATACGTGTGTCTGTATTTTCTTTTTCTAATTTATCGTAGGTGAAATTTTAACACTATGGAGGATTTACTCATATACTCGACCTCCTCTTAATAATTATAATTTATTTATGCACATAATATATTTTCGATAATCTTGTTATATTTAAGCTAATAACTTCATATATTCACTATAAAACTATACGTATTTTTAGAAAGAATATAATATTTCAACTATTAATATTTGTATATTTAATCAGAATCTACAATATATTGTGACAACCCTGGGGATCAGGAGGTTGCACTAATTTATAAAAATATATATATAAGCTGTAATTAAATCAGTAACAAAAAGAGGAACTTTATTTAAGAAATATGTACAGTAATAGTACGCTCGCTCAAAATGGACGCCAGCCGCGTATAGCGTACGCGACGCCGCTTGCTCTAATTAAATAACTATTGGCACGACGAAAAGCAAATATTACAAAAACGTAAGCTAAAAGGGACACGAGCAATAAACACACAAGAAATGAAAGAATTAGAAAAGCACGAAGGGAATATATGCAATACAACGCGCACGCGATCGCCCGGCACACACGTCGTAAAAGACAGAAAGAAATTATATTATTTCTCTTTAGCAATTGTGCACTCGCAACAATTTTAAGCACAATAAAATAACTTAGAGAATATTGAATTTATCTATTCTCGCTCACACTAACTACGATAATTGTAACACACAACCAGAAAAGTATTACGCAATATCGCAAGTCGTAACGCTCTTTATCGGACGCCGGCGACAGAAGGAATAATAAGGGTATTCCTTCTCGTCTATGCTCAGCTTCATCTCTCTTGCTGTACGCTGCGCGCGCCGCAAGAGAGAGACAAACGATCCTAAACGGACCCAAGCTCAGCTACTCGAGTCAAGCTGCTCGCTAGCTATCTCAGTGCACATTATACGTGCTTTATAAATTCGCACGTGTGTGCCAACGATTTTGGGTTATGCTCTTAAATATTTGACTCGCGTGGTCTGCTTTCCGTCTTGCCCGTAGCTAGATGCTCCCTTCTGTCGGCTATATGCGCCACAAATATACATAAAAGTAATATGGCCAATCTGCCATGTTACAATATACTTTGATAGTTAATATACTGAGTAAACAGTTATGAAATCTTTCTCTCAGTGTAGGGAATCGCATGGTAAATTACAAAATCCACAAAGTTCCGTAGAACTTTGAGGATGTTTGAAATATAAAATATTAGCGAGAAAAAAAGAGTGGGATAACAATAGAAACTGCCACACACCCGCCGAGTGTGCAGGATACCAAAACAAGGACGGTACTATCGAATCGGTTATTTTTAGATTGGGCAACGTCGCAATCCTCCAAAGTCCGTAGCGATATAAATATATATATATATATATATATATATATATATATATATATATATACACTGCCGTTCAATTGCTTTTGCCCACCCTAGAGTAAAATTTATTAAAATAAAAAGTTTTATATCTCCAGAACTAATG
Source organism: Anastatus disparis (assembly GCA_017163975.1). Classification (NCBI taxonomy): domain Eukaryota; kingdom Metazoa; phylum Arthropoda; class Insecta; order Hymenoptera; family Eupelmidae; genus Anastatus; species Anastatus disparis. Next base: position 1,105,291 of record JAFFSR010000286.1, on the reverse strand, counting down.
ATTGCATCTTCGAAATCCAAACAGCGTTTGAAAGATTGGTCAAAAGTCTTTAAAATAAAGTAAGTCTGGTATAAAAAATGTCATTTTCTAATTGCGTATAACAATGTAAAAAAAAAATTTTTTAACTAATCTTTTTTGCTCTCATAAAAGTGGATGCCATTTTTATAGAAATTATGATTTTGAAAAAAACCAAATGGGTTCTAAAACTCTAATAATCCTCTTTGAAATGACCAAAGTAAAATGTTTCTATGACTTTTTTAACCATAGTTATGATGATTTTTCGAAAAAAAGACCTATTTTTTCAATCATGATTATCTCATGAACTAAGAAAGATAGAAAATTTTATATTGAAGAGAGAATGTTTCATTTTAAGTCTAGAATATATATATATATATATATATATATATATATATATATATATATGGCTGATTCCATTCAGATTCATGCAGGCCGTCACTGATCGAATTTTTTTTTTTCTTCTAAGTAATAATAAAAATACCTTCTATTATGTATATAAAGATAAAATTTACCTCGAAGAACGCTCAAAATTTTTTTTTTTTTTACTACAGCAATTTTAGTGTTGGATGTAAAAACAAAAATTCAAAAATTGAAAATGGACCTCTACTTTTAAAGGACTATAGCTCCGTCAATTTTTAACCTCTTTGGGCGTTCTTTTAACGAAAGTGTGCGGAATTCTGTCTCGTTTTAAATGCAATCTCGATTTTTGTAATACAATTTGATCTCACTGAGTTATTTACGAAAAACCGAAAATAGCGATTTTTTTCAAACACGATTTTCTCAAAAACTATATTTTTTTTTAATTTAAATTTTTATATGATTTTATACATAAAAAATACTAACTTTTAGAGTAGGTGAAAATATGCGATTTTGCCTTATTCTTTTTGAACAGATTTTCAAACTTTTTTTTTATATTTTCGAGTTTAAAACATTGATACCATGGCGCATCGTACTATTTTTCCAACTTTACGTGTTCTTACAACTATTTTTATGCTTTTATTTATTAATATATCAAAAATATCAATAAAAATCTTTAAAATAAACCCCGGATCGAATATTTTGATCAATTAGAACCAAAGTTATGACGATTTAAAGTTTAAAAAAAAATGCTGAAACTTTAAATAAATATATATTTACTTTGAATTTTGAATTTTGAATTTTGAATTTGAATTTTGAAAAGGTGAGTTTTTTAAATACTAAAATATATTATTTGGTCATTTTCAATGAACAAATAATATGCGATACAATTAAGAAAAAACACTAATGGATTGAGAACTAATGTGAATAAAAAAATCCGGGTTTGAATAGAACCTTTCAATTTACTTCTTGCCACTCATGTCTCGAAGTTTTGGCAGTGTAGATTTGGTTTCGTTCACTTTTCCAACAGTGAATCTTTTAAATACCTTTAATTTCTTTTGCATTTCCTAACCATTCCATTTTTTTGTCAGTCGAAAAACTTCTAACTCATCCTTGCGGATAACAAGAATATTAATCGACGGAGTATATTTTGATACGTGAGTGGCGAAATTTTCAGCGTTTCTAATAAAATCTGCACTCTTCTTGGACAGATTATGCATGGTAGCATAATGTTCAACTAAACCACCAATGCTGTCACAAGCGCCTTTACCATGACCTGTTGCAGAAAAAAGCCATTTTCTGTTTACTTTTGAGTTTTGAAGCTCATAGAATTGATATCTATTTTTAAAATGACTGGCAGCTCCATCGGAAATGGTTATGATTTCATCAAGATCTTGCGCAATATGTTTTTGTTTTAAGTTATCGATAATTAAATTTATAGCCATTAGGGCATGAGACGAATCATGTTTAATATCGTCAGAGACGGTGACATAACTGACTATTTTATCATTTCCAAAATGGCATACTGACGTAAATATTGATATTTGGTTTTTACTCCAATGATAGCTTTGAATTTCATTTTGAAGCAGAACTGTCCAATTTTCTGCAAAATCGACATGAATAACTAATTGGAATTCATTATTTTTCGCTAAAAGTTTAACCTATTTAATTGCTATACGTTGAATTTCTTTGACCAATTTATGAGCTCTTACAGTGAGAGCGCGCTCTCTTCTCTATTAAGAAATTTTCAATTGTGCTAGTTTTATTCAGTAAATTTGACTTTTCCCAAACACCATAAATTATTTCTTCATATAAATCTTCTTCTGTCAAAGAAATTACTTGTAAATCAATAGAATCTCCAATGGGACATTCTTTACATTCTCTTAGTACATATTTCATATCATCTTTTAAACAAAAAAGTGAAGAACATATTTCCAATTCCAAATCTGCAATGTCTTGTTTATTCTCTTTTTTATAATTATTCAAAGCATCTAACATAAGTTCAAGATTCTCGCAGTAAACGCAAAGACACGAATCGGTTATTGGATGTGGTATAACCCACTTCGGTCTTAAGCGTAGAATGTTGATTTACCAATTTTTGTTTTCATTTCAGGATTTTCGTCTTTAAATAATTGATATATTTCTTTTATACTTCGCATAAGAAAGCGTTTGACTTTTTTAGTTTTTATACCATTTTCTTTGATAGATACTGTGTCGCTTTTATTTGCACTTTGACGAGAACAATTAAAATCATCGTTCAGATAATAATCCTTTACTTTCATTACAATTTCACTATCCAAAGAATGGCCACAATAGTTCTCAGACTGCTTGTACATTTTTTTATTATTTACCAATGATCGTGCTTGATCAATCATATAAATAGTTACATTTGGTGAAACTGATAATAAATAATCTTTGGGAATATTACTTGCTATAATACTCAACAATTGCACTTTCTCTAGAAAATTTGAACAGTTATCTAATGCAATTTTAATATTCTCAAGCCATTCATCATTTGTTTTACATTCATTATTTTCATTCGATGCGGGCAAATCCGTTATATCGTAGACTTTCATCATTTTACTTGCTATTTGTGAATCAAATGCACCGTTTATTTGTTTTCTTTTTCGGAGAGCATAAGATTCTCGCATCTTGATATTGATCAACAAGACATAACTTTTTGAGGGATATTCAGAAACTTATTGTTTTAATAACAATATAGCAAAGTCTTTTATAATAGGCTGTTTAAAGTGACAAAGAAAATAATATACCTGGATTGTAAAATTGTAATCAAACAATTTAAAATTTTATATTGAATAGGAAGCGAAAATAAATAACTTTTTTGTTCAAAAAAGTTAGCAATCGTAATTAACTATTTAAGTCGCAAAACATAAACAAAATTAAGAGATTGGTTTTTTTGCAGTTCTCGAAACATTTCTGGTACTCGAGTTTCAGTATGATCATTAACGTCATCTTTGATTTCTCTTAATTTTATTTCCACTATCAAATCGCATTTTTAAAAAAAACTTTTTAATTGAACAAAGAAAGTGAAGAAAAACTGTAATCAATGGATTAAAATCTTTTCCTTTATTCAAACACTTAATTTTGATAGTTATCATAGGCTTTTTCAGCCAATTTTCAACGAATTGACTTTGAAATTTCCAAAGATCTTTAATTAATATATCTTAAAAAAATAACACTTTCAGTCTTTAAATAAAAAAAAGGATTCAGAAGTTTAGTTGGCAAAAAGTTGAAAATAAAAAAAAATAGTTATTTTTATGAATTTTACATATTTTAGGTCAACATTTACTTAAGCACTGTTATTTTGCGAAGATATATAAATAAATGATTTCTTGAAGCGTTTACCTCAATCAGTTGAAAATTGATTTAGAAAACTTGCAGCAACCACTAAAATAAACAAAATCAAGTTTTTGACTAGTCAAAAGAATTTTAAGCATCGGATGAAATTTTTTAAATCGATTAATGGATTAAAGTCTTGTATTTAATATATATTTATAGTAAAAAATATGAAAATTGTAAAATGTATTCATAAACTTATGTCTCATTTCGAATAACACTGCATTTGATAAATTGTGATTTCAAAGCTATGCGGTCTCCTCTCTGTATGATGTTCAAGACATGACGTACTAACTTTTCTGCAACACAGTAGGATCGCAAATCATTAACCATATTGTCTTGAACGGATCATTATTAAGATTTTATTCATTTTAATATTGATTTGCTCTTTTTTTACTTCATGATATGCTAAACTAAAGTACTAAAATTTCATAGGAAAATCTATAATAGAGTTAATAACCGAACAAAAAAAATAAAACTTGAATTAGGTAACAGTGTATTCTAAATATTGGAGAAGGAACTTCTAATCAAGATAATAATTTGTGGAGTCACTGTTTGAATATTTCTTCAATACACATATAAAAACTAATATAAATAATTTTTAAGTAGATGTGAAACGGATACTATATTTGTACTCATAAATATTGAATATTTTTATATTTGATTAAAAAATTTCCGAAAAAGAAACACATGAACTTTTAGTGTGTATCATGAAAATTATTCAGTTAAATTTTAAAATAAATTTATTTATTAGTTTTTAATAATTTCGAATTTTCGGTAAAAAACAAAAAAATTTTAATATATAATATTAGAACCCGAAATTTTCAATAACCAATGATTGAATTTCTTCAAGGGGGGGGGGGTGCAGGTGAAATCTTGTTTTTGAATAAAAAAATGACGTTTTTTATTTTTTATTTTTGACCCATAGCGTCTACAACATAATCCATGCGTGATGTTGTTCAAAATCATCTAAAGAATTTATAAAAAAATTTTCAGCACGAAATATTAAAAACTGGGACTAGTAGTATTTTAACTGCTACCTCATTTACCTCTAAACTGAGCAGCAGCTGAAATACTACTAGACCCAGTTTTTAATATTTCGTGCTGAAAATTTTTTTATAAATTCTTTAGATGATTTTGAACAACACCACGCATGGATTATGTTGTAGACGCTATGGATCAAAAATAAAAAATAAAAAACGTAATTTTTTTATTCAAAAACAAAATTTTACCTGTACCTCCCCTTAAAAATCTAAATGAATAATCTTGATGGTACATATAGCAAGTTGATGTATTTCTTTTCCTGAAATTTTACAATGAAATAAAAAGATAGGTAATATTTATGACAGGCGTGGTATCCGTTTACATCTCTTTAAGCTTAAAGTAATGTTGCAGTAGTTCATGTTCATTGCTCTATACTTAAAAGCATACATTTTTCAAATGAATTTATAGATCTTTATGTAAATTTATTTCACTCGTAAAAATCTGCAACATAAACACTGATCAAAACTTCTAAATGATTGACAGGGATCGCAAACTGCTCAAGCAACGAATCAATATTTTAAATATTCATTACTATTTAATGCTGCTGAACAAAAGTATATTCTGCATGTGCATGATGAAGTAATAAAGATTTACTTAACAGATGTTCGTTAAATTCAGAGATAACGAGATGATTAGATAAATTAAGATTAGAAACTGGTAAGGCTGTGCTGTGTTATGAACCAGAAAGACTATAAGACTTTTAATAATAGTACGTCATAGTCTACTTAGTATTATAATTATACTAAGCAAATGATCGGAGTATGATATTAATATACTAGAATATTAAATATTTAGTTTTAAAATTTATTAAAGTTTCGTTTCTTAAATTTACAGTGATGGTTAAGATTATATGTTGAACTTACGTTTTTATATAATATTTGTAAGCCTGTTGCATCCAATCAATCTGTTCCTCAGTTATTATTATAGAATGTTTATTAATTCTTGGAAAATTAGCTAATACAATCACTTTATCTAATTCTTCATTGAAATCAATATCATATTCATCTTCATTCATATCGTTTATAGGAATGAAATAAACAAAACGTGTACAATAACTTGCATCGATGTTATGTAGAAAAATCTTGAAGAATAAAGATTCAAAATGTCTTTGATTTGCAAGTTTCTGTAAAATATATAAATGATATTTAATAATTCTCAATTATTTAAATATTATTCTCGACAATTGCTATGGAAAATTTCCGTTATAAATTTTTGTCACAATTAATAATGCTTACTATTTATAAATTCTTGAAAAAAAAGAATTAGTACTAACAAATTCTGAAATACATGAAAATAATTAAGAAAATTTATAAACTAAATAAAATTAAAATACATCTGAATAATAGAATAATTATAAAATAAAATAATTGGGCGAAATAATAATAATAATAAGATAACAAGAGAATCAACATTATTAAATATAAAAAAAATAATTGAATATAAAAATATTTTACTTTGACAATATAATTATACGGGGGTAAAAGATTTTTTCATAATATTGTATTATCTATCATTATATCAATTTTACATAAATTACAAAAAAAGATTTTTCATAACTTTCTTTTTCTATTTCTTTTTTTTACATTGTTTCTAATTGCATTAAAGTTGTCAATCATCAACATTGATGAATATTTATTAACTAATTTGTGACGGTCATGAGGATCAGGTGACCGCACTAATTCAGCTTGAAAAAATTTAGTTAATTAGAAATAGATATAAGAGTATGTAAGAGAATTAACGAAGTGTGAAACAAAATAAAAGTGATTTATTCTAATATTACCAATTACAATTATACGCTCGTGATTAGGCGCCAATTGTATTAAACAGATGCGACTCCGTTAGTAAAAGGTAGGGTTGCAACCTTTTGTATTTAAAATTTTCGGCCGACCTATTTCTAGTGGGGCAAGGGGGGATTTGATGTGTTAATACAGAGCGTTATTTATGAAAAAATCAAACCTGTAAATTAAAACAGAGCATTGAAAATTGCATTGGCTAATGTGCTAAAAAAATTAAGTAGGAAATATTAAAATGTAGGGAGATGTAAATTGTAAATGATTGTAAAAATGAAACATTACTTATATTAAGTTATATTATATACTTAGTTATAAAATAATTCTCTTATGTATATTATACATAAATATTATTATATAATACTACCTTAATTATACATGAAATTAACTAGTTAAATTTATTAAATTTTAAAACTATATTTGGCATTAGATTTTGCACTTTGTTGGTACAGCAATGTATCACTTTTTTCAAATTCGGCGACTCATCATTTTTAGAATTATTTCCCACTTTTTTTAAATAGGCAACTCTTCGGATTTCTTTAGCTGTAAATGTAAGCTTAGGTTAAGCTATTTCCAATAACACCAGCTTATTACATAGAACACCGCCATTTACCTTTAAAAAAAAAAATTGTCTCATAATTTGCATCTGTATCACAAGCTAACCAATTCTGAAATTCAGGTTTTTTGAGCCATTTATTGTTAAAAGTACAATTCCGTTGACGAACTTTCTTACGAGAAGAACTTTTATTGGAATAACAACTATTATTAATTACGATGCTTAATTTAAAAAAGATAGCTCTTACTTTTGTAATGTAAATGTAGTCTTTTTAATTTCAAATAAAGCTCACAGTTTTACTCTCGTAGTCGTAAATTGAAACTTTTGATACGTATAGTCACGTTACGATTTTTCAGATGACAAAATCTTGCTCAAATGTCGCTAATGACGGTTATGCCAAAAGTATTTTCTATGTAAGCAATATATGTACGAACACACTTTAAAACATTATAGGTGGCATCACTGCGCGTAGCGCTATATATGAAAATGTTTTTTGTATTGAGCATCTTTCTTCACTTATTGTATATAATTTTTAATAAAAATAAAAACTTTGACTTATTGATTTTATTGACTTTCAAATTTCCGGCTATTTTATAAGCTGGTAGATATCAATTCTGGCGACCGGCATTAAAATCAAATTTTCGGGCCTGACTGGCGGAATTCCGATGAGGTGGCAACCCTACACTGAAAAAGTTGCGGGTGAGAAACTATACTAAATATGAATACGCAGCGTTCTGCGCATAAAAGCGATCCTCGTGCGCGTGAGAAAGATCCACACTACGTTTTTAGGCGCGCTGCCTTCTCGAAATTCTCTCATCTCTAATTTTGGGAAAGCAGCGAGCCCAAAAGCGCAGCGAGGATATCTTTAATTTAATATAGCACCGATGTATTCACGTTTAGTATAGCATCTCCTCGCTGTGGTAAGGGAGGGCGACTACAGTTTTTTCAGTGTAATAAAAGGCCGTAGACACGGCGGAAAAAAACACTGAAAGCTAAACAAAAGAAAATGAAGCTGAAGTGAACGGTTCTACACAATCATAAGCTAGAAGAAAAGCATGCAATTAACCCTCGCACGCGGTCGCTAAACACACATACGCATCAAACACCTTAAGGTCCTTGTAATTAGCCACGTTTAGAAAAAGAATATATAATTGAAATAGAAAATATTAAGGTATTTTCTATGTACTCACTTAGCTGCTTCTATTATACGAAAAAATTAACTACACTTGCAAGAGAATATCGCTCGCACGCCCAGTAAAATCAACGAAATTTTCTCTCGTACGCTTAACTATATGAAAATCGGGCTCGTAAGCTTAGGTACTGTACTTTATAGTGGCGACAGAAGACATGAACATTGCCGGTGGAAGGGTGTTCTTACTTCTTGTTTATACTTGCCTTTTCTGTGTTACACTCTGCGCGCAAACGGAAAGAGATAGACAATCTCTCTATAGGCTCAAGCTTGACTGTTGGAGTAATTTCTTATATATGATGTACGCCTATACGTGTATTAGAAGCATTTTTTGGTTGCTGTATTGTATTGCAATGAATTAAGCATATAAACGCGTGCGAGTTAGGCGATTCAAGGCGTAATTCTATTTTAACTTTCACAATTTTTTCTCCATTGCGTGTAAAATTAAATAATTCCTTCTGTCGCACACACGCACATATATGTATATTATAAAAATATTTTGCCACCGCTGTCACTGCTGCCGTGTATACGAATTCGATTTGTCCTTGGTTAGCTGAAATTTAGCTAGAATCCAGCTGGGATTCAGTTGAAAGTTAGATAAAAGTAAGCTGAAAGTTAGCTAAGGAAATCAGATAAAATAATATAAAAGTCAGCTACATTAAATCAAAAGTAAGCTAAATTTATACAAAATTTAGATAGAAATTAGCTAAAAGTTAGCTGGATTTATATAAATTTTAGGCAATATTAGGTAAATTTTGGTTTGATTTCAGTTGAATTTTAGCTGCATTTTAGACATATTTATATTATATTCTCTCTATACTATTAAAAGTATATCGCCGATGTCATCGTCAGAAATATGGCCGTCATTTTTGGACCTACATTACAGCGTTAAATTTAGTTGAATTTAAAATTGTATTTAGCTTAGAAATAACTAAATAAAGCTAAATTTAAGCTTTTACAGCGTTGAATTTAGCTGAATTTAAGCTTTGAAATAGCTGAAAATTAGCAGAATTCAGCTGAATTTAAGCTTGTGGTGAACTTGGTAATAGCTAATTTTGTAAATAACGATATATCATAAAATATAAGTTTACGATTAATAATAGATGAGAAATAGGTAATAATATCTGTTTTTAATTAGCTTATTATCCTGTAGTCATTGTAAAGTTTGGTCATACAAAATAATTATTAATTTTATGATTTTATCTAAAGTAAAGAGTTAAAAATATCATTATGAAAAAGCTTAATTGAAGTTTAATAATCAAATGATTAAATTTAAATTTTGTTAAATCCAAATCGAATACTTAAAAATAGTCTTTATAAATTTAAGTTTATTTTTATTCAATTTTGTAAAAAAACATCAACATCACAGTTTTCCAATTTTTTAAATATCTATTACTGCCTTCTATTTTTACTAATAGGAAGCCTTATATAGAAAAATTTCGAGAAATTTTTCAATAAAGATTAAAAAATTGGAAAACTGCAATGTCAGTAGCTATGTATAAATCATATTACATCTCCTTAAATGATGTTTTCGATGTTTGAAAATTTTATGACATAATATACATGTATTATTAATTTTGTTATAGAAACAATTAATATTAATATCGTTATTTAAACATTGAAATATCAATTAAAAAAATGAGAAGAAACAACATTTGATTGATAGAGCTATAGACTAATAGAACTAGTTTTTAATTCATTATTATACAATCAATGTAGGTATTCTTTTAATTTTATAATCTACGTATAAAAATAATAGTTATTTTTTCTGCAAATACATTTGTAGAAATTTATGTAAGTAATTATTGAGGCACCATGGACCGTCAAAACAAATCCTCACTCTACCACCCAAAAGGTTACTGACTATAGCGTCAATGACCTCTGAGAAGATGGTGTGAGGGTGTTCTTACGACAAAACATGATGCCCCTAAGACAAAGATAAAAAAAATTTATTTTTAAATTTTATACGAACATTAACAATTTAAGATCGATGACCTTAAAAATGAAGTAATATAAATAGCTGTAGATAGAGTAATATACGCATACATAAGCACACATCCATTCTTTGAATGGCTGATTCCATTTCAAATCGAACAGTCTGTTAACACTCAACTCACCGATTACTGCGCTAATGGAGTATGTTATTCTACCCTAAAAATAAGGGTATACGTATTTTTTTATTTTGCTGAAATATCAAAATTGCATCAGATATGCACTTTTGAAAATTGCATACAAAAACTAAATGTTAAAACTGAAAATGTTGAGAATAACTTTAGAGGGCTATCGTTTTACCAATTTTCAATGAATTTTGGTAAACCTTATTTTGTCTTATTATGTTTTAAGCCCTCTTTAATTCAGTGCAAGAAATTTCAAAAAAGACTAAAAAATGACTAAGATATGTGCATTTTTTTTTCTCGAAAAACCCATTTTTTTTTTTGCTGAAATTTTTTGTGCTCATAGAGGACCAAATTACCTATCTAATGGTACTTGGTTGATCCCGTACTTATTTGTTTGAAGCGAGAAAAAAAATTCACAAATTTTATTGGTGAAAAATTTTTGTATATACGTTCGAAAGTCTTAAGCAATGTTCATTCCAACGCTGTCGCATGCTTCGCTCATTATTTGTTTACCTTTGTATGTATGTATATATCATCAATAGTGATATATATATATATATAAATTCGTAATATAAAAATAAATATTAAAAAATGGAAAATAATAATTCTATTCGTGTATATCTATATTATGTATGTTTCGATGTACAGACAATAGGAGGCTCATTCGCGGACAAATACCTCGCGTAACCAAAACAGCATATTAGAATTGTTATATACAAGCTAGTTATTCTTACGTCTGCTTTGAAAGGTACTTTTCAGACTTGTGAAAAAGTAAACAAAACTCTGCAATTACGATATCCGAAATTCATTCTTCTACAAGAATTCGATGTCCCGATTTTTTTCAAATGCATAAGAAGGTAGTTTATAAAAGCAGAAATTTACGTTTCAGACCGTTGGAAGATTTGGCCATTAATTTAGCACAGCTTTATCCAGATTTAAAGATACTGCCCTCTACTAATGTATGCAAAAATTGCCATGAACGCATATCAAAAATGATTTTAAGTGATCTTGAATCTACATCTGAAAATGAAATCACTGAACTTTTTAGCAGAAAACATGATGATTTTATTCCCAAGACACCTGAACGAATACAGGAATTAAACGAGAGTATTAATACAATTTTACCTCAATGCGTCTCGCCGCTAAAAAGTAAAACTGCAATACCTAAAAATTTAACAGAAAATTACGTATCTTAAAAGAAAAAATCTTTAATTTCAGCTTTTTCTGCTACTGTCGGAAGTAAATTAGAAGATGCGTATGGCATTTCAGTTGAATCAATAGAATCGGACAAAAGTTCGACTGAAAACTATTGGAACGAATTTGTAGAAAATTTTAAATCGGTTTTAGAAAAATGTTCTTCTGTTTCGGAGAAAATAAAACTTCTAACTCTACTACCTTCAAAATTAAGCAAAATAAAAATTTGCTTACTATTCCCGAATATAAGCGAGTATATGATAAATAAATCAAGAAATCTCGTGAAAAATAAAGGAGTTTATTCGGAGCCAGATTCATATACTGGTCATGCTATTGATGAAAATACAAAAAATATCGCTATGGAATATTTTTTAAATGATGATTTCAATTGTAGTAGACACAGTCCAAATAAATCTGATGTTGTTACTGTTAAAGTTAATAATACAAAAACTAAAAAAGTTAAACGGTTTCTTACTCGAAGCTTAAAAGAAACATATAGTCAATTAAGACAAGAAAATCCAAACTTACAAATAGGAAAATCGAAATTCTATAGTCTAAGACCAAGTTTCGTCTTAACAAGCCCTGTGAAGGAAACTTGTCTTTGTGTACATTGCGAAAATTTTGAACTGTTTCTTACAATTTTAATTCATTTTAGAGGCGATAATAATTCTGAATTAGATTTAATTCGTTCAGAAATAACTAACGCAATGTTGTGTTCTGAACCATCTGATTCGTGTTTCTTGCAAGAATGCAATTATTGCCCCGGTAGTGAGGATATCACATTAAAATTGTTAAAACTGAAAGAAAATTGTGAAGATGAAATTACGTTTGCTTTGTGGGATAATGGTAATCTTATCAAATAAACAGTAAACTTATCAGTTTTTAAAGAAAAATTTTCAATCTGCGCACTAAAAGCAAGTACTCACGAATACATAAAAAATATTCAACGTGAAGCTATAAAAAAAGAAAAAGAAGAAGGTAAAGCTGATCCTACTAAGTTAATTATCCACGTTGATTTTGCAGAAAATTGGTCTATAATAAATAATAAAGCGGTTCAGGGAAATCATTGGGTAAATAACCAAATTTCTATTTTTACTGCAGTCTGTTACCAAGGAGAGATAACGCAAAGCTTTGCGATCGTTAGTGACGACAAAAAGCATGATACTGCATATGCGCTATTAGCAATAAATAAAATTATCGATCTTATGAAGTTACTAAAGTCATTATTATATCAGATGGAGCTGCAAGCCAATTTAAAAATCGTTTTCAGCTACATGAATTCAAACATTTTTCTTATCAAATGAAATGGTTATTTTCTGTGACTGGTCATGGGAAAGGAGTTGTTGATGAAATAGGTGGACTTCTTAAGCATTATGCTACTTCACATAACTTAAAAAGAGTTCATAAAGAATCGATACAAAATGCTGACGATTTTATAAATTGGGTTCAAAAGTACACCAGTGCAATCAAAATCATATTATTACCAATAAATGAGATTGAAAAATTTAGAAAAGAAAAAAATATTGAATGGAGTACAGTTTCTAAATATAATGGGATTCAAAAAAGTCATATGTGGTTAAAACAACTTGGGGAATTGAAATCGCATATATTTGTTGGCAGAACAGCTACACATGCACTGACTAAAGTGAAAGACAAGAAAAAAAAGTCAAACGTCGTAAGGCTACACTTAGAACTAAAAATAATAAGTGCAAAAATAAAAAAAAGTAATTATTTATAATTATATTTTTGACGCATCCCAACAGTGAGAGGTCAGGGGAACTCACTTTAAAAAAGCACCCCGAAGGGAACAGAAACCTTCTACGTCCACGTCGTTGTTCCTGGGTAATGCTAAAAGAAGGATAGTGTTTAAATCTACAATGCTTAAAATTTCCGAACGTGTATACAAAAATTTTTCACCAATAAAATTTGTGAATTTTTTTTCTCGCTTCAAACAAATAAGTACGGGATCAACCAAGTACCATTAGATAGATAATTTGGTTCTCTATGAGCACAAAAAATTTCAGTAAAAAAAAAATGGGTTTTACGAGAAAAATGCATGTGCATAAAAAGTGCATTTTTTGGTAAAATGCACATATCTTAGTCATTTTTTAGTCTTTTTTGAAATTCCTTGCACTGAATTAAAGAGGGCTTTAAACATAATAAAACAAAATAAGGTTTACCAAAATTCATTGAAAATTGGTAAAACGATAGCCCTCTAAAGTTATTCTCAACATTTTCAGTTTTAACATTTAGTTTTTGTATGCAATTTTCAAAAGTGCATATCTGATGCAATTTTGATATTTCAGCAAAATAAAAAAATACGTATACCCTTATTTTTAGGGTAGAATAACATACTCCATTAGCGCAGTAATCGGTGACTTGAGTGTATACTGACTGTTCGATTTGAAATGGAATCAGCCATTCAAAGAATGGATGTGTGCTTATGTATGCGTATATTACTCTATCTACAGCTATTTATATTACTTCATTTTTAAGGTCATCGATCTTAAATTGTTAATGTTCGTATAAAATTTAAAAATAAATTTTTTTTATCTTTGTCTTAGGGGCATCATGTTTTGTCGTAAGAACACCCTCACACCATCTTCTCAGAGGTCATTGACGCTATAGTCAGTAACCTTTTGGGTGGTAGAGTGAGGATTTGTTTTGACGGTCCATGGTGCCTCAATAATTACTTACATAAATTTCTACAAATGTATTTGCAGAAAAAATAACTATTATTTTTATACGTAGATTATAAAATTAAAAGAATACCTACATTGATTGTATAATAATGAATTAAAAACTAGTTCTATTAGTCTATAGCTCTATCAATCAAATGTTGTTTCTTCTCATTTTTTTAATTGATATTTCAATGTTTAAATTTAATTAAAAAACAAACAAATACACAAGCATTCACAGATTGTGTACTACACTATATAACCTAGGTCCAAAGTTCCACATAATAATTGCTTACCATCTGATCTCTGTTGGAAACACATCCCGACCTAGACCCACATTGTAAAACAACCTTTCTGCCCAGAGTTTTGATGAAGACTGACAGTGAAGTTGAATCTTTACCCCTAAATAGTCTTACTCCCCCCACCATGAAATAAAAAATAATACGTATCATTCTCACACTACGAATAGCAACTTTTTTATACTCTTTTTGCAGGGAAATATTAATGAGTGTATTTTGAGGAGCATATTTTAAAATAAAGTTAAAATAATCATAATTAATAAAAAATCACATGCTATTCTCACGCTAAGATTGTTAATCCGACTCTTTTTGCTATCAATTTCATGAGAAAGACGTATGTTAGGGTTCAGACGTTATAAAATTTAAAATCTCAACGTGAGAAATCTTTTTCTCCAAGACGTATGTACGGGTGCTGATTTTGTAAAACTTAAAATTTTAGCTTAAGAAACTGTTTCCCTCTCTTTCTCTCTTTTCCCTATTTTATTATTGATCAATAAATAAAAATATATGTGTCTATATAGGCCTCTCTCTCTCTTTCTCTTTTTAAAACTTGATTTTACATATATTACTATAGAAATCTAATTCGTCGTTGTCATTGATTTTTTAGTGCCAGACAGGGTTTTACCTCGAGGCCAAATAAACAAATTCTGAGTCTAAGTCCAAGTCTCCCTCTCTCTCTCTCTAATATGTATTTCAATACATGCATACATAATACATACACGTGTACACAAAAATCTGTATAAAATATAGACATTCTTATATATGTGTATATATATATATATATATATATATATATCGCGCATTCTCTGCCAAATCGGAGAACGAAAAATTTTTTTTCCTTAAAAATTAGTATATATTAAGGTGGATTTTTTAGGTTTTTTTATTTAAACAAAAAAAATCCGCCCTAAAACTACATTTTTATACGGGGAAAAAAAGAGAGTAAAAGTGAAACAAAATTTCTCTTGATCCCTTAAAAGAAAGCTTTTATATTCTAATTACCTTTAGTTTTCATCCTTTACTTTTATCTCTTACTAACGGTAGATAATTTAGACTAAGTCCTAATCTAGCTACTCTTTAAGTTAAGTTCTAATAATGAATATTAAACAAACAAGAAGAGAAAATACTTAACTTAACCTTTATAAATCCAACGGTGGTTTCTGGTCCTCTGGCTGGCTGGCATGGTTGCGAGAAACAATTCTACACCCCCGAATATTTAAAATGAAAGAACAAAAAAAAAACTAAAGTTTCAAAAGAGAAATCAACAAACGAGCCCGTGATTTTAATGGAAATCTACATTACTTAAATTAAAATAAATCAGAAGTCGCCGCCACTCAGCCCGAGCCTTCGTATTATCTTTGTGGTAAACGTTTACTTCGGTGATGAATTCCATCCTTTTTTAGTTACTATCTGTCCTCTACCTTCCGTTCTTGCCAGAGCTGGAGGTGCTGGCGATTTGGTGCTGTTGCTGATGCTTGGACTCGGGCCGGCGGCGATCTCCTCTTCAAGCCGACCGCTCTTCAACGAGAGAGCTATCTCCGCTCCCACTTCAAACTAGAAGGAGCAGAGGAGCGAGAACTCTCATTGGTCAGTGGTGTCGTGATCATGCATGACGTATGACGTTTGAAGCCTCACGTGTGCATGTTCCCACGTTAGGGCCTGCCTGACCTGACGGTTTTATTTCTCAGAAAACTGCAGCTCGATATTTTCTTATCAAGCCTAATCCTCTGAGAAACAAATTAAAAAAAAAAATAATCGCGAAATAATTTTAAATATTAGATTAAATTTAAAAATTTTATTAAGTGAAAATTCTGTCACTTAACACCCCCCCCCCTTACTTCAAAACACTGTCGTCCTCGACAGTCACGCCAAGCCAGAAGAGATCCAGGCACCTTCGAGGAGAGACTATAATCTAAGTAAGAGAAATGAAAAGTGAAACAAAAGGTAACAAAATCGAAGAAAATTTGACATTGTCTCGCGGGGTATGGTCAGTTAAACAGATATTATGTTTTATGAATAGAATAGATATAGAATAAGGAATAATGAGAAGGATCAGGTATGGGATAAGAAGGGACAAAAGGGTAGCACATCAGTATGCTTTTATGTAGTCATAGATTGCTATATGCATTCCTACTATCGTACGCTTGTTTTCATTGATGCTAGGATAGGGTAAAAAAAAGAAAATTGTGAAGTTAAATTGGAGGTTTTGGAGTTGCTGACCATACCTTACAAAAATTTTTAGGTGCGTTAAATATTAATACTAGGAAATAATAGAAAAAGAGAAAAAGATTTCACATAAAGTTACTTGGCTGAAGGCCCTTAAAAACTAAAACGCAATGTCTATAATTAATCATAAGTCGATGGTAGTCTTGCTACGATGTCATGAAGGTCGATGCGATTAACAGTCTTCTTCATTGGACCATGGAGATGTCTGGCATTATCAGTATTACGATGGGCCATATTTTGACCTTTGTTTGTTGTGCTTATTATTATCAGCAATTATACTGGTGAAAAAGACAGCCAAGTCGTTCATTATTTAGTACAGATGTAAAGATTTTTGGCTAGTTTTTAGCTATCCACTTGCCATTGCAAGGTCGTAATTTCGTTTGGCTGTTGTTTTGGGGTATGCCTTGATGATTGGGAATAATTAGTCAGGTAGATTTCCCAACGATTGATTTTTCCATGTCACAGAGCCTGCTGTCGAACGACTAGTTGTTAAGTCGTTGAGTGAATTGTTGGTGACAGCGTTGAGAGTCATTGGCCAGTTAAGATTGGTCTTATTTATCACGATGGTAGTGTGCGTGGCTCGTTAACTTAACGAGAGTCATGGTGGATGGTCGTTGTTCTAGATGAGTCGATGGTCAGGGTGTCAACTTAGGAGCTGACGAAATGGCATCTCGTGATACGGATACAGGTGCTTTTGTTTCGTCCTAGGAGAGTGTTCAGATTCCTTGGGATGTCGGTTGGCTGAGGTCATCTGTACCTGAAACAAGATCATTATTATAGTCTTGGGAATTTTGGTTTGCATTGCTTTTGCATGCTGGGACGGCAGGATAATGGTGTTTGTGGATTGGTCGAAGCAACATACATACACGGAGAGAAATATGGTCTCTCCAAACTGCAATATTTAGTATTTTCTGAATTGAAAGAGCTTTTGAATAAATGTCACCGCAATTTAGAAAATGCTGAGCAAGTTCAATGATATAAAAACCTGTGTGATGCGATGGTCTTACGCGAGCGAACTCAGCGATGAGGGTCCCATCACCGTGCTCGAGTGAACATTTCGTATTATGAGATTCAATTAAAAGGTTCATTTATGACTATACTATGGTAAAAATTGCTTTCATGATATCCTTGAAATTTAGTGATCCGAATCGAATTAAATTTGTCAACTATATTTTTTTTTCATATTATCAGTACATTTGGAAAGACCATATCTCCCTCCCTGGTGGTTAGTGAGGTCAGCTTAAGCAAGGAAATTTTGTTATACACTTGTCTGTTTAGAGTACTCAAGTCATCCTACAGCAATATTATACACTGTCACGAGTATAATTCAGTGGAAGTCCTTTTTACTTTATTCGTCAATATTCCCCTTTGCTAACAGAGTTAGCTCCTGTAATGCCCACAGGTACCATGTGAGGTGTTAGGAAGAGGTAAGTTAATAGGAAGTCACGGAGAAAAGAGAAAGAGAAAGAAAATGAGAATGAAGAGAGAAAAATAATTTTTTTTTTTTTCATATTCTGTTCAACCGTCATCTTGAGTCCAAGTCAAAAAAAGATTTTGGTTTAGGAAATAAGTTAATATAAGTTTTTGAATCAGGTCTTTTTTTTACGCTTGCTTAAACTTATGCCTGATGGGTTACAGCTATTATGATCAGTGTTAGATCAGTGAGACTACAGTGCCCGGATAGCAGTGACAGCAGTGCAATTGGCGGGGCCCCTAAGTTGTTGTCAGTATATACTGATATACCGCTGGTGCTAGCAGGAACTGCAGTCCATCAATGCATGTCTGCATGTTTTTACTATGATAGTAGCTTTTTTTGGCTGTACCCTTGCTCTAGAGTCTTCAGGATGAGATTTCAGGACAGGGAGTGGAATGAGCATGTATACAGTCTGTATCACAAGTGTACGTATATCTCCTTCAACGTCCCATAATGTTCCATTTGATAGAAGGGATTGTTTCGGAGGGCAAGGATATAACCTCTCACTTAGCCCTGTGAGCATTAAGGGCCGTTGACGTCGTTCTGCCAGCTATAGGAGGCGGTCTAAACCCCTTCCCTTCTATCATCGTTTTGCCCACGTATCGTCAACTGTGCCTTGCTTTAGGTAATGAGTAATATGTCCGTTAAGCTCAGGCTGGTACGGGCCGGAGGTAGTTAACAGTATCAACTGTTAAGTCAGAAATCGGTTGCAACCGGTCGAGGTCCCTGAAGGTATATTTTCCAATTAGGAAACCCCCTTCGCGCTGCTCTTACAAACTATTAAGCGTATATATACAACCTTGGAGATACAAGGTATGTCTATAGTTATTTGGAAGGCATCAGATTAATACTCGTCAGGACGAGGAGAGAAAATTATAGGTTAGGGATATTAAATGCTCGTCAGCATTGTCTCGGAAAGGGAATTTGCGTGGGCGGTCATTTGATCACCCTAGTCATTACTGCAGGTAAATCTTAATGAGTAAAAGAGCAGTAATGATCTGGAAGGATTAGGGAGTATTAAAGTATATATTGTTTCGCCATTAAAGAATAACTAGTCATGATTTTTGGTTTTGGTCAATTAGTCAAGGAGCTTCCTGTGGTGTTAACAGGGTGACAGCTCGTCAGATGGTTTTAATCAATGATTGATCGTCCTTGAAATGAAGAATTTGATTAGGTCATGCTCCCGTCATTTGTGTGGGCAACTTTTCAGCGCCTGGTCCGGCTGTCAGCGGTAGCTTGTCTTGTGCTAGATCCCCGGGTTCGAGTCCTGAGCCTCTGATAAAATTCAACCATTGAGGTGCTTAGTTTGATCATAAAAATGTAACAGGGTTAAATCGAGGATACGAATGTAGTAAACGATTGAGTTTATCGTTGATGTATCTGAAGTACACGGTTTTTCACCTGGCGTTGGTATAGATGATTAGCTGACAATACGTCAATCATCAAGAAAAAGGAAAGAAAATGTAGTGGTTATTGACCCCGCTGTTAAGAAGGGTAGCGGAATAGGACGATATTTTCTTAGTGCCATTATCAAAGAATTCGAATAAGCATTTAAAATTCAAGGTCCACACGATGGCATACTATATAGCCGTTTAGAATTACAATAAGGGAACAGTAGCCAATTTGGCCTATTTTAATTTTTAACTTTAGAAAAGAGAAACGCCAGAAAGTGAGAGCTGAAGTGCAGTGTCTGGGATGCCTGAGTTGATGACAAGTGGTAAACGGTGATTCTAATTGGAAAAAGATGCGTCCAGAGCATAACCTTTAACCTCTAGAAAATACCCATGATGACTTAGTAGTCGAGTTTGGGCATCACACAGAACTGGGTCTAAAAGGAACTTTGGGTGGGAGCGAAAAAGTTGAAGATTGCGAAATTTGTGCATATTCACATTAGCTAGGTGCATTCTAGTTATGTTATCATTAATAAAAAAGACCTTTAATCAGCCTTTATAGTAGTGAGTCGGGTTCAGAAGTCGTGAAAAATCAGAGGTCACCAAAAGAGATATGTCTAGTACTCTGCCGTGTTAGTGACGTGTATTGGTGGTTAACTGCTCAGAGCTGTTTCTACAAGAAAGTCGTAGTGTGAGTAGCAGCAAGTCAATTGCGATGCTGTCAGACTTGGCTGTTACTTAACCTAATAACGTTTGCTACGTCATCACAGTCAAGGTGATAAAGAAAATTTCTCAGCTTAGTTCAAAATATTGGCATAATGATTGCGTGAAGTGTCTATTAGATGCACGAAATGACACATAGTCTGTCACCTATGCATCATAAGCTAATGCCAGTGCCTGAAGCGAATCCAACGTCCTTAAATTTCCTTCTACAAATTTTCGAGTGAATCTAGTAATGATGGTTGTCAAAGAAAATAAAAAGCCAAAAAAAGAAATTATTTTTGCTTGCTAGAAGGGGAAAACATTTGTTTTCTGAGATCAAGGGTGAAGCACGTTGAAAAGAACTGAGATTCGGTGTTGCTGTATATGTTCTTAGAATTGTCATACTAGGGACTTCGAACCCGATTGTCAGGATCAAAGGTCACAGTCACTACCAGTCATCCAGCGCTCAAAGTTGTCCCACAAGTCGTATAATTATAGTTATAGCGGCCGCTATGATGGTCAAGTGTATACACTTTGGTCGGTTACTGGTACCGTAGTAACGTCAAATTTTAGTTTCTCCATATGGTATAGATGTCAGAAAAAGAATTTTTCTTTTGTTTTTGCTTTTTTTTTCATTAATTTTATTTTCGCAGGAGTAGACTTAATTTGTTTATTACTGTTATCGAAAACCTTAGTTACCATGTCACCCCTTTAAATCGTACACGTGCGGTACTTTGCTCACTTAAGTACGTCAAATATTCTTCGAACAATTGTTTTTATACAAATTACAAAATGCAGCCCAAAACTCCATCATTTTTTTTTTTTTTGCAATCGCAGATCGTTGGGCCCTGAATTGGGTCTGTGAAAATATTAATATCCTTGTTAAAAGGCACTTATAAAATATAATAAAAAAAATTTTTTTTTTTTAGTAGGTCTTTGCATCCGTTATCTTAAATTAAAAACAATACACATGATATATTTATTTAAATCTACAAGTTGTTTCTTAATAAAAATTTTGTTGTTTTTTCTTTAACGTAATTTATAAGCCAAAAAAAATTTTAATCTTTATCAAACTTTAAATTTTGTTAGGTCACTTTTTCCACATAACTTCTTTTATATGACCTTATTGGCATTTGAATAGTTTATACAAAAATTTTTTCTATCTATTATCTATAAGTATTTATAAGATGTAGAAAATGAAACCTTCTTCTATTGTTATTGTTATTTATAAGGTGATCCCATTTAATTTTGAAGTTATATTATTGTATTTTATTAGATAATGTCAATTTTTCAAAAGTTTTATTGGATCTCATGATAATGTAAGCATAAAAATCTTATTAGTATTTATATGTTTTTACTGAAATTTATAATTTATAATTTTATAGTTGCTTATGAGGATTAGCTTACATCATTTTTATAGTAATTTCTGAGGTAAACACATTTGCATTTATAATGTTTTTTTTTATATAGCTTCGTTGGCATATGACACGTCTGCCTAATTTAACCTAGAGAATTGTTAGAACTGTGCTTGTTTAAATTGCTTTCTACCCTTAATAATTTATTACATGGAAAAAAAAAGAAGTTATCACCGCTGAAGCTATAAATGGCATTAAAGCTTTTAGCTATAGTGATAATAGTACATAAAGACATAACAAAAATTAGGAAAGTCATTATAAATAATGAGTTTATATTTTTATTTATTAAAAATAGGTAATTTGTATTAATATTATTTTGATTAGTAAAATTTTTCTTTTAGATGGAATTTCTATCGGTAAGATTTCATTGAATCAATTTGATCAATAAAAAAAAATTGCAATGATTAAAACTAATGATTAAAATTTTTATTAGGAAAATTATTAAAAAAAAAAATTTTTTTATAGAAGAATTTAAATTACTAATGAATCTAATGAAGTAATGATAAAATTAGTAAATTGCTAATTATAATAAAAATAGAATGAATGATATTCAATGATTATTATAAAAATATTGATGTTTATTGATCTAAAATTGTCAAAGTTGATAAAATAAATCCAATAATTATAGGGTGAATACAATTTTTTTATTTTGAGGAATAATTCTGATATATATTATTAACAACAGTTATAAATAAAATTTTTTTAAAAAATTTGTATATAAATTATGTTTTACATTTAATTATATTTTTTAATAAATATTTTTAATTCTACAAAATTAATATTTTATAAAATTTAAATGAATTCTCAAAATTATGTTAAAATTTACAATGCTTTCTTTGTTTATGTTCTTATTTAGGATGTTGATTTTTATAATTCAAAATATTTTAATATCATACTACTTAATTTTTGTAGTTAGTGAAAGAGTTTTAGATTTAACATTATTAATTTTAATAATTCTGGGTTTTAGAAATGATAATTTAGAATTAATTGATTTATTAATATAATAAAAGTTTTGATAGTACTATTTTATCTATATATTCATAATGTAAAAACTTTAATGAAAATTTATTAATAAAAATAAATTTATTCCTGAATATTTCTCTATTATTTTCGATATTTTACTTAGAATAAATTTATTATTTTTGGACAAGATTCATGCAGAACGCAATTCGTTAGTGGTCCCAACGATTAGCAACTCGATGTTTGTGTCATTAATATTTAATGTTTTATATTTTCTAGAAAGGAATTTGAACACGATAATTAGCATGTGATTTGGCTATAATTTGAAAATGGTGTTTGAAATTAAAATGAAAAACGGAAAGATTTTTACCCCCCCCCCTTACTTCGAAAGAAAGCCGTCCTCGGCGAAATGTATAGTGGTGAGGTTTGGAAAATTATGGATATTATAAGTCTCATTCATTTTTACTTATTAATTTTTTTACTAATTTTGTTTGACAATCAGTGATCAAAGCACCGCATTTCATTGTAATTGTTACTCCTCCCTTTTATTTTTATTTGGATTTATTGTTTTACTCTTTTTTTTTATTAAGCACATTTTTCTATATTTTTTTTATTTGTTTTATTCAATATGTCTATTTATCATAAATAGTCGGCTTATATAATTTATTTACGGGTTCGTTTTTATTATTTATTATACACTATCCAGCCAGAGATCTAGTTATTATACTTTTTCTGACTTACTATTTCTTATTTCAACTAATGCTTCTGCAATAATTGTTTCCTTATATAATAATATAGTTTGATGGCGTCTGGTTGGCTTTAGCCGCTTTCTGGTTTATTAAAAAAATTTTATTATATCGTTTTCCGGTGTCACCCTAAATTTAAATTATTTCATTTTTATCAATGTGGAACATGGATATACATTTATTCCATTTTGTAGTATTTGAGGTTTAGAGTGTTCGCAAAATTACACAGCAATCCCCCCTATAAATGAAATCGCATATTCACCGATTTCCCCTTAGTAAACATGTTCATTCATGACATTCGAAAAATCCCTAAGGAACATGTTGATGGCTTTCACAAGCCATGTCGTAAATCTGGCTTCCGCCCTACACAGTGACGTTAGAGTTCCCAACATTTCTTTAATGAAAGCCCGAACATATTCCTCTCGCGTGAATACCGCACGTGTACCCCCCTATAGATGTTCTTTATAATTATATTTATTTTTGTCTTCCAGTTCATTCATAGTATTATTTTCATTTTTTAATTCGTTTCATTTTCATTTATAATATTTGTAATTCATTTTTGTATTTCATTTTCATATTGATATTCATTTGTATTATTTCATTTATATATTTTTTTTTTTTAGAAACCATGGCCATGACCCCCCATTATTGGAAAATATTGTACCGTGTATCTGGCTTCCGCCCCATACGGTGACGTTAGATCCCCCAGTACATCGGGAATTTTCCATCGCGTTCCACTGCGTGTTGACCAAATCAGCTCCCGCCCTATACAGTGACGTTTCATTGTAACCAACATCAACAGTAAAAATATATTCAATATTATCCCCAGTTTCATTGTAAATTTCTTTTTTTACGTGACCTTAACAAAAAGCGTCCGTTTATATATCATCATAACATGACCTTAACAAAAAGCGTCTGTATGGAATTTGTTTCATATTTCATTTTTATATTTCATCTTTTTATATATATATTTCATTTGTTATTTTCTTTTTCGCATTATACTCAAGTCGCACATCTAGTATTGGCTAATCATGGTTGCTTTTAATATATTGCATGCTGCGCAGTCATGCAACATAAAGCCATCTTGTGTGGACCATCCGCCCACACCATGAAAGCCAATATTTTTACTTAACCTAAATTTTAAAGTATCATGTTTTATAAAAATGTTTTTATTTTTTTCTTAGTTCTTAAAAAAAAGAAAAATTGTATTCAAAAGTTCAACAAAAAATTTTTTTGCGCGCGCAATTTGGGTGACACCAGCTTGTTATTCTATATTTCCTCATTATTTTTATTTTCTTTTATTAAAAGACAGAAATTCTTAAAAATTTGTCTTTATTTAGTAATATTTAGTATTGAAATCCAATCATGAAATTTTTATGTCAGACGCCATATGTAAATATTTACATCTGGTTTTGTTATATGATGTATGCTTATAATTTCATTGGATACTAGGTATTGGACCTATCATTTAGTAAGTAATGCTCCCTCTTGGTGCATGAGCAAAACTTATATATATTTCTGAATCGTTTAAATTCACTACATCATTTGAGTGTGCAAAGTGTCCTTCCTCTTGATATTGTCTCAACTCATATTTAAAATCTTTAGTCATGTCATAAAGTTCAAATATAGAATTTGTCTAGTTCAGTAGTACATCGAAGTTAGAGATTTCGACGTTGACGTTGATCATTGAGTTACGTTACTTCGATGAGTCTTGGAATTCGGTTATTTGATTTTAAAGATCAATTGGTTTTAAGTTATGCGTTGTAGCTATTCTGATATTCATTAATTTTATTAATTCGATTTAAAATTGAATCAGTTCAAATATATATTATATTACATTATACAAAATATAACATAGTCAAAATACAAACAATAAAAATTTTTAATTCATATAATAACACAGGGATCATATATCATTAATAAATGATTTTAAATAATAAACCAATTTGTCCATATGCATTTTGTCATTTTTATATTATTAAAATAATCTTCAATGAAATACAAAATTACTCGACAATTTCTTGATTGATTTCAACACTTATGTTAGTCAAAATTGTGTATGCAGTACTGTTAAAAGTTAAAATTGAAATAAATATATATATTTTCAAATATTATAAGGAAAATAATACTATTCATTAATAAACTAGCTTGAAAAGTATTTTTTCTTTTAAGTTTGTTAATTTAAGTTTAAAATTAAAATTGAATCATTCTTAAAATAACAGCTTTTCTGCAAAACAAAATTTAAAAGTCTTTTGTTTGAAAAATAATATAATACTGTAATTTAGAAAATATAAAATAGAAAAATTCTTATTTTCATTTGCACTTTAAAAATAGAAACAATATACAAATTGTTGAGAATTTGAGCGATTTAATTTCTATATATTTCATGAATTTCATATTGTTGAAAACATTATTAATTTTTAAATAAAGTCATTCGTTAGCTATTGAGAATTTTGGTTTCTTATGTTCTTAATCATGGACAATTTTACATGACTATGTACAGAGATCAATTTTGGAATTCACTTATGATATATCTTAGAAATCAAAGACGATATTTAAAGGTTAATATAAAAATTATATATATAAAAAGCTATATTTGTAAAATAACTGTTAATTTTGTAATAGTTAAAATTATTTAAATTTTGAAAATGCTTGTATGCTTTTAAGATTTAAGAAGTCTAAGTAATAATAAAAGTTTACTATTTCTTCAATTTTCCTAAGTAATAAAAAAAAATGAATAAAGTAATAATGTTTTATTTGTAGGGGATTTATTTTTCCCAAAGTTTTTCGTGTCTCATGTATTGAATGAATTTAATTAATGGTGTATAGGCTGTTCTGATACGTTAATATATAACATTAATTTCTTTACTGATGTAGATATTGATAGATATGCAACTAGATGAAATTTCCAAAAATATATAATAAGTAAAGATATGTCTTATTTAATAATGATCTTATTTTACATAAAAAGATAAGAACAGAGGATGTTGTCAAATTTAGGATGCATACGTGATCACGATTTTACGAAATTTATCAAGATTTTAAAACAGTTCAACTTCAAATAATCCGTATTAAATGTTTTTAGACTTTCCCTTTTTTTGAGATATATTTTTAAAATATTAAATATTCCGTATAATATTTAATTTTGCATTCCAATATTATTTATGGACTCGAAAAAAAAATTATTTTTACACATTTTATATGGCAAAAAGAAATAGTAACTGGCACCTCCGTAGCCATACCCACATCTACCCTATTATTTTTCAATAATAAACAGAAAATAACAATACTATATCCACAATCAATCATTAAAAATTCATAGATTCAGATTGAATACAGGACGCTCTGACGCATGGATTTTCTAGTTTAATAGAATTCACTGTTTGAAACACAAATATTCTTTAAAAAAAACTTTCTGGATGCGATAATCTTTTCCTCTTAAAGCTCCCAAGTACTCAGTTTCTACTGGCAACACAATTAATCACGAAATTTTTATGTATTTGAAAACGTGAAAAATTCTTGTTACCACATAGTGCTAACTTCTCGATTTTATTTTAAAATAAGACGAAATATTTTTATTTCCCATTTTTTTTTACAGAAGACTTTAAGTTTCTTGAAGAAAGACACTTTGACACTTTTAACCAATTATAACTTTTACGTTGTATTATATTTTTTAAGACTTTTCATTTTAAAATTTTAATGCACAAACGAAAAAAAGAAAAAATTATTTTAGTATTGAATATTTTTCTCTCTTAATATGGTTTTTATATTCTTATTTTTTTTTTTTTTTTCAAAAATATTAAACACTCTTACTTTACTCCTTCCCGATGGGTCGCGAGATCAACCGCTAAACACGTACGTGTCAGTGCGTCAAGCGCACGAAACAACAAAGATTCCGCTTCTTTTCTATTTTTTTGAAAAAAAAAAACACAATCCCTGCAGTTCTTTAATTCGGTTGCCCAACGCTTAGGGCGCCAAGTATTAAGGTGGGTTTTTTAGGTTTTTTTATTTAAACAAAAAAAATCCGCCCTAAAACTACATTTTTATACGGGGAAAAAAAGAGAGTAAAAGTGAAACAAAATTTCTCTTGATCCCTTAAAAGAAAGCTTTTATATTCTAATTACCTTTAGTTTTCATCCTTTACTTTTATCTCTTACTAACGGTAGATAATTTAGACTAAGTCCTAATCTAGCTACTCTTTAAGTTACGTTCTAATAATGAATATTAAACAAACAAGAAGAGAAAATACTTAACTTAACCTTTATAAATCCAACGGTGGTTTCTGGTCCTCTGGCTGGCTGGCATGGTTGCGAGAAACAATTCTACACCCCCGAATATTTAAAATGAAAGAACAAAAAAAAAAACTAAAGTTTCAAAAGAGAAATCAACAAACGAGCCCGTGATTTTAATGGAAATCTACATTACTTAAATTAAAATAAATCAGAAGTCGCCGCCACTCAGCCCGAGCCTTCGTATTATCTTTGTGGTAAACGTTTACTTCGGTGATGAATTCCATCCTTTTTTAGTTACTATCTGTCCTCTACCTTCCGTTTTTGCCAGAGCTGGAGGTGCTGGCGATTCGGTGCTGTTGCTGATGCTTGGACTCGGGCCGGCGGCGATCTCCTCTTCAAGCCGACCGCTCTTCAACGAGAGAGCTAGCTCCGCTCCCACTTCAAACTAGAAGGAGCAGAGGAGCGAGAACTCTCATTGGTCAGTGGTGTCGTGATCATGCATGACGTATGACGTTTGAAGCCTCACGTGTGCATGTTCCCACGTTAGGGCCTGCCTGACCTGACGGTTTTATTTCTCAGAAAACTGCAGCTCGATATTTTCTTATCAAGCCTAATCCTCTGAGAAACAAATTAAAAAAAAAATAATCGCGAAATAATTTTAAATATTAGATTAAATTTAAAAATTTTATTAAGTGAAAATTTTGTCACTTAACAGTATAATGGTTTTTTTCCATATTATGGACCACTCAGAAGTTTTATAGATCTCTTTAGTATATATTTTCAGAACTACAAAGCTTCAAAGTTAGGCTAAAACCATATTTTTGACATTTTTGACTAATTTTAGGCTTAAATTACTCAGTTGGGTTGCGTTTTAAGAATATATTACTGAGAAACTTTTTTGTTCAAAATATCCTAGATTTTGAGAAAAATGTAATTCATAAGTGCTAATGTAGCCATCCGCTGAGCTTATGTCATTTAAAACATTGAAATACCACTTTTCATGGTTTCGAACTCTGATCTCATGTCCAAAAAACTCATCGAAGCAGGTAATATATGTATAAATATGGCCTAAAAATTTCAGAGTGAACATCCTTGGCGATCCCTTAGAAAAAATAAAAATGTAATTAAAAATAATGAAAAATGTGATTTTTAGATGAATTTCTTAAGAGCAGAACGAAGCTGCCCGCCTTCTAATAATACTTCCAATCCTAACTTATGAATAAAAGATGCGTTTAATCGAGTTTTTTTGCTACAAAGAAGAAATTTGTAAGATTAAACTCTAGAGCGGACAACTCAAGAAATACACCAAAATATTATACATACAAAGTTATAATAAAAACTTTCAATGCATCGTATTTTAAGGTTAGGTTTGTCGAATTTGATATCTAATTTCCAATCCAAGCTCGTAAAAAAATAACAAGTCCAAATGATTTTTTATTTTAACAAAAATTATTGTATTAATATAGCTTTAGTGCGGACAAGTCATTATATTTGTTTAATTTATGAATTTAAAAAGATATTGATAAAATAAAAATAGCAAAACTCGATTGCTGCAGCTCCGACATCTCGTTAAGTTTTAAACTTGAAATCATTTCAAAATAATTTGCATAATGATACTACGTAAGTTGTATTAAAATTAGTTAATTCAGTATTTTTTTATAGAATTGATCACACAATTTCAGAATTATCAAATCTGTGTTACTGTGAAGTGAGATAAAAAATGAAAATAAATAAATTGACTTCATGTGTCTATTTATGAAATCATCGTATCAATGATAAGTTAAAAAAATCTTATAATTGTTTAAGAAAGAGCATTTCCATGTTTTTAGTATACATTTATTGTAATTAAAGTGAAAATAATTTCGAAAATTGTTGTGGATGAACGTAGAAGTGATAAATATGTTTTATGGGGATTTCGACTTGTACAACCTCAAAAAATATGGTATATCAATATATCCAAAACTGACATGAGTTTAATCGTATATCACTGACAATGAGAATTAATTAATTTAATATTAATATATACCAATGTCCGTGACATGCTGATTTTAATTATTTGTTCGAATGGCTCCTAAGTTTTTATACATGATTAGATTCAATTATTGCTGTCACATCATTGGATAAATTTGTAACGCACCCAAGTGGGTAATAGTTACTTTTAAAAAAAAATAAATTATGGTCCAAATTCGATGCTAGATTAATTACCGTACAACATAAACGCGATAGATTTTTAATTTTATGTACGCGACTTGTATGATTTTCTTTAACGTATTTAATAAACTACGCAAGCTCCGTTCGGGCAGTGGGCCAGATTGGAGGGTAGCTATTAAATACTTTATTAGCAAACTACAAAAGCTCCGTTCGGGCAGTAGGCCGGATTGGAGTGTAGCTGCTAGGTCCCTATTTAACAAACTACACAAGCTCCGTTCGGGCAATAGGCCAGATTAGAGGGTAGCTGTTAAGTATTTTGTTAATGAAACGCCAGCTTATCAATAAAGCTAGGCGTTTCCTTTGTTAGTATTATTATTTTTAATTTTAATAATAAAAGGAAATATATGTTATATTAAATATTCTTTTATTTGAAGCAAAAATATATGTATGTAATTACAAAATAAAAAAAAGAAAACTCTCCGGTGAGAGAAAAAGAGAAGCTCTTTAAAGATGAAGCTCAATTTATTTTATTTGAAAGCTCTTAATATTAACCTGGGGGGTTAAGCCTAGGGCGCTTGTATGTCCCCAGAGTTAAATAGAGCTCAATTCGAATTTCTTTTAATCAAAACCTTAGATAACAAAGGGCGTTAAGCTTAGGCGCTTATATGTCCCAATTGTTATTGGTTTATTAAGTTTATTTTAATTTTTCGCTTTAAAAAGCAAAGGGCGTTAAGCTTAAGCGCTTGTATGTCCCAATTGCTAAGCGAAAAAATATTTTACGGCCAAGAAATTTATATTTGGTTCTTGATTAAATGTCAACTCAGATAAACAAAGGGCGTTAAGCCTAAGCGCTTGTATATCCCAATTGTTACCGGTCTGAGTCGATTCAAGAATAAGGCGCACGAGTCAGCGAGACTCGGGCTTTTATACGCGCCGAGCTTCTCTCCATCTCTCTTACATTGGTGGGGAGCTTTTAAAGTTGCGCGCGCTTACAGGCTTTACGAAGTTTCGGAGTTTTATTTCTCCATCTCGCTCGCTCTTATATGCTTAAATGTTAAGACATAGTAAGCGCGCTGTGAGGTTGCCTCGCGCGCTGTAAGCCAGCTGTGCGTTGACCTATATACAACCTTGTATATAGGTCACGCGCTTACTATGCCTTTCTATGCTTATAATTTATTAATAAAATAATAAAATCAAATTAAAATATGAATAACTAATGATTTAAAGAAAAAAAAATATATTATTTAAAAGAAATAATTAAATAAATAAATAATTTGAAAATAATAAAAAATAAATTAAAATTAAAATGAAAAAATCGTTTAAATAATTAAATAGTAAAACATATAACTAATGAAAAATACGAAAATAAAATCAAATAAAAATACAAATTTTAATAATATTTAAAAAATAAAAAAGGGAAGAAAAACGGGGCGCTTTGGGGCGTCAGAAATTCAAATTAAAATGAAAATCAATTTTCATAAAATGAAAATATTATTTAACAATGTGAATATAATAAGCTACCCTAAAAAAATACAGCAAGAATTAGAATCAATCATTTTCTAAAACTAAACTTAAGAATATAGATCAAAAGGTGCTTTAATTTCAACAAGACTCGAGAAATAAAATTCAAGTCAGTGTCTATCATCCGCTAGGTCTATAAAAGAAGATGATCATTTAACTGTTATTCACATTTATATTATTCATCTGTACTGTTATAAATAGAATGCTCACTACTCACCCCGAATCACACTATTTATAACTTGTAGTAAGTAAAAAGTTATAACGATGTATGAACCATTATTTCAAATAAATTTGTCAGGATATACATTCATACATGTTTTAAAGTACCCGATTCAAAAAATTCATATGAATTTTTATATGAATTCATATAAAAAATTGGCGGTTGGATTTTGAATATTTTTTTATACTTTTCTTATATAAAAATAATGAGATGATCACCATAATTATTATTTATTTGAATTTTTCATATGAATTTTTCATATAAATTTTTTATATGTATTTTTCATATAAATTTTTAATATGAATTCTTTATGTAAATTCTTCATATGAATTCTTGAATGTATAAAAATAAAAAAAAAATGATTACAATAAATGTATACTAAAAACATTGAAATGCTCTTTCTTGAACAATTAAAAGAATTTTCTAACTTATCATTGATACAATGATTTCATAAATAGACACAAAGTCAATTTATTTATTTTCATCTTTTATCTCACTTCACAGTAACACAGATTTGATAATTCTGAAATTGCGTGATCAATTCTATAAAAAAATAGTGAATTAACTAATTTTAATACAACTTGCGTAGCTTCTATATTATATTTGAATAATCTTGTTATCTTTAATCGTGTTCCATTGCATAATCCATCTTTTATACTTAAATTTCTAATCAACATTATTACTGCATTTATTTTTAAATTAAGTTTATATGGAGGTAATTCTTCTCTTATATTATTTAATATTTCTATTGGATAATTTAAAATCAACACTCTTATATGTTGCATAATCAACACTTTATTATGTCATTGTTGCATTATTAATCAAATTTAATATTTAATTATTTAAAATATTCAAATCTTCATTATGTGTTCTTAGAATAACATTTTTTGAAAAACAATAATTTTCTTTAATGTTTTCATAAATTTTATTACAAACATTAGTTTTCTATTTTTCTGGTATAATAAATGTATCAACTTTTCCTTCTCCGATATCTAATGAAAAAAAAAACGATTTTCATTATTAGAACTTACATTTTTCTTAATTTAAAAATATGAAAAATGGGCCAAAGGGTTGAAGATTTTATAATTTGTTCTATGATTGTATTTTTCTGTCCGTGTTTTAATACACGTAAAATTTTACGGAAATCTCCACCTAAAATAATTATTTTTTCTCCAGATATTTTATAATTGTAACAGATATCTTTTAATGTTTTTTCAACTGTTTCTAAAGCTTTTTTAGGAATTATTGATGCTTTGTCCCATATAATTACATTTGCTTCTCTTAATTTTTTCTTATCCAAATCAAATTTTAAAAATGCACTGTCTATGTTATTTAAATCTAACGGTCATCTGAAAGTTCGGTGACTTGTTAAATCTTTTGGTAATGAAATTGAAGCAATACCTGTCCAAGCCATAGTCAAGATTTTTTTTATTGTTATAAAATAATAAATTAATGTTTTATATAAGAATGTTTTTCCAGAACCTCCTGGTTTATTTATGAAAAAAATTTTATGATTATTTGTTATTTGTTCAAAAATGTTTTTGATCGTTATTCAATTGTTTCTACATTTTATCAAATTTTTCTTTTACTAAAATTTAGAATTTTATTATTGATTTTATCGTTTTTCTCGATATAGTTTTTATTTGGTTCAGGTAAACCAAAATTTTCACATGACGTTTCTTCTGAATTTAATATTTGATTAATATGGGATAAAACTTCATTTTCTTTAAAATCTTCTATACAAATTTTTTTATATTTTTCCCAAATAATTTTACCTTGAATATTTTCACATAATAAGAAACATGCGAAAAATTTACGTAATTGTACTGTTAACATAACATGGCATGCTTCTTCAAAAATATAATAAATTTGTTTATCGTGGTCTATTAAATTCATTGCAAGAGCAATCTCTTTATGGCTAATTCCATTCAGATTCATGCAGGCCGTCACTGATCGAATTTTTTTTTTCTTCTAAGTAATAAAAATACCTTCTATTATGTATATAAAGATAAAATTTACCTCGTAGAATCCGCAAAAAAATTTTTTTTTTCTTACTACAGCAATTTTAGTGTTGGATGTAAAAACGAAAATTCCAAAATTGAAAATGAACCTCTACTTTTAAATGACTATAGCTCCGTCAATCTTTAACCTTTTTGCGTTCTTTTAACAAAAGTGCGAAACTCCATCTAGTTTTAAATGCAATCTCGATTTTTGTAATACAATTTGATCTCACTGAGTTATTTACGAAAAACCGAAAAAAGCGATTTTTTTCAAACACAATTTTCTCAAAAACTATATATTTTTTTTTTTTTTTTAATTTTTATATGATTTTATACATAAAAAATACCAACTTTTAGGGTAGGTGAGAATATACGATTTTGCCTTATTTTTTTTAACAGATTTTTAAACGTTTTTTTTATATTTTCGATTTTGAAACATTGATACCATGGCGCATCCTACTATTTTTCCAACTTTACGTGTTTTTACAACTATTTTTATGCTTTTATTTATTAATATATCAAAAATATCAACAATAATCTTTGAAATAATTAATATCTATTTTTAAAATGACTGGCAGCTCCATCGGAAATGGTTATGATTTTATCAAGATCTTGCGCAATATGTTTTTGTTTTAAGTTGTCGATAATTAAATTTATAGCCATTAGGGCATGAGACGAATCATGTTTAATATCGTCAGAAACGGTGACATAACTGACTATTTTATCATTTCCAAAATAGCATACTGACGTAAATATTGATATTTGGTTTTTACTCCAATAATAGCTTAGAATTTCATTTTGAAGCAGAACTGTCCAATTTTCTGCAAAATCGACATGAATAACTAATTGGAATTTATTATTTTTCGCTAAAAGTTTAACCTATTTAATTGCTATACGTTGAATTTCTTTGACCAATTTATGAGCTCTTACAGTGAGAGCACGCTCTCTTAACTCTATTAAGAAATTTTCAATTGTGCTAGTTTCATTCAGTAAATTTGATTTTTCCCAAACACCATAAATTATTTCTTCATATAAATCTTCTTCTGTCAAAGAAATTATTTGTAAATCAATAGAATCTTCAATGGGACATTCTTTACATTCTCTTAGTACACATTTCATATCATCTTTTGAACAAAAAAGTGAAGAACATATTTTCAATTCCAAATCTGCAATGTCTTGTTTATTCTCTTTTTTATAATTATTCAAAGCATCTAACATAAGTTTAAGATTCTCGCACTAAACGCAAAGACACGAATCGGTGGGTGGATGTGGTATAACCCACTTCGGTCTTAAAGCGTAGAATGTTGATTTACCAATTTTTGTTTTCATTTCAGGATTTTTGTCTTTAAATAATTGATATATTTCTTTTATACTTCGCGTAAGAAAGCGTTTGACTTTTTTAGTTTTTATACCATTTTCTTTGATAGATACTGTGTCGCTTTTATTTTCACTTTGACGAGAACAATTAAAATCATCGTTCAGATAATAATCCTTTACTTACATTACAATTTCACTATCCAAAGAATGGCCACAATAGTTCTCAGACTGCTTGTAAATTTTTTTATTATTTACCAATGGTCGTGCTTGATCAATCATATAAATAGTTACATTGGGTAAAACTGATAATAAATAATCTTTGGAAACATCACTTGGTATAAGACTCAACAATCGCACTTTCTCAAGAAAATTTGAACAATTATCTAATGCAATTTTAATATTCTCAAGCCATTCATCATTTGTTTTACATTCATTATTTTCATTCGATGCGGGCAAATCCGTTATATCGTAGACTTTCATCATTTTACTTGCTATTTGTGAATCAAATGCATCGTTCATTTGTTTTCTTTTTCGGAGAGCATAAGATTCTCGCATCTTGATATTGATACTTTAAGGCATTTTAATTGGTGAAATGTTTAATTTCAAATTACTTGAAGTTTCGTTGAGCTGTTCTACCACAGCCTTACTATAAATAAAATCTTCCGAAGATTGTTGACTACTTGAAGTCGATGAAATAGGCGTATTTTTTACTTCATCTAATAATATTTTGTAACACGAAGGGCATACTTTATCTTCTCTAGAGAAAGAAGTATTTGGATACGAGCGCTTCAAAGACTCCGTTAGATCACCTAATTCTCTAAGCGGACTTTTGGAGCAATCATAAACAACTTTTTCGTGCCTTTCTTTTGAATCCTTGCACTTTATTTTAACAATCAGTGATGCCTTTACTGATATTCTGTTCAATGACAGATCAAAAAAAATAATTTTTCTTAAACATCTTCATTTTTTATCTTCCTTTTCATATATTTTTAAACACGTCAAGTCGTTAATGAGAATGCAAAGAACGAATCATCGCCACCTAGTAGTGAAATGCGTCAACTCCCTACAAAATGAATTCAAATTCTAGGCGCGAAATTCAAAGTGATAACAAAATTATATTCTTCAACAAAAAAAAATTTTATTATAATAATGTACCATAAAAAGAGGATAAATGGTTATGTATACTTTCATCAGAATAACTTTTTTTCAAATTAAAAAATTTATATCT
This sequence comes from Anastatus disparis, assembly GCA_017163975.1. Classification (NCBI taxonomy): domain Eukaryota; kingdom Metazoa; phylum Arthropoda; class Insecta; order Hymenoptera; family Eupelmidae; genus Anastatus; species Anastatus disparis. Next base: position 1,069,112 of record JAFFSR010000286.1, on the reverse strand, counting down.
TTATATTTCAATCTTTAACGAAAATTGCGTTTTCTCAATGTAAATATCATATTTATTTAAAGTTTCAGCATTTTTTTTTAAACTTTAAATCGTCATAACTTCGGTTCTCATTGATCAAAATATTCGATCCGGGGTTTATTTCAAGATTATTGTTGTATTTTTGATATATTAATAAATAAAAGCATAAAAATAGTTGTAAAAACACGTAAAGTTGGAAAAATAGTACGATGCGCCATGGTATCAATGTTTTAAAATCGAAAATATAAAAAAACGTTTAAAAATCTGTTAAAAAAAATAAGGCAAAATCGCATATTCTCACCTACCCTAAAAGTTAGTATTTTTTATGTATAAAATCATATAAAAATTAAAAAAAAAAATATAGTTTTTGAGAAAATCGTGTTTGAAAAAAATCGCCTTTTTCGGTTTTTCGTAAATAACTCAGTGAGATCAAATTGTATTATGAAAATCGAGATTGCATTTAAAACTAGATAGTGCACACTTTCGTTAAAAGAACGCCCAAAAAGGTTCAAAATTGACGGAGCTATAGTCCTTTAAAAGTGGAGGTTCATTTTCAATTTTGGAATTTTCGTTTTTATATCCAACACTATAATTGCTGTAGTAAAAAAAAAAATTTTTTCGAGCGTTCTACGAGGTAAATTTTATCTTTATATACATAATAGAAGGTATTTTTATTACTCAAAAGAAAAAAAAAATTCGATCAGTGACGGCTTGCATGAATCTGATTAGGTTTTAGAATTAAAAATATAATATTGTGGAATATTAAAATATTAAATTTCTTTAGCAAAATCATCTTTTTTATTTAACTTAAACTATGCGATTAATGTTGTTTCGTACTCGTTTAATGCTGAATGTATATCATTTTCATCAAAAATTATATTCTGTTGATTTTCTGTATGAATATTTAATCTTATTACTATATGACTTCTACCACATAGTGGAATTTCTTGTAATCTCCATGCTACTTCCATTGGGATTTAATATCTTCCATCTATGTATTGAGTTATTTCATGATAAATATCGTCTTTATTATTTTCTTCAATTTTATCTTGTTTTATTCCACAGTGAGCTTTATCTATACCCTTATAAATATAACCATAAATATATTTTATACATTGACACACAAAGTTCAGTATTGATATGAGCATTATATTTTGACAACAAAAAAATGTTGTAAGGGACTACCATAGAATTATTAACTTGTATAATTTTTTTATTATTTTTTAAATTATACGTGTGATTATCTAAAATATTATTTTTTTTTGTATTGTGGATATTTGTTTTTTTCAACTTTTTCAATTTCATTAAATGATTTTGGAATTTTTTTTTACATATAGTTTTATTTTTATCGTAACAAGGTGTTTTATCTGTATGTGGTCCATGTAACATGTGTTTAATTACTAATTTTTGTAATTATTTATTTTCCGATAGAGGTATTTCTGCTGAAATATATTTATTAATATTTTCTGGAGTTAATATCTTATGATTATGATGTAATGTTATAATAATATGTGCATGAGGTAACCTCCTTTTTTGAAATTCAATCAAAAATACATAAACTATAACAGGACCAAAAATTTTATTTTTTACACTATCATTCAATAACATTTTAAATTTTGAATAAAATAATTTTACTGTAATATTTGGTATGTCATTGGGAGTTGTTCCTTCTGGAAAATTTTTTAAAACTTTCAATTCTTTTTACTTAGGATTACATGTCATTGTTACGAATAAGTCTGGTCTTCCTACAGTTCTCATTATCCCATGGCATCTTGATAATATTGCTGCATATATCTTAGACTAACAATATATGATGAGGGTAAAATAGAAAGAATTCCAATCCTAGGTAATCAGATGATTTATTTAAATAAGTATTAGTAATTTCTTTTCCAGAAGATAATTTCGGATATATACGAAGATCATAATTATCTGGAATTCCTGAATTCGATAGCACCACATTTTGAAGTTAGTAGCTTATTATAACGATGTTGTTGTTTATTATTTTTTCGTATAAAATATAATTTATAATTTGGAATATTCTGTATATCCGATAATTGATGTAAGCTTTTGTAATTTTTAGCCATTGGATTATCATTCACTTGTTTTTATTCGTTTCTCAATTGCTACTGAATCATTGTAAATACATAACTGTCCACATATAGGTTTAATGTCGTCAGTAGAAATTAATGTATTGGGTGCTATATAACAAATTTGTCCTTGAATTTTTAAATTATATATAGCTATTTCTTGGTTTTAAATGACATTTGCATTAAAATTTGCAAAACTAAATAAATTATTGTAATATCTAATTAAATTCATAAAAACATTATCATGTAATAATAAAGATTTCAATTTTTCATTATATTTAGTAAATGGTGATAAAACATTTTTTCCTTGTTGACAACAATTGAACATTATTATTTCTTCTTTCCAAAATAAAGCACTACAATATTTGCAATCGTAACTCATTCTGCCTAAATAATTCTTAAAATTTTTTTTTCATATTATTGTTTATTTTATTTTTTAAATTTAAATTCTTAATTAAATTTTTTGTGGTCAATTTTTTATTTTTATTCATTTTATTATGAATCTTATCATCTTCACATTAACTCCTGCTTTTATTTTTTTTATTATATTTGTTTCATTTAATTCATCATCTTTTAATTTTCTTTCAAGATTATATTTATTATTATTACTTTTATAACTTATGTTACATCACAACGTATCTCATATTTCTTTCATTTATAATTTTAAAGTATCTTCATGTCACGAACTAATTTAACCACGTCATGAACTAATTTAAACAGTTATTAAGCAATGAAGGAATTTGTCAAGCTAAACAGAAAAAGTGAAACAGTGAAGAAACTCGAAGTTTAATATTTGTCAATAAAACTCTTTAGTTGGCAGAATTATAAAATTAAGTAGTTCAAATCGACAACGTGAATTTCGAAATTACCAAACGAATCCTAAAATCATTACGAGACATATGAGTATAAAAGCCGAATGAAACAAATGACATTGGGACATTACCCCGGGTTTCTTATTGGTAACAAGTTTACACTGCCTGTAAGTTCTTATATTTAAAAGCAATTGCTAATACTACATATACATATATCGATTATTAAAATATATACGCGTATAAAAATCTGTTGTATTAAAAGTGTTAAAAATATATTAATAAACCTCGAGGATATATATATTTACATATCGTACCTATTCATTTGTCTGCCCATACCCAGCATCAATCTACTTAAAGGAGCACTAAAAGGTAAGAATAAATTATTACTTATATTTATTCAAATCATTAAATTATCTTCAATAATTGTCTAATAGTGAGAGCGATCCCTCTCAGTCAAATATTGGTGGAGCCTTCTCCACCACTAGATTACATACATCTTCTTATTATACTTATGTTATTTAACTTTTACTACCTTGATATTAACTCAAACATTTAAAAATTAATCAAATTCATTCAATCAAACGTATTAAGTTTAATATTCAATTTAATTTATATAAATCTAAATTATTCAATTTGTCTATAAATTATCAATCAATTCAATATTTACATTTACTAAATCATTCATTTTATTTAGTCCTGGTAAAAGCCAGGACTTAACATTTTCGTACCGGGCATTGAACCCGAGCGTTCTGAGTGAGAGCCAGGTAACATTTTGGTTTCGATATGAATTAGTTTGACCGTAACATTTTGGTTCCGGTACAAATTTTTGATTGAAGGATCGTATTGGATATATTAAAGGATAATCAGAGAAAATTTATAATTCATTACCAATTTATATATAAAGTGCATAAAAATATATTCAAAGGGCTTATAATAAATACAATGTTCAAAAATGTGTTAAACCAAGTGCGTCAAATAAAATATTATATATTAAAGGCACAAATCAAATAAATATACATGAAATTATTAAACGCGGAACGTATTATCAAATACGAATAGCGTCATTAAAAATAAAATATTGAACGCGGAGTGTATTATCAAATACGAATAGTGTCATTAAAAATAAAATATTAAACGCGAAGTGTGTTATCAAATACGAATAGTATTAATAAAAATAAAATATTAAACGCGAAGTGTATCATTAAATACGAATACTGTTATTATGAATAAAAATATTATACAAATAAAATTAATATATTATACGCAAAGTGCGTAATTGAAATAATTTTTATATACGCGAAAGTGCGCAATTAAAAATCATATATCAAATAAATAATACAATTCATATAAAAATTGTCAATAAAAATAAGTGTAACACCATTAAATTAATTTATAAATGAATGAATCTATACATCAATTATTTTAGCAAGAATAATTATAAAATTTTTTTTTGATGAGAAATTAAGTAAAAATTACAAATTCTTTTCAAATAATATTATATATTTTGTACATTGACAAATTACAACATATAGCAATTATTTTCGCATAATAATTTAATTTGAAAAGTAAAATAAGTTTCAAGTTCACGATTAATAAAAAAAATAATAAAAAAGAAAAGCTGACTGAACAGTAAACTTTCAAAATATTGAGTTTTAATAATAATATTCAATAAATTAATTTTTTTTTTGTGAAATAATATAACAATATAAAATAAAAAAAAAATTTAAAGTAAACAGACTGCATTTTAAAAATAGACAATTGTCATCTAAACATCGCAAGTGTATTGAAAAAAGAAACATAATCAGCAGTATTTATAATGTTTAAAACTTACAATTTTATGAATAAAATTTAATATTTTAAATGAATAAAAATCTTCATTTTTAAGTAAATAATGAAGATTTCAAATGAGTAAAATAAATTTTAATCAGATAACAAATTATATAAGAGAAGAAAAAACACAGTGCATATTATCTTACTCTAAATTAAAATTGTCTGAAATTTGTCGAAAATTTAGAATACCTACTAAAGAAGACGAAAATATTAATGCTATTCGTGAAAGAATCAGAAAACATATTAAGCAAGCAGTTTTAAGAGAGCAAGAAAAAGGGGAAAAACATACCTACGAAAATATCAATCCATTTGATCAACCTCAGGATCAAGGTCATTTAAAGGTCAAATCTACGAAATTAATGAGAACCATATTTTAACAGTATATATTTATGTTTTTGGGGTCACTGAATCCGAATCCATGATCTGTTTGACCCCATGACCTCAGGGTCGAGGTCATTTGAAGGTCAAATCAACTAATTTAGTGGGAACCATGTTTTAACAGTATATATTTATGTTTTTGGAGTTGCTGAATCCGATTCCAAGGTCCGTTTGACCCCATCACCTCTAAGTGATGGTCACTTTAAGGTAAAATATACAAAATTTGCGTAACACAAACCAAATTTCATGCCGTTTATTTTTTCTTACTATACTTTACACGTTTCTCGTCAAATGATCGGTGCAAAGGTTTCCTTTTACGTTTTTTTTCCAGTAGTTTTGCAATCTTTTTTCAACATCTAGCAGTAATCAGTCAGCATACTAGTATCCCATCGACCTTCATAACGGCTCTTCATTACTTTAATGTCGTGGTAAAAACGCTTTCTCGGTTCTTCACTATAATCTCTACAGTTGTCAGGTAAACTACACTATCCTTAACCTAACAGTAAACAGTAAACTGACATTGTCCTTGTCAAAGTCGGAAAGCTCTTATACTTAGCTCCGGAAAGGTATAAGAGTTATCACCTCCGGAACAGCAAACTCATCTGTGATCGGATCAGGATCCCTAACGTACGAAGTTATATTAAAGACCATGGATCATTCACCTTCTACATCTCGAGGGCACATTTGTCCAAAGAACAGTAATCTTTTTTGTATTGTCTGTGGAGTATTCACTCCGCTAAAATATCGAAGACATTTCAGTGAAAATCTTCGAAACATTTACAAAACTTGCTTTAAATTGAAAACAGGTGTAAATATAGAAAAGTGGACTTCATGTAGTATCTGCAAACAATGTCGCAAAATTCTTTGCATGTGGGATAAAACAAAAAAAGATGATATAGTTAAATTTTATAGCCCAATAAAATGGTATCAATCGGATAGAATGGAGGATTGTTACTTCTGTAACACCAAAATTATTAGAATAAATAGTAAAAACAAAACTACTGTGAATCATGCTGATGTTATTTCTGTAAAAAGACCTATCCAAAAAACGAGAAGAGATAAAGAATTAGATTTTCTTGAGAGGTTATCAATTGAATCAGATTCCGATGATGAAAAAAATGATGATAAAGATAACAACGAAGTCCGTGACGGCATTCATGGAGATACAATTGATAAGAATGATTTAAAAGATGAATTCTATGAAAGCGATAGTGATGAAGAAATTGAAAATAACAATGATGATGATGATGATGAATGAAATTAAGCCTAATGTATATAAAGTCGAAGAATGGAGATTGTTTTGTAACGTGGTTTTACGTCCCAAGAAATTTTCAATTTTTATTTAATTAATTTTTTTTTTTTTAAGTGAATAATAGATCTGATGGCGCCTATAAAGTCGTAAATTGACTTTAAAATACAAGTTAAAATAAAACTAATTTTTTTTTAAATCTATTTTCATGTAAACTGTAATGGAGAGGAATTAAAAATTTAATTCAAATCTTCCCGCCTAATAACGACAAAGTTTAAAAAAAGAGAACGTCGGTGGCGCCAGTTGTGAAAAGGAAGAAAAGAAATGCGTTTAAAAGAAATGATTATTAAAATGTGAAAAAGATTTAATTTACTATAAAATAATTAAGAATATAGGGCGTCTAAAAAGATTTATGTTCGTATTTCTGAATGTTATAAGTTATGTATGCCGCAAAGAAAAATATTGTTAACGCGTTGTATGAGTGAGTAAGAAAGAGATAGAGCGAGTAGATACAAACAAGCCGGTAGTAAGTAAACGCGCGCCGTATGTGTATATTCAAAAGAACAGAGGTTTTCAACCATATTTAGAGTCATAAATATCAAAATTAATTTTGTCTTAATTTTCTTTATTTTCTTTTAGTAATTTGCGAATAAATCAATGAATGATGTATAAGATGTAAAATTTAGCGCCCGGAAATTGTTAATAACAAGCGCCATGATTGGCCTGTCAAAATTTTCGTGTGTGGTCAAGTTTAAAAAAGTGCGGGCCCGGCGTCAGTCTAGAGAGAGTATCGTGCGAGATCGAACGTGTGTCGCGAGTAATTGATAAAACAAAGAGCCCTTTGTAAGAGAAAAAAAGCGTGTGAAAAGAAAAGTTGTATAGAATCGGATAAAGAATTTGTGCCTTAGACTAGAGAAAAATATTAGTTTTTTTTATTAGCACCGCAAACGGGAGAGTTTAATTTTTAATTTTATTGTCAGTTATTGTAAATTCTTTTTTAATTATATAAAAGAAAATCGAATTGTGACAAAGTAAAATCTTTCGATTACGCCATTAACGTGAGAAAATTCTAATTGCCGTGCATAATTGTTAAATTTTCTGGGTATTAATTTTAATCATTAGAGTCTAACGTTTTCAATTTTTATTGTGTCCGTTACGTGAAAGAAAATTTATCGAATAGTGAGAAAATTAGTAACGCCATTTTTAGTAGCGCCTTTACCAAACGTAACAAACGTTTTCCTTTTTCATTCAACCAAATTTACGCCGCACCCTCTCTATCAACATCATCGCCTTAGTGCCAACCTGTGTCCAGGAAGCTAGCAAAGACGAGCCCGAGAGCCAGCGGAGATTTGAAAGGGAGAAAGAGAGAGAGGGTTTAATAAGGTATAAAACGTATCTATTACGTTTCTGAATGTGCTTGCGTGACGTAACATTTTCTTAAAAACTTTGTGATCGCGTGTAAATTCCTGTCTTTTTATTTGGCGTCGTTAAATCATTTTTTTTGTGCTTTGTTCTAAAAATTTTGTGTAACTTTTATCTACATATATATATATATATATATATATATATATATATATATATATATATATATATATATATATATATATATATATATTTGCGCTGAAGTCAAAATTAAAAATTTGGTACAATTCGTTCAATTAGAATATATAGATATACTTATTTATAATTATTAATTTTTCCGTAATTGTATGAAATTTAAATCATTTTAGCGAAAAAGAAAATAAAAAGATAAAAATCTAAAAAGTTAAATTAAAATCTGTGAATTTGTGCCGTTTCAAAGACTTAAAATTCTTCGCGGAATTTCGCATAAAAGTTGTAATGTTTGCCGGGTTCCGCGAAGAGAGCCCCTGTTGCCAGCGAAAAGGGGGAGAGGTAAAGCCTCAAACATACGAAAGAGTATAGAGTCAACGCGCTTGCTTGCCGTCAGAAAAATTGAAACCGTGAGTCTTTCTATAAAGCGTAGTAGAGTCGCTAATAAAGAACGTGTGTGAGTGAGATAAAGAAAGAAAATAATATTTTTTTTAGTTGCGCCACAAGTGTCATTAAAATTAAAATCAATTTTATTTTCTTTTTTTTTTTAGATTAGTAGCGATCAATTTATTATATACGAATGTGTGTGTGAGAAAATTCAAATAGAGAGTTTTTTTTAGCCGTTATTAAAATTGTTAGATTTCAAGTAAAAATAGTTTTTTTTATGTTTAATTAAAGACGTTCATTTATTTAACCAGAAAAATCGTATACAGTGTTTTATTCTAATATCCTTTTTTTATGATATTTTATTATAAAAATTTTAAATACATTTTTTTTTATTATTGCGCCTAAGTCTTGGGCCCTTGAAACCCGAACAAGGGTTACAATTTTTCAAAGGATCCCCTCTGTAGATCTTTCATAATAGTAAGATTGAAATATAAATAAATAAATTCGACGTTTTCGGGAATAGTTGGATGTCCGACTATTTATCACGTCGCAGTTTATAGATTCATCAAACAGAAGTTTAAAAGCTGTATTACTACACAACAGGAACCACTATGCCTCAGTTTCAATAGCGTACTCCACTACAATGAAGGAAACATATGACAATCCGAAAGTTATATAAAAAATTCAGTATGGCAAACATAAATGGCTTATATGTGGCGATTTGAAAGTTTCTGGAATATTGTTATGACAGCAGTCTGGATTTACAAAGACGCCATGTTTCTTGTGCTTATGAGATAGTAGAGACCGTGCCAAGCACTCTACAAATCATAAATGGTTTGAAAGAAAATCTTTCGAAGTCGGAAAATGTAACGTTATAGCTACTCCATTGGTTTACCCAAAAAAAGTTCTCATTCCGCCATTACACATAAAACTTGGTGTAATGAAACAATTCGTTAAGGCTTCAAATAAAGATGGTCAGTGCTTCAAATACTTGGAAAGCAAGTTTCCAAATCAATCAGATGCGAAACTGAAGGAAGGTATTTTTGATGGTCCAGAAATTAGAAAAATGATGTCTGATGATCGGTTTATTAGTTTCATGACAAACATTGAAAGAGCTGCATGGCTTAGCTTTCAGGAAGTTACCGAAAACTGCTTGGGTAACCGCAGAAGTCCAAATTACAAAGAAATTGTATCCAAAATGGTTGAGAACTTTGGGAAAATGGCCCAATGAACTATAAATTATATTTTCTACACAATCACTTGGATAGTTCTCCTGACAACTGTTGAGATTATAGTGGAGAAAAGGGAGAGCGTTTTCACCAAAACATTAAAGTTATGAAGAAGCGTTATCAAGGTAGATGGGATACTAGTATGCTGGCTGATTACTGCTGGATGTTGAAAAGAGATTGTAAAACCACTGGGGAAAAACGTAAAAGGAAACCTTTGCACCGATCATTTGATGAGAAACGTGTGAGATATAGTAAGAAAAAATAAATGGCATGAATTTAGGTTTGTTTTAGGCGAATTTTGTATATTTTACCTAAAAATGACCTTCAGTTTAAGGTGATAGGGTCAAACGGACCACGGATTCGGCGACCCCAAAAACATAAATGTATACTGTTAAAATATGGTTCCCACTAATTTCGTAGATTTGACCTTCAAATGACCTTGACCCTGAGTTCATGGGGTCAAACGGATCATGGATTCGGATTCAGCAACCCTAAAAACATAAATATATACTGTTAAAATATGGTTCCCATTAATTTCGTAGATTGGACCTTCAAATGACCTTGACCTTGAGGTGATGGGGTCAAACTGACCACGGATTCGGATTCAGCGACCCCAAAAATATAAATATATACTGTTAAAATATGGTTTCCATTAATTTCGTAGATTTGACCTTCAAAAGACCTTGACCCTGAGGTGATGGGGTCAAACTGACCACGGATTCGGATTCAGCGATCCCAAAAACATAAGATGTATATGGTCTAGTCCGTGGATTTTAACACTTTTTTTTGTGGGGCTGTGTAATACATTAAACAATATACATTTACCTAATAATACAAATATGGCAAATACTTCAGGATGTTCTTCAAAAGAAGTGTCAAGATTAGTATCTGAGTTTACGGGTAAAAACATACCTTTGAAAAAATACATAGATGCCTTAGAAGTTGCAAAAGATTTGCTGACTGCTGATGAACAAAAGAAATTCATGAATTATTTAAGATTTAAAGTATCAGAAACGATTCGTACTGCTATAAAAGGTAGTAACATTGAAAGTATTGCAGATTTTATTAAAACAATAAAAAAACTATATCCTGAAATCAATATATTACATTCGTTGTATGCACAATTGGAACAAATACAACAAGGGGAAAATGAATCAGTGGTTGATTATGTAGAAAGAATAACAAAGTTAACATTAAAAATTAAAGATAAGAAATAAAATGAAGCGAGTATATTAAAAGATGCTTATCAACGTTTTAAAAATGATTTAGCTAATGATACATTAAAATATTTCAAAGAAGGACTAAAAATTGAAGATAGATATGAATAGGGAGAGGTAGTAAATTATTTAAGCGTAACCCTTAAAGCCATAGAAATTGAAAAATAACAGGAGAAGCAAAAGGATATTAGGGCAAAGACAAATTCATCTAGACACCAAATTATGTATAGTGAAATTTTTGAAGATAAACCTAAAAAAATTCAATGCTGTCAAATATGTAAAGACATAGGCCATGAGGCATTATGTTGCAACAATGCAGGCTGCATATATTGCAAACAGCCAACTCATCCATCATTTAAATGCACAAATGCAAAGGATAAAATGATACTAATATGCAAGTTCTGTAATCAAGTAGGACATTCAATAAGCATGTGTAAATATTCAGAAGATAATGAATATTATTGCCAAAATAGCTAGGAAAATAATCATCAAATAAACCGCTGTCCGATCATACAAAAATATGAATTATGCTTGAAATGCAATAAAAACGTACATAATACTAACTTTTGTAATCAAATTACAGAAAAAAGTAATACAATCTGTGTAGCAGTGAGCATAATACTATTGATTGTGAAAAATTCAAGATATTTATAAATCAGGTTAAACCAGATAATCAAATACGATATCAATTATGTGACAAATAGGGTCACTTAGGTAAAGAATTCTTACTGAAGTTTAGCACTACGTTTATTAAAATCCAATATTATAATTGAAAACGTATTAATATTCCATGTTAATGAAAATGTTATTAAACTTAATAAATTCTTAAGGGAATGTAAAATACCGATATTACAGTTTTCCAAATTATTGGTTCTTAATCCAAGATTTTTAAAAATATCTCTATATAACAGTCTTCCATTTTTACTAATGAAAAGCCTAATATAGAGATATTTCTAAAAAATTTAAAATAAAGATAAAAAATTTGGAAAACTGCAATGTCGGTGACTATGTAGAAATCATAAACTCTATTACATCCCCTTAAGTTACTTGTATTAAATCTAATGTATTGATTAAGATTCATGTAACTAAGATTAATCAAAACCTTAATAAACTATTCTGAAATTTAATGTAGAATCTTAAGATGTTTTGATGTCTTAAAAATTTTTTAAATTTAATAAACTCAAGTTAAAATTTAAGATTCCAAATATTTAAACTTAAGATAACGGTTACTGAAGTTCAGCAATACGCTTATTAAAATCCAATATTATAAATGAAAATATATTAATATTCCATGTTAATGAAATTATTTTTAAACTTGATAAACACTTAAGTTGCTTGTATTAAATCTAATGTTATGATTAAGATACATGTAACCCAATCTTATCAAAACATCAATAAATTATTATAAAATTTAACATAAATTCTTAAAATGTTTTCATGTATTAAAATTTTATAATAATTAATAAATTAAAGTTGAACCTTAAAATTCAAAATAAACTTAAGATAAAGGTTACTGAAATTTAGCCATATAAGTATTAAACTTAAATATTATGATTAAAATTTAATTAGTATTCCATGTTAATAATATTATTATTTAACTTATTAAATACTACTATTAAGCATGGTAGTAACGAGCTCGTCCGCTACGCGCGCATCTCCACGTAGCAGGAAAAGGGGAGCTCACAGCATATAAATCGCTCTCTGAACTTTAAAGAGCCGTGCTTGCTCTCTCTCTCACATAAGAGAATATGCCTAGTGAGCATCCTGGCTTACTCTCTCTTTTCGTATGCTGGATACAGCAGTTGTTATGCTAGTATGTTCTTTATATTAATTTTAATCATTTATTTAAAATAAATATATATAATAAAATTTCTTAATCTTAATTATATTAAAATATACTTAATAAACTTACAAGAAAATTTTAAATTATCATTCAGAAAATTATTTATTAATATCAATAAAAGAATGCATTACAATTCTAGAAAATATTAAATTTAAAAAAAGTATTTATAAATCATGTTCAATAGAATTTCTTAAACTTAATACACAGCTTATTGAAATTAAGAAAATTATATTGGAATTTTTAATTATTATTCTGACAATTTTTGTGTTAATTTTCATGCATTAATGTATTGAACCTTAAAATAATATTAAAATTCAAATAATTATTATCAACTGCCATTCAATGAAGTTTATGAAATGAGCTTCCGTCACTTTTATCTTAATTTTAATAATATATTTTCAACAGTGTACACACGTACATGCAACTCGGCGGTTCTTATAAAACTAAAATATTTCTTTCTACGTCGGAAGTTTAAATATCTAATTGTTTTTACAGGTTTCGACAAGTTAAATATTATATTTTTACACGCATGCTCACACTTAAATTTATCATTTAATTTCGGTATAAATAAACAACGATTTACGGTTCATTCATCTGATATCATTCTGAGTTACAACTTTTATAGAAGAATAAAAAAGATTTATATAATATCCTAATAGCTATTTTAAATGTGGCTCTCCTACATGAACTACAAATAAAACTATTTTATATTTACGCATGGCGCGAAAATTTGAAAACTTATTCTATGAATGAGCTGTTGAAAAAGATTAAATTTATCAAAGGACTTTGCGAGCCACGTACTTTAGCCTATATGTTTAAGCGAAATATTTTTACCGATAATCAGATACATAATATAGTTGGTCGCTGTATTATAAGCAGAGGAATGCAAGATGCATCTCAAGTCAGACATTTTATGTTACATCATCGTGTCACTACAGGTAAGCTATGCATATTTTCTATCATGAATCCAATAACAAATCTAAAAATGTATTTTAAAATCACGAAATCGTAGCTAATAATCGTTCAATAATCCATATCTTTTTTATTTACCATCGGAGAAGTTTGCGGGATAAGACTTTTATGTTGTGAATAAAATAATATAACCAAAAATAAGTTTTACAAGAAATATTGATTTCCAATATTGAACCAATACTCAATAACTTATTTATTTACAGTAAAAAATTTTGCAGGATAATATTTTTATGTTGTAAATACAATGATAAATTCAAAAATATGTTACACAAAAAAATATCGATTTCCAATATCGGACAAATAATCTATAGATTTTTTATTTGTGGTCGGAGAATTTTGCGGGACAAGACTTTTTTATTGTAAATAAAATAAAAAATTCAGAAATATGTTTTACAAGAAATATTGATTTCCAATATCGAACGAACACTCAATAACTTATTTATTTACGGTCAAAAAATTTTGCAAGATAATACTTTTATGTTGTAAATAGAATGATAAATCCAAAAATATGTTTAACAAAAAAATATTGATTTCCAATATCGGGCCAATACTCGATAACTCACTTATTTAAGGTCAAAAAATTTTGCAAGATAATACTTTTATGTTGTTAATACAATGATAAATCCAAAAATATGTTTAATAAAAATATATCTATGTCCAATATCATATTAATAATTTATAGATTTTTTATTTATGGTCGGAGAATTTCGCGGGATAAGACTTTTTTTATTTAAAATAGTGTAACTTTAACAGATTTGATATTAAAAATTTTCAGACCGGCAAAACATGATTGAGAACAGTGGTGGGGATGAATTACTGATGAATTTTCTGTCATCAGAAGAACAGCTGCCTAGTTCGAGAGACTAGGTTAGGCGGTAGGACTCCTGCGTTACTACTGCCCATCGAAGAAGTACGAGGCTATGAATTTCTTAGATGATCACGTGACTTCTGATCATGGTACTCCAAACACGATGTTGGAGGGGGTAATTGCTGATACTGCAGCGCCACTATCACCTAATAAACTGTTGTCTAGTTGCTCTTACTGGAATGACCAGGATATACAAACTTTAATAAAAAATTCAAACTGCAATATCGACACCAGGTACGGAAAATCTCGACTATCGAGATTTATGTAATTTTATCATTGTATAAATTTTTATATATTATAGCACCGTATAGTAGATGAATGTCTTCAACAGGGAGATGGTACTTCTGCTCAGAAACACATTAATATTCACGAAGGGATTTCACGATATTGCAAGCAGTTTAAGCTTCAAGGGCGACAATTAGGAGTGTCGATATTACCTCCACCAGCTAATGCAAATGTATATCCTTGGTTGAAGCCTGCTATAAACGATTTATATCATCACGTGTGTAAAAATGAACAGCCGTCAGATTATATCTGTATGACTATAAGCTCTGAACATTTCGTGCATGGATCTCTCTATGGATTTCTTTTAGATTACTTCGTGATTTTTCACCGGTAGATTTACTCGAACTAATAGCTAGTATAGCGCAGAGTAATGATGGTTTGAAAATTGACGATGTTTTGAATGTTAAAGTCAGTACTGTGACTAAACCAGAGGGCCGGGGTCGTGTCTCTCTCACTAACGAATCAGTTTTCAAGAAATCTATTCTAAATATTGGAAATAGCGATAGTCTTTGTCTTCCACAAAGCTCGCTAGTCGCTGCTCACGTATACGACATACGTGGTCAAACACGTAGTGGAATTTTCCATGACAGATGGAATAAAATAAGACATCATACAGCACAATATCGGAAAGTGCAAGCATTGAAACTTGTCAGAGCTGAGAGAGTTACGATACCCGAAACGGGCTTTGGTATGGAGGAGATTGAATTATTTCAAGAATATTATGCACTCTTTGGAGTCGCGATCACCGTTTATTCTTTTCAAAATTTTGCTTGTAGATATAGGCCGCTTTACTATGGTGCACGTTTCATACACGACGTTGGTAATGTCGTTAGACATACTCTAAATATCATGTATTATGAAAACCCCAGACATTACTAGCCAATTTTGAATTTACTCGCAGCGGCTGGGAGTCGAGGCTACTGTATACCTTGCAATAAAAATGTAGTCATCAGAAAAATCATAAATGTGCAGAAACTTCCTTCTGATATAAATAAGAAAAAAAAAGTTATCAATGTACCAGAGATTTTTACGGTGCTGTTTGTTTTGAAAATCATAAAAATTTAAAATCTTTCGATAATTCTTGGTCGATATGTAAGAGTATAAAAATTTGTCGTACATGTAGTAAAACAGCTCGAATCAACGATAAAGAACCACACGATTGTAATAAAATATTTTGTAAAATATGTAATGGTAAGAGGCCAATAGGTCACCTTTGTTACATGCAACCTATCGTCGATAAAAAAAGATTCATAATGAATGAATAAAAAATTCTTTATTCATTTTATCATTTCGAGACTTAGCAATCAGAGAGCATCTTAGGCTGTGAGGCTGAAGAAGTAGAATTGCATGTACCAAATTTGTGTGTTGTCCAGCAAGTGTGCAGTTACTGTTTGAACGATGAAAATGTATTAAATTCTTACAGAGTACGTAAAATACGCAAGTACGTGTTTGAAATCGACCGCGTAAAACAGCTAATCGATTTGGCCTTGGCACCAAGAAAAAATTTTAAACAAATCATTTTTATAGCCCACAATGCGCAGGATTTTAATGCACAATTTATTCTGAAACATTTGACAGAGCGTGAAGATCTCAGAAATAAGCCAAATGTAATTTTAAACGGGTCCAAAATAATCATAATGGAAATTTTATCGGTTGACTTCATGGATAGTTTAAGTTATCTATATATAAGTTTAGCTGCACTACCAAAAGCTTACAGCCTTGCTGATATTGAGAAAAGTACGTTTCCTCATTTTTTCAACACACCTGAAAATCAGAATTACGTGGGGGAAATACCACTGATATGGGCTTTCTCGTCAGATTCGATGAAGGTTGAAGAGAGACGTAAATTGATGCAGTGTTATAACGAAGAAAAAGCTAAAAATTATATATTCAATTATAAAAATAAAATTATGAAATACTGTAAGCAGGATGTAAAAATTTTACGTTCAGTATGTCTGGTTTTTCGCAAGACCTTCATTGAATGTGGTAATACAGATCCGTTTCTAGAGTGAGCCACCATCGCACCATCTGGCATGCGTGAGTACACGAACAAATTTTTATAAAAAGATACAATATAATACGTCAAGGTGGCTATAGACAAGCAAATAAGCAGGCTATGAAGGTAATGCGGTGGTTGTGCTGGATGGAAAATGTGCTAAATCGACAAATTCAGTATACCATTTGTACACGAGAAAAGAGACTTCCCGAAAATCCTCTAATGGACAGATATTGCGTACTTGAAAATGGAAAGAAAATTGTTTTACAATTTCATGAGTATTATTGTCATGGCTGTGTGTGGTGTTACACAATAAAACGAGACTTGAGGCTCGTAAAAAGTGAAAATATGGACGAACGTTCCGAGAGAATCGCACGGATATCGGAAAAAAACAAGCCAATGGTTATGAACTTATCGAAAAGTGGGAGTGTGATTTCAATCGTGAGTACTCGGAGAACGAAAATATGAGGTTGTACATTGAAGATAAGACACGAAAATGGTATGCACAATCAAATCCTCGAGAAGTATTTTTTTGCGGACAAACAAGCAATACAGTCTAAATTCACGATGCAAAAGTGGGTAAGAAAATAAAATACGTGGACGTGTGTTCATTGTATCCGCATATTTGTAGAAATGGGCGATATCCCATTGGTCATCCAACTCTCTACGTAGGCGAGTGATAGTGGCGAACATTTTCGAGCTAATAACCGACTAATACTTTTTAGGCTCTTCCAGCCATATAGCTAAAGAGCGGAATAATGCTGGCGTGGGCTAGCTATATGGCAGAACAGCTAAATGATTGGCTAGCGCCAGCACGATACTGCTTGCACTCGCGCGTGCCGCCGCTGCCTCCTACTCCTGCTCATCACTATTAATGATCGTATATGTATAGTTCGAGGATGTAATGAGGTTAGTGGTAAAAGTTTAGCAGCAGCGGTAACATGGACGTTTGCAAGTGGGTGCATCCGTGGACTTTGATGATTTGTGAAGAATTTTTTGCATTACATTGATTGCATGAGTGATACAAATTTGAGCGTATACTCTTGTACTATACCGAGTGGCAGCCAATTTACAAGGAATTGGGTGAGGAAATCGAATTTCACAAGAGTTTACCAAAGAGCGAAGATTATGCCAATACGAGCAAAACTCTTGATTCTCGACAATCTGATAAAAGAATCATCCAGCAGAACTGTAGTCAATCTCTTTACCAAAGGCAGTCATAACAACAATTTAGTGTCATCTTTATCTCACAAAATCTCTTTCATCAAGATCAGCAAGAGATTTCTTTCAAATCCAATTACATGGTGGTATCTAAAAATTCGCGCGATCGAGCGCAAACAAATCATCTGGCGCGCTAAGTCTGCCCCGAAGAGCCTCGTTTTTTGTGAGAAGCATATCTTTATAGCACAGCTACACAGCTATTTGTTCGTAGATCTGAAACAGGGTATGCCTTAAAACGTGAGATTTCATACTTGTATATTTCCGTTTGACAAACATCAGTACGTCGTTGCACGCCCATAAGAGTTGCTCGCTCGAATAATTTACCAGTCGTGCGATTGTAATCAAGCTGGCAACATGTCGTAGCAGACCAATTCCAGAAAAGTACTGGACTCAATTACATGTTTTGTGTAACATCGAAATTTAAAAAACATAAGGCTATATTATGTGAAATAGATTCTAAACTTATAACGGACATTTGCAAGTGTGCTTTTGAACATTTTACGTAGAAATATTCCACTTGGCACGTACTATAAGAGATAATTGCGAAAATACGCAGCTCTGTTGCGTAACTCGCTAAATCGGGTAGTTTGAAGGTAAAATGGAAATTGGTGTAAAAATCAGCATTTTTAGTGCGGCTAATTGTTAAACCTGTTTTATCGGCATGGAGTACGCAAGAATAATGGTTTTAGTACCGCAAGAGTGTTTGGAGCAACATCATCAGCAGCAGCATGACGTGACCACTACCAATCGTACAACACCATCATCCAGTGTTCAGACACCTGGTACAGCCATAACATGCTTTGACAAGAAAATGAGTGTAATTTTACATTCTACGGGTAATGAGCACCAAAAATCTTTACAATATCAGCAAATTTTTCTGCGTGACTTACGTCTAAAAAAAGAGGAGAAGGATGAGAGTGGTGGTATAATACATCTAAACGAGACAACATTATTAGAAACGGAAATAATAGGCACAGACAATAATGACGATATCGACGACGAACACCTTGTCGAGTCGGTACCGCAGAAATATCGAAGCAATGCAAGGCATCGCATTAGATACTTGCGGCAAGCTGGTAATATTGAATGGGGAATCGTTGTGCAATCAAGCTAGATGACGCTATTGTCAAGGGTACTATAGGGACCCTCTAGAAAGGGACAAGAAAATGTTGCCGCCATACTGATCTAAACCGAAAAGGAACGGATAAAGTTCTTTTAGAAAACATCACGGGTCATCTTCGTGGGAAATATTTACTGTCTCTTTCTAACATATTACGTTCTTATGTAGTTTCCGGTTTAGATCTCTTGTTTGTAACAGCCAATAGAAAACGCAGAGCGAGGTTTCCAGTCCCTTTCTAGAGGATCTCCAGGGTACTAATATTGTTAATTTAGTGAACGAGGCTACGAGAAGTAGAAAAAGACCACCACTGCGCGGATACAAACAGTTTGCACGCGTCTTGCAACAAGTTAGTATATCTCGAGAATTCATTGGTAACGATCAACTGTGACATATGATTGCATCTTATAGCCTGGAGTCATCGCTGTTATCGTCATCAGGAAACGAAGATGATTATACTTTAACAGCTACTAGTCAAACAAGCGTAAAGGAGAAAAAAGTCGCATCGAACAGCTAAGATGGACCCGTATGTGAAAGCATGAAAGAAGGTAATAGAGGGGAACGAGGCAATAGAGAAGGAGGGGGAAAAAAGAAGGAGAAGAAGAATACTGGTACTTTTATAAACCGATTAATTACAGTTGTACCCTTTGGAATGCATCTACCAGGCTAATAGTTTCTCGGTCCCGGCTCGCATCTCAAAGAGCGTCTCAAACGCGGTCAGAGAGGAACAAATTCTCTTGACAATGCCTGCCTCCAGCACGATATTTCATATTCAAATAGAAAAAGAACGGATCACATAAAAACCGACAGACTGTTGGCTGAACGAATATTTTCACGCATGCTCTTAGAGACATCGGATGGTAATGAAAAGACTGCAGCTGGTATCACTGTTTTGTGAATGATCAGCAAAATTGCGTTCGATAAATTTTTGAAACGCTTTAAAAAAAATCCGTTACGAGTAGCTAAATACAGCGTTGGTGATGTGGTTCGTGTCCGTCGTGCCACGACAGTTTTCAAAAAAGCATAGGAGGGTGGATATACTCTGAAGCTGTTCAAAATTGTTAGAGTCGACACAAGACGACAATCACCCATCTATTCTTCGACAGATCTTGATAGAGAAAAAATTGACGAATGTTTTTACGAAGAACAGCTAAGCAGAGTGGGCAAGGATTTAGATAGTGAAGCGTTTGAGGTTGATGAGGTTTTGAAGAACAAAGGTAGAGGATCGAAAAAACAATATTTGGTTAGTTGGAAGGGGTGCCCAGAAAAATTCAATTCTTGGATAGCAGCTGAAAATTTGAAAAATTTACAATGAATGATGATTTTAACGAGCAACAGCAGCAAGTTTGTCTTCCCGCACAATGTGACGAAATATTTTATTACACAATTATCACAAACCTTTTATCTTCATGACGACTGGTGTGCAAGACTCACGGAATTTCAAATACTTCTCAAATTTCAGCATATATCAATATTGAGCAGGAGGGAGTCATTTCCGTTAAAACAACCAAATGTAAAATGGAAAATGTTTTGCGAGAAACAGAAAAGACTCGGGCTCACTTCAAGTCGGGCGCGAAAGAGGGGGAGGAATCTGAAAATAAAAAGAGGAAGAATGAAACATCATCACCTCAGTAGCCAAGTGCACATGGTACTACAAACCCCTTAACGGCTTAACGTTCGAAAAGTGGTCAAGTTGCAAAGAGGAGAAGGAGTAGAATAAGAAAGCATGTGTAGCTAGAGATATTTTTGAAAATTAGAATTTCAAAATGGCGTTGTTGCATACAGAATTTTGTCAGTCGGTCAAGTCAGAATTATCACTCTTTGAGTTACCCTCGACTCAGGCAGTGATTGAAGGCTCTTACTGGGTACAATACAAATCAATATCTTATCTCAACGATCAATTACGAATTGAATTCATCATCCTTGACAACACTGAGACTTGATAACTCTAGACTTGGCTCATACAATGTTAAGTGTGAGTATGAGCATAACGTTCACTAGTTCTGAACCACCTAAAAAATCGAACGTAGGACCAATAAATAATCTTTTGCATTCGTTCTTCAATCAAGTCGACGTGCCATTCAATCAGAAACCTGTTTCATTGCCAAACAATGCTTATGCATACAGAGCTTACATTGAAACATTACTAAATAATGGCCCAACAGCTAAAAAGTCTCGTTTAATGAGTGGCTTGTGGTACGATGATACAACAGGAAGAATGGACGATACCACAGGTGGTAATGCAGGTCTCAACAAATGTAAGTCAATCATGATTAACAGAAAGATTGATTTACCTGGGCATTAACATTGTGATGTTTACAATCAAGAGAAATTATTACCGGGTGGTGTTGAAGTTGAGTAAGGCTCGTGCGTTCTTGTGATGGCTTCTGTCTCATGGATCTCGCTGATGCTTTCACAGTATTACCGAGGCTACGCTTTTTGTGCGTCGAGTAAGATTAAATCCTTCACTTAAACTAGCACACGAACAACTATTTCCGCAGACTACGGCACAATAACCACTGACATGTGTAGAAGTTGAGGCTGTTACGTTACATAACGGCGTGCATGGAGAAACAATCGACAATGTCATATTAGGTCAACTGTCGAAAAGAATTATATATGGTTTTGTTGAAAAAAAGCTTGCAACGAAGATAAAAATCTTGACCCGTTCAATTTCAAGAATTTTAATATAAATTTTTTGTGTGTGTACGTTGATGGAATGCAAGTGCCATCAAAACCCTTACAACCAGATTTCAAAAAAAGCAAAATGTTCGCTGATGCCTGTCATACACCTTTTTCCGGCACAAGTATACACTTTATGAACTCAGGCAACTTGATTACGCGTGAAGACTATCCATACGGTTACTGGGTATTCGCTTTTTATTTGACACCTGATTTATCGGCAAGTGATGGTAGTCATTGGAATTTAATAAAAAATGGTAATGTACAAATTGATGTTAGATTCGACGACTCGCTAGAGGTCGCTGTAAATTGTATAATTTATGCTGAGTATGACAATTTGCTCAAAATTGAGTCGTCAAGACAGGTTATCGTGGATTATAGCGATTAAGTGGTGGTGGTGGGGGTACATTTCTCGTTATTTAAAAAATGCAAACGCCATCTTTATTATCTCAGTTGATGGGCAAGTTTCATTGCAAACAGTATAGATCTGGTGATCGACGTGCAGTTTTTAAAGAATAGAAAAAATCATTTAATTTCAAAGGAGGTGGCTGTACTCGGTATTCATAAAAACTTTATCGCTCATTGGATTGTGGCTCCTCCTTGTAATTTGAGACGCTTGTCTAAAAATGTATTAAGACAGAATAATTGGGTAACATTGAATCATCATGGTCTAGAGTGGTATAAAGGTAATATATCGATAAAGATTATACAAGAATTTGGAAGATATTTGCAAGTATTGTCATAAAATTTTTGTGCAAGGTAGAGAAAAAGTTGAGCTACTTTTTATACTGACTACTTGTGAGATTGTAAATTTAGAAGAATTTTCTTCTACAATCAGCGTGAAATCGCTAATTGTAGAAGAAATTTTCGAAATCCTCTGCGATGAACTTAAAAGAGGTTGTTCGATATCTGATGAGGATTAAGTTTCACGCAGTTGGCATTTATCTAGCGGATCGAATTCTCCTGATGAAGGTAAAACCTTGTGTACTTGTCCTTAACAGGGGGCCGAACTATCTGTCTTTGTCTAATAGCATTTTTCATCATTTATATAAACACCATCCGTGTAACATAAAAAAAATAATAGCCCCTGCTAGATATTAGTATAGTAAGTAAATTTCGTAACAACAATCAGATTATTTTATTGCGTAGTTTTTTAATAATGTGAGACCTACCAAAAAAGATAGGTTATATTTTAGTTTGTTCGTAGGTCTCATATCATTCAAAAGCTACGCGATGAATTTATTTTCTTGTTATTACAAAATTTACTTATTATACTAATATCTAGCAAGGGCTTTTTTTGCTACAACGGATGGTGTTTATATAAATGATAAAAAAACTCTATTAGACAAAGACAGATAGTTTGGCCTGCTCTTAATACGCAAAATCATAACCAGCGTGGTGCGCACTGGGTTGCCTTATACGTTGATAAGAATGGTACAGATACGTACTTTGATAGTCTTGGCAAGTCACTGCAAATTCCACAACATTTACAACGTATTCAGCAAAATTTTCAAAAATTTAGAAGAAATAATAAACGCTTACGAAGCGCATATGTCAACGTTTGTGGTCATTATTGTATCATGCTTCTGTATTATATGTCTAGCGAATTGGGTTTCAAGATATTCTTAAAATTTTCTCACAGGACTTGCAAAAAAATGATACTATAGTCAAGAATTTTGTAAAAAATACTTGCTATGTGTAATATGATATTTGACTGTCTCTGACTTAAACAAGATGGCTGGTCAAAAGAGGAGCTTAGAGCACTCATTTGGTGACGACTTGACATATTTAATAAAACAGAACAACAAGAAGAATTATTGGAAGCAGGATCTGCCAATGGTCTATGGACTAAACAACTCTTTCGGAAAAATTATCCAGGTAGGGATGGATAGGATAGGAGAAGAAAAAATGGAGTTTGTTCCTGCAGTGCACTTCTGCAGATCAAATTTTCAAGGTCTACCTCTATCAGTCGACTGTTGGGAGGTGTTAAAGCAGAAGTTTGATCAAATTGAAAAATTTTTTACTTGTTAAAATGAGGAATCTATATCGGATCAGCGACTCTCTATACTTGGATACACTATCCGTTTTATGATTAGTTTTAACAAGAGAGCTTTTGAATTGGTACCCAATGATGCTCAACCTAAAGCAGAAGAGTATGGTGGACCACCGAAAAAATACGACTGATATAGTCGATAGCTAGTATTTAAACGTGTAACATTTCAACGTCTAAAAGAATTATCGATGTGTATAGATTAAAGAATTCAATATTTGACTATTGTTGCAAAATCTGTAGATTATATGTTATAAGAAATGGTAATTCATATGAAAAATGTATTAGAACGAAAACAAGAATCACAATATGTATACTATCATCCTTGCAATATTAAAGGTAAAATGTTTAGTATAAATGATAATTTTGTAAATGATGTTGATGAATCATTAAAAGATAAGAATCTAATTTTAGAAAAACAAGACTTATTTATAATCATATATGAATTTATCATTCATCATGTGTACACAGTAATGAGATGTATGAATACTACGTTGTAATGTATGTTTTATTTATTATTAATAAATGTTTTCGAACATTAAAACATAACTATTTCAATCACCTTGACTGTTACTAACTTCCCATCTTTCATACAAGTAGATATAAAGTAGATATAAAGTAGATATTAAAAGTAGATATAAAGCAATTATATCTACTTTTGACCCATAATTATTGCTAGTAACATGTAATGGGTAACACTGTTTCTTAGCTTCTGTTATCTTTTTATAATGCGGATACACTTGACTGCCATATTTATCTTTGTTATGATATCTTAACTTGCCGTACTTAGCCTTTGATAATCCTACATCTACGTACATAGCTATGAATTTGTTAACGTTCTGGTTAGTTTCTTTTTTAGCGATATTAAGAGCTTGTAAAAGTTCATCTTTACTGTGATTAGCAGCAAGTTCTTCTGAGCGTCTCTTTTTCGTCTTCGGACATCCTTCTTCAAAAGAAGAACGTGGTCTACCATTTGACCTACTCGATTTTTCGATATGACTCGTTGTTGCGAGATTTGATGTTGAAGCATCTGAATAGTTCACAATAAAATTTTTCCAAGAAGCTTTCATATTTTAATTGAAAACGAGATTTATTGCGAGAAACAGTAGTCCAATAATTATTGAAATGCAGAAACAAATCTTTCTTTAATACTTCTTTGATCCTTTTTTCTACATTTACAGAAAAAAAATATTTTGATTTCAATGTAGACGGAAGTAAATCCAACTTATTAGTATTTTTATTTCCATTATGTTCCCAAATCATATGACATAGGTCACGAAACTTTAACTGAATCGATGTCATTAAAGAACTTTAATTCAGAATAAATAAAAATATAAATTAGAAAAATTGTATTTCACCATCAGCAATAGATCAGGAATAATATAAAGTATATTCTTTTTAACGTGTACAATACTTTTTAAATGATATTTTCTATAACAGCAATCGTGAATATTATAATTAATAATAAAATTAATTAATAAGTAAGTAAGAAGAAAGTTATTAAATAAATAATCCTTCAATTAGTTTTCATGAAATGTTGTACTATGCCCATACACTCATTTATCTTACTGTTGTATTAATATGAGAATACCCTGAAAGTAATACTAAAGCCTTTTTCTAAAGACTATTAAATATCATCGTATTTATCTTTGCTTAATAGAAATGAGCGAAAATTCATACTTCTAAGAAATATGGATTTAAAATTTGAAGTTTTGTAAATTGGAGGTCTGTGGGTTTAAGTTATTCGTTCAAGATTCAAAGGTTTAAAATTTACAGATTTTAGTTAAGGATTCGGAGAATTGGGATTACGAATGTATGAGTTTCAAAAATTTAAATACAAAAGTTTAGGATTTGTGGGTTTCAAATTTTTAAGCATTAGGTTTAGGGTTTGTTATTATCTTTCTGTTGGTTTGGAGTTTGTGGGATCGGAGGTTTGGGGTTTGTGGATTTGGAGTTTGTAAATTTGGGGGTTTGTGGGTTTGGAGTTTGTGGATTTCGGGTTAGGAGGTTTGTGGATTTGGGGTTAGAAGGTTTGTGGATTTGTGGTTTAGGAGGTTTGTGGATTCGGGGTAAGAAGGTTTGTGGATTTGTGGTTTAGGAGGTTTGTGGATTAAGGGTTTGTGGGTTTAGTGCTTGGTGTTTGTGCATTTATGGTTTGTGGATCTGGAGCTTGGAGGATTGGTGTTTGGGGGTTTCTGAATTTATGGTTTGTGGGTTTAGCGCTTGGTGTTTGTGCATTTATGGTTTGTGATTCTGGAGCTTGGAGGTTTGGTGTTTGGGGATTTGTGGATTTGAGATAAGTGGGTTTGGGGTTTGTGTATTTGTGGTTTGTAGTTTTGGAATTTGTGAGTTCGGGGTTTAGGGATTTGTGTATTTGGGGTTTGTGGGTTTGGAGTTCATGGATTTAGGATTTTTTGCCAATCTTTAATTATATTGTCTTAACAGAAGCTTGCTGAACTGTGGCTATTTTCAATTTTGCATTAGAAATATATAATTACACTAGAATTTTATTATGTGGAAGTTTTTATTCACTTGATTCTTCTGGATGATCTTATTTTATTGATTTTGAAAATAAAGGTGCATGATATTTGACGATTGGCGTAGTATTATACATGATCATTTTATAGAAATGGTGTTATCGCAAGTAGACATTTAGTTTTAGATGTCCTGAGTATAAAAAAAAAACTTTCGGGATCGATTGAAAAGTGTGACTGAGAGAGAGTTTTGTATATTTTTCCGCAATGTGCACCAGCGCTATGTGTAAGAATTAAATGGGTTTCTAGTCAGCTAGAATTAAGCAAAAATTTAGCTGAAATTAAACTGAAATTTAGCTAAAAGTTAGTTAAAAGTTGGCAAAATTCTAGCTAAATTCTGGCGAACTTCGTCTAAATTTTAGCTCAAAGTTAGTTAAATCCTAGCTTAATACAAGCTCAATCCCAGCTAAAAGTTAGCTGGCAGTTAGCTAAATTCTAGCTTGAATCTAGCTAAAAGTTAGCTTAAGAGGAGGTCGAGTATATCTGTCCTTTTCTAATCAAAGAATTGATTTTTTCACAAAAATTAATAATTGTAGCAAAAAATAAGAAGAAAGCCCCATCTCGTATAATAAAAAGCAAGATTCTCTTTTATGAGGAAAAATTTTTATCGCTTCGTTTTTAACAAAACCTTGAAAAACTGAATTATCCATCCTAACTTCTATTTTTTAAGTTTTTCAAGGTTTTCTTCAAAATGAATCGATAAAAATAATTTTTCCTCATGAAAGAAAATCTTGCTTTTTACTACGTTTTTATTAACTCGCTTTGGTGTCTGTCTGTTTGTCTGTTCGGTACAAATTTTGCAACCGATTGTAAACTAACTTCCCGATGAGCTAGAGACTTGAAATTTTAAATATAGCTCAGAACTGGATGACAATGCAATATTATAAAAAAAAATATATATATCTACCGAACAATATATTAATATATTCAATCATATACGGAGATGTTGGCAAAATTAAAGATTTGAAGATTTTATATATAGATACACTTTTGACATTAGTGTCTAAATATCTTCGAAAATTTTAAAAATCCTTTTTTGATATATTAATATATTCAATATTATATTTTTGCACGCATTGTTGGATAATATAATTAAAAATATATATTCCCACCGAAAAATATATTAATATATTTAAGATTAGAAGATTTTATATATAGATATACTTTTAACATTAGTGTCTAACCATCTTCGAAAATTTTTAAAATTCTTTAACTTGTCATATATTGCAATTAGACATAAATTACAGCATTTTGTATTCTACATATAAAATTTGAGACTGTATTTTATTCATTTTATGGTCTAACAATGCATAAAACAATAAATCTTGGTTGAATTTCTAATGGCGTCATTATCATCAAAATGGCGGGAAACTCACCATGCGATTACGTGTTCTCTAAAAAAATAGATGAAACACGTTTTAGTCCCTTGACAACAATATATATGCTATATAATATGCACTGTTGGACAACACGATAAATAATATTAATAATAATAATAATAATACCAAAATGTATAAGATAATATCTAAATAAAAAAAAAATTTTCAATCTACCACGTTTTTTAATTGAACTAAAAAGTATAAAATAATATTAAAGATAAAAAAAAACTTTTTAATGTACTACGTTTTTATAATGAACTAAAAAGTATAAAATAATGTGTAATAAAATGAGAAATGAATACTGATTTGAAATAAAAAAAACGTGGGGCGCATACAATACATAATAATAAACATGCGCCCCATGTTTTTTTTATTTCAAATCAGTATTCATTTCTCATTTTATTGCACATTATTTTATACTTTTTAATTCATTATAAAAACGTAGTACATTAAAAAGTTTTTTTTTATCTTTAATATTTATTATACGAGATGGGGCTATGTCCTTATTTTTTGCTACAGTTATTAGTTTTTGCAAAAAAATTAATTCTTTGATTAGAAAAGGACAGAGATATACGACCTGCTCTTAAGTCAGATAAAATCACACAAAAGTTAGCTATATTAAATGAAAAGTCAACTGAATTCAATATAAAAATAAGCCATATTCATAAACAGTTTAGGTGGAAATAATACTGAAGTTAGCAAAATTTATATTAATTTTAAGCTATTTTAGGTGAATTTTGGTTTGATTTTATCTGAATTTTAAATCAAGGGGCGCGGCAGCGCCCCCGATGGCAAGTAGGCGAAGCAATCGGGCGCTCCAAGCCTTTATATACGTTAAGTTTTCGTGTTTAACCTCGTAATTGAAAAAAAAATTTTTATTTTAAAAGATTTTTTTATATTTTATTATTGCTGAATCTTTAAAAAACTATTTTATTTATGTTTTTAAAAGATTCAACATAATTTGATGAATACTTTTTGTGTAACGTAAGTTTTTAAGTTCGTAGCAGACGGCATTACTATTTTACTTATAATTTTTCTCCAGTTTCTTCAACTCATATATATAGATATACTGCCGTGCTTTTCTCCAGTTCGTCAATTCTTTAACTTATGTATATATATATATAGGTATACTACCACACGTCTTTTTCTCCAGTTCGTCGATTCTTCGACTTACAAATATATAATATGAAATAAAAATAGATAATAAAAATAGATAATAAAAATAGGTACTACATTTTAATAAAAAAAGAGTGCTGTTTATAATTTGAATAATAAGGTTATATTTAATTTTTTTTTCGAATTTCAAAAATACATTTCATTTGTTTTTAATTTGCATATAATGTACATTTTTTAAAAGTATTTGAATTTTACATTCTTTTAACAATATTTTGTAAAAATTGATTTGAATTTTAGTAAATACAAGTTTCAATTTTTGGAAGTTACAAATTTAAATTATTTCTTACGATTCAAATATTTTTCATAGTTTTTTTTTTATTTTGCTTAACTTTTGTAAATACAAATAAAATATTTAAAAATCGTCATTAGAACAATATAAAAGTTTTTGAACGTAAAATAAAAGAGATCATATTAAAGAAAAGAAATGACAGATTGTAATCACATAATGGCTCAATAAAATTGACATGTACTGCTAAAAAAATATAATATCATTGAATCAATCATTTCTTTTCATTTTTATTAATAATTTGATATTCTTAAATATAAAAGTTTGTAAATGTTACATTATATTAAATTTTTGTATGGTTTTTATTTTCAATTTATTGGGACTTGCAAGGGGAATATCTAGATATTAGAACTAAAATACTTTTTCTACTTTTGCGATATTTTTTTTTACATAAAATTCTAAAGATAGTCCATATCTATAATATCTATAAAATAAATCAATGAAATTTAAAAATAAATTCACGTAAAAATGAACGAGAACAGTCATAAGTAAAAACCTAAAAGAAATTTTTATTTTATTAAATCTCTGTAACCAACAAACTGAATATTATAAAAGCTTACCTTTAAAAAGGTATATGATGGGCAAGTATGCTTAGCAATTTATTTTAATTAACGATTTTAACTATTTTGATGTTTTAAACATATTATAAACTATTTTTTTAGTGATAAAATCAAACCTTGACATTAGAATTTTATGAAATCATGAAACAAATGTCAAGTATTTTTTTTTATAATTGAATTTTACATGGTTCTTAGAATTAATCCATTTATTTAGTATTTGAAACTATCGAATCTTGACATTAAAATTTCATGAAATCACGAAACAAATGTCAAGTATATAGTAAAAGTGATAAAACTATGGCACCTTACCATAATTTTAAACAAAAAATTTTTCAAATTTTTTTTTTATAAATAAACGTTGAATTTTACTAACCAAATTACTTCTTATCTTTTTTTATCATTTATTTAAAAGTGTTCTGAAATTTTTTAAATCTTATTAAATATTTACAAAATTACTTGCTAGGCCCGTGGATAAATATTTTATTGGTGAAATGCTTAATGAATGTATGTCCTAACATTTGAACTAGAAATTATAATAGGTGTAAGATACAGGTAATATACAATTATTTAAATGTATTAAGATGATACGCTCCTGAAAAATATACTGAACATAAAATACAATATTGTGTACAACGGGCCTAGCAAGTAATTTTGTAAATATTTAATAAGATTTAAAAAATTTCAGAACACTTTTAAATAAATGATAAAAAAAGATAAGAAGTAATTTGGTTAGTAAAATTCAACGTTTATTTATAAAAAAAAAAAATTGAAAAATTTTTTGTTTAAAATTATGGTAAGGTGCCATAGTTTTATCACTTTTACTATATACTTGACATTTGTTTCGTGATTTCATGAAATTTTAATGTCAAGATTCGATAGTTTCAAATACTAAATAAATGGATTAATTCTGTGAACCATGTAAAATTCAATTATAAAAAAAAATACTTGACATTTGTTTCATGATTTCATAAAATTCTAATGTCAAGGTTTGATTTTATCACTAAAAAAATAGTTTATAATATGTTTAAAACATCAAAATAGTTAAAATCGTTAATTAAAATAAATTGCTAAGCATACTTGCCCATCATATACCTTTTTAAAGGTAAGCTTTTTATAATACTCAGTTTGTTGGTTACAGAGATTTAATAAAATAAAAATTTCTTTTAGGTTTTTACTTATGACTGTTCTCGTTCATTTTTACGTGAATTTATTTTTCATTTATATTATATTTTCTCTATACTATTCAAAATATTTCGCTGCCGTCGCCGTCAGAAAATAGTAATAGATGAAAAATAGGTAATAATATCTATTTTACAATAAGCTTATTATCCTGTAATCATAGTGAATCTTGGTCATATAAAATATTCATTAATTTTGTGATTTTATTTAAAGTAAAGAGTTGGAAATATCATTTTGAAAAAAGCTAAATTAAAGACTTATTATTATATGATTAAATAAGAATTTTGTTAAATCAAAATCAAAATCAAACTTAAATATAGTCTTTATAAAATTATTTTTATTGTTATTTAATTTTGTGAAATAATATTTGGAAATTCTTATAAATTTTTTATAACATATTTTACATGAAAATTCATTTTTATTAACCTTCAGAGGACGGGGGTGGTCTCTTTTAGGGACCAACCTTGAGAACAGAAACTATTTAATGTTTATTGAAAAATGTGTTCTCAAGGGGCTCTCCCTAAAGGAACTCCCGTCCTCTAAAAGTCAATATATTCTTGCATACATGTTGAATAATGTTTTCAATGCTCGAAAATTTTATGACATAATTTAAATATATTACATTATTTTCATATACAATGATTTTTATTAAAATACTATTGTAACAAAACAAAGAAAGAAAATAAAACAAAATAATTCAATTGATAACACAACTTTATTAAGAACTTACACTATGAAAACTGAATTTGAAAAAGAACCTAAACTGGTACAAATGTTACACCCATAAATTTTCAAGCTTGAGAATGAATCCTGGTGTGCTGTCCAATGGCTGAAGCAAGACTGACTCTAGCACCTGCGGTGTGGCTTCCTTTATAGCAGCGAGCTCCCGATGGCGTCTGTTCGTCCCCTGGCAGAAAATTTGATTTGACTTGATTCCATTTTTGACGGGGTTGGAGCGCGTGGATGTATTCGCGACCCCACCAGAGCCAAAGGTGATCTCGGAGGGCCTGAACAAAACGCTGCAGCGTCTGAGCTGCTGGATCGGAACGTCCATGGGCAGCTGTGACAGATTTGAACCCACCAGAAAATGGCCTGGAGTGAGGACCTGGAGATCATCCGATTCCCCAGTGATAGGTGTTAACGGCCGGAAATTGAAACACATCTCTACTTGGGAGATGAACGTGTTGAGTTCCTTGTAGGTCCACAGTTGGCCATGCAAGACCCGCTTGATGTGCCCCTTTGCCGATTTGACAGCGGTCTCCCACAATCCTCCGAAGTGCGGGGCGGCAGGAGGAATGAATTTTCACTGGATTCCTTCAAAGGCAAGAGCTTCCTGGACTCTATTCCAGGTGATGTTCGCCATTCGAAACAAGGACCGTAGTTCCGCATCTGCGCCCCGAAACGTGGTGGCATTGTCGCTCCACAGTTCCTTAAGAAGGCCTCTACGGGCGATGAAGCGACGGAGTGCTGCCAGGAAGGTGGGGGTGGTCAGATCTCCCACCAATTCCAAATAGACGGCTCTGGTACAAAGACAAACCAAAACTAGGGGATATCCTTTGGAAACGTGGTGGCCCCTGCCACGGGCAGACTTCACGTAGACCAGACCAGCGTAGTCCAAGCCAGTGCAAGCGAAGGGGCGGCCAGCTGTTACTCTCGCAGCGTGGAAGGAGCCCATCAGTTGCGTGGAAGGAGCAGCTCGAGCTCTCGCGCATGTGACACAGTTCTGAAGAAAGGCTTTGACTCGTACTCGCCCTCGGATGAGCCGTAACCTTTTCATCGCAAAAGAGTACGTCAATTGGAATCTACCGTGGAGTGCTTGCCGATGAGCCCAATCAATCGCCAATCG
Source organism: Anastatus disparis (assembly GCA_017163975.1). Classification (NCBI taxonomy): domain Eukaryota; kingdom Metazoa; phylum Arthropoda; class Insecta; order Hymenoptera; family Eupelmidae; genus Anastatus; species Anastatus disparis. The sequence continues at coordinate 1,036,360 of JAFFSR010000286.1, read as the reverse complement.
AGCGAAGATCTGACGTCGGCCACAGGTCGAGCATTTCCCCTTTGACGGACAGGTCTTGCTAAGGTGCCCGGTGCGAAGGCAATTGAAACAGCGTTGCGAGCTCCAAACAATCTGTAATCGGCTAGTTGGCTCGAGGTCGCGGAACGCATTGCACTGGTTCAAGTGATAGACAGCTGCACAGCAAGGGCAGGCAGCCCGACTGGACGAGTTAGAGATTGCTAAGGTCTTCACTCGTTTAGCCAGCGGGGCTGGACAGCGTGAGTCGCGATCTCTTGAGGTAGAGGAATTGCTGGATGACTTCAACGCTTTTAACATCCGAATGCGATTGGCCACGAACGTAGACCATTCCAAAAAAAAGTCGGGTTTTCCTCTGAATGACCAAGTTCCTTCTCCCAATCTCGTCACGTGATGTCATCCATGCCTCGGCTTCAAAAAAAGACTAGCCAGTCATCCTAATGTTCGACTGGACAGCCAAGAGTCTGCAAAGCATCATGACGTCGAGTAAGCTCGTCAAGATTGCGTTGGAGGGTCTGTACATTCTCTTTCCTGTCTGCTTTTATCGCGACGATGGCCTTAAGATGCTCTTGAGTCCGAATTTTCTTGTTGTCGAAGCGAGCCACCAGAAGATTCCAAGCAGTTAAATAATTTGACTCAGTCAGTGGCAGTGATTCGATCGCTGACCTAGCCTTACTGAGGACAGCTGTCCTTAGATAATAGAGTTTCTCGACTGCAGTCAGCCGAGGGTCGCGATGGATCAGAGTTGGAACAGATCTCGAAACTACTCCCAAACTCCTTGGGTGCCCGAGAAGATGGTGATTTTCGGTAGCTGCGCACGCAAGCTGGTGCTTCCTGGCTGATCACTGCAGCTCCTCGGCTCCAGACTCCAGACTCCAGCGAGTCTGCTCATCCAGTAGATATCCGAGTATGGTGGAATATTCCACTTCCAATTGTTGCATAGACGTCTTCGGTAAGGTAAGCATTCTCTTGCAAACTTTGGTCGGCAAAAAGGACATCATGCTGGTGCTGGAACTTGCTCCAGTATCGGTCAAGCAAGCTTATGCGTCCGTTAAGCACTCCACATGTGAGTTTGTCTTCCCCGATCCGCAGCGTGTACCACTTAAAGTTGACAATAAGAGTCCTCAACGCCAATTGACCCGCAAGAACGTCCATGATTGACACCCATGGTTGACTCAGCGACAATGGCTGCGATCGTCGCTGATCTGAAAGAAGACGAACTGAGTCTGAGCAACGCTCGAGGTTGTCCAGACAGACGAGATCACAGATAGCAGAACCCAAGACACGCTCGAAGGTTACCCTCTTAACAGAAAGCGAAACCCAAGCCACGCTCGAAGGTTGCTCTTTCTCAAACAAAATCACAAAAGGCGAACCCAAGCCATGCTCTAAGGTTGCTCTTTATAAAACGAGAATCACAGAAGGCAAACCCAAGCCACGCTCGAAGGTTGCTCCTTCTCAAACGAGAATCACCGAAGCGATCCAAGCCATGCTCGAAGGTTGCCTTTTTAACGGCCGACGTCGGGAAACACTAATCCCCCCATTACAGGTTGCACGAAAGAAACAAAAAATCAGCGGATCCGTATTGCACAACATAAACAAAACACTGTATTTACACTGCGCAGAACAAACCCGAAAAAACACTATATTCACATTGCAAAAGGAAAAACACTCGTATCCGAACTGTATAAGAAAAAGACTATATTCACGCTGCAAAAGAAAAAACACTCGTATCCGAACTGTAAATGAAAAAAACACTATATCCGCACCGCAAAAGAAAAGACACTCGTATCCGAACTGTAAAAGAAAAAACACTATATCCACACTGCAAAAGAAAAAACACTCAGACCCGGCTCGAAGGACCAGAAATGTAACGAAACAAAGAAAGAAAATAGAACAAAATAACTTAATTGATAACACAACTTTATTAACGGCATGTCGGAGCTGCAGCAATCGAGTTTTGCTTTTTTTATTTTATCAATATCTTTTTAAATTCTTGAATTAAACAAATATAATGACTTGTCCGCACTAAAGCTATAGTAATACAATAATTTTTGTTAAAATAAAAAATCATTTGGACTTGTTATTTTTTTATGAGCTTGGATTGGAAATTAAATATCAAACTCGACAAACCTAACCTTAAAATACGACATATTGAAAGTTTTTATTATAACTTTGTATGTATAATATTTTGGTGGATTTCTTGAGTTGTCCGCACTAGAGTTTAATCTTACGAATTTTTTCATTGTAGCAAAGAAACTTGATTGAACGCATCGTTTATTCAAGTTAAGATTGGAAATGTTATTAGAAGGCAGACAGCTTCGTCATGCTCTTAAGAACTCACACTATGGAAACTAAATTTGAAAAAGAACGTAAACTGGTATAAATGTTACAAACATAAATTTTCAAGCTTGAGAACGAATCCTGGTGTGCTGTCCAATGACTGAAGCAAGACTGACTCGAGCGCCTGCGGTGTGACTTCCTTTATAGCGGCGAGCTCCCGATGGCGTCCGACGCCATGAAGAGAGAGAGAGAGAGTCTGCACCAAGGCGACGCGCGCACGAAAATTGGCGGCAACACGCGCCGCGTCATCAATTCGGACATTTCGGAACAACTATGTATATGTTATAAAATTAAAACAAGAGGTTGGCAAGCGGAGCGTGCAGGGGGTACCCTCCTTTATATATATATATATATATATATATATATATATATATATATATATGTACACTGTTAGAAAAAAATATTAAATTCAATGTAAGATATGAAACTATCTTCCAATCCGTGTAATTAATTTTAAAAATTAATTCATATATTATAATAAAATTTTTAATTTTTATGCAATTTACTGGTCAAAGTAAGCTAAAATTATTAATTTTAAGAATTAATATTTAGGCAGGACTGCTACACGGAAGTGCCTTATATTTTCGACATCGCGAACAATGTCATCCATGAAAATATGTTATATTCTGATAAAAAAACTTATTTTTATCGCAAAATAAGACCAATACGAGGTTTCTTTGAAATGTATGTATGAATGTATGTGTGTGAGAAATCAAGTTTATGAATTTTCTCGACAATTTTTCATCCGACCCGAATAATTTTAATAATAATATAAATAAACATTTCTATTCTTGTAAAAATCGATGAAACCGTTTTCAAATAGTTACCCTTTAAATGGTCAAAAAAATTAAATTTTGGTAATAACTTGAAAAATACGATTTTTTTTTTTTTAAAGTATATAAGATAAAAGTTATAAAATATATAAAACAAATTTTTTTTATATTACACAATTTTCTCTAAGGTTAATATTTTTCAAATCGTTCATGAAAAAGATTGAAATTAAAGGCTTTTTAAAGATAATTTAATAGTTATTATTTTTAGAAAAAAATTTATGGTATTGAAAAGATGTATCTTATTTTTTTCTATAAATTTTATTCAATATACTTTTTTTCGGAATTGTTTTTTTTTTCAAGTTATTACCGAGAAATCATTTTTTAACCTCTAAAAGAATGAGTATGTTAAAACAGCTCGGACAATTTTTTTAAAATTGCCAACATTCATTTGTATTATATGCAAAAAGCGAAGTTTTTTGCATGCCTTACTTCGCATACTGAGCAACAGCTGGCGAAATAGTTAAAATTAATAACGCGAATCGGAAGTTAGTTTTATATTTTACATTAAATTTAATATTTTTTTCTTCAGTGTATATATATATATGGGACGTTTCACGTCAACTCACCTAACAAAAAAATAGAATTCGTCAAAAATCTGTGAAAATGTTCTATTTGATACCCAAAATATATAAAAAAAATTTTAGAGGTTCAGGTCAAAGGGGTCAGGATTTAAACGTGATGGAATTTTTCGAATTTTCCAAATTTTTTGCTAAATAAATATTTTAATGAATTTTTTCCTCAAAAACTATCAATTTTTCGTTAAAACTTAATAGAATACTTTTTCTTGGAAATTAGATGTAGAATTCACCTGAATTTTTGCAAAGTATAATATACTGATTTTTATGCTTACTTGATCGATTTAAACATACTATTTAGTATATCTAAAAATCGAGCAGGTTAAATTGGCTTTTTAAAGTCTTTTTTTTTGTTTTTTTATGAGGAAAAAATATACGAAGCCTCCAGTTGGGCAGCCTTCTCAAAGTTACTTAATTGTGCAAAAATGTCTGTAAAAATCGTTATTTTGGATCAATGACGAGATTCGTGATTTTTTTTCTGAAAAAGTATTGATTTTTGGGACAAATGTATAAAAATGTTTTTTATTGGAAATCATGTGTAGAATATGAACATATTTTTACAAATTGTAATTTAAGACATTATGAACCATATATACTAAAAATTTACAAAAAATAAATTTTAAAATTTTAAAATTTCATTTATAATTTGTGATGTTTAGCAAATAATGGTTTACAAAAATTTGCATACATTTTACATACAATTTCCAATAAAAAACATTTTAGTATTTGTCCCAAAAATCAATAATTTTTCAGAAAAAAAATCACGAATCTCATCATTGATCTAAAATAACGATTTATTCAGAATTTTTGCACAATTAAGTAACTTTGAGAAGGCTGCCCAACTGGAGGCTTCGTTTACTTTTTCCTCATAAAAAAACAAAAAAAATAAGACTTTAAAAAGCCAATTTAACCTGCTCGATTTTTAGATATACTAAATAGTATGTTTAAATCGATCAAGTAAGCATAAAAATCAGTATATTATAATTTGCAAAAATTCAGGTGAATTCTACATCCAATTTCCAAGAAAAAGTATTCTATTAGTTTTAACGGAAAATTGATAATTTTTGAGGAAAAAATTCATTAAAATATTTATTTAGCAAAAAATTTGGAAAATTCGAAAAATTCCATCACGTTTAAATCCTGACCCCTTTGACCTGGACCTATAAAATTTTTTTTGTATATTTTGGGTATCAAATAGAACATTTTCACAGATTTTCGACGAAATCTATTTTTTTGTTAGGTGAGTTAACGTGAAACGTCCCATATATATATATATATATATATATATATATATATATATATATATATATATATATATATATATATATACAGGGTGGGCCAAAAGTACCGGAACAGCGAAATAACTCTGCAGGATTGTATTTTAGGAGAAAAAGCTTAAAACAAAAGATAGAGGATATTTTCTTGGCTATTCGACAGTGATAATGACCATGACCTTGACCATAACCTTGAATGTCATTTCAAGGTCAAGTTAATTTCTTTAAATGGGAACTCATAATTTTCACCTCAGAAATAAAAAGAACGGAAAATTTTATGTCTGGATATGTATTTACGTTTAAAGAATTAACTTGACCTTGAAGTGACATTCAAGGTTATGGTCAAGGTCATGGTCATTATCACCGTCGAATAGCCAAGAAAATATCCTCTATCTTTTGTTTAAAGCTTTTTCTCCTAAAATACAATCCCGCACAGTTATTTCGCCGTTCCGGTACTTTTGGCCCACCCTGTATATATATATATGTATATGTATGGCCATAAATGTATATGGGTGGGTATGCAATCGAATTATACATACATTTATATACATATAAGCGGATCAAAACAATTTAATTTTTATGCTTTTACAGTCATGCGAAATTTAATTCTTATTATTCAATACTAATAATAATAGGAAAATACTCAGGCCGTCTAAGTAAAAACCGAACGTTCACCGTATCTATTTACGCGTAAAAGGAAGGAATAATAAAAATATCCTTATTATATAAATAGTTTCATTCTATTGAAATACAAAATATTTAAAAAATTATTTTCTCATAGTTTTCATCTTACTTTTCCAAAGACGAAAGAAAAATGGATACGCGCTTAGTTATCGGTACAGCTGAAAGCCATAAAAATTCCTTCGTTGAACAGATACGAAGATCTTTTGTGATATATATATATATGGGGGTGTCCATGTGAAGTGTACATGAAAAAAAAATAGAATTCCTCTAAACTTTGCTTAAACGTTTGTTTTGGCTCCCTGAGTTTTCGTGCATTTTTTCAGATCATTCTGAGTCAATGCCTCTGAGATACAGGAGCTGAAAGCTGTCCGAAAACGTTATTTTCGCAAAAATAGGGCTTTTTCAATCTGAAATAACGCGAAATCTGTACTTCTAAACGAAATATCTAACAATAATACCTTTTTGTTAAGAAATTTGGCCAGTTTTTAAAAAACAATTTCATATTGACCTTCAAACTCTTTTTAAGACCCTTTTCGGCTCTTTTTTGGACAAAAATAGCCCTAAATACAACAGCGACCTTTTTTTCTACCTTGTAAATATGAAAATTAAATTCCTCGGTGAAAAATATACACGGAGTCAAGTTTTTAGAGTGGTCGAACAAAAATTGTTACCTCTACAGGCTTAATTCCAGAAAATTACATGATAGTATGCTGAAACGCAGCTTTTGAAGTTTTTCTGTCATTTTCAAACATCTGCCGTAATTTGGATTCTCAATATAATACGATGTTTGACCTTGCAACTCAAAGGCCTCTTCAAGACCTTTTAGTTGCAAGATCAAAAACCTTTGTAGGACGTTTGGAACCGAAGATACAATAATTTAAGGGTTGTCTATTTTTCAAAGTAGACAAATGGAATACGTAGTAGATTACGTAGAAGAAAATTCAACTCCGTAGACTAAAAGCATGGTCGCGAATTTATTATTCATAAAAATAAAAAAATTTTCCTTTCATTTTGTAGATTAAAACTGAGTTTTCGATGCTAAAATTATTTTCGAATTGATTTATTCATCAGTTATTGAGTTTCTATTTCTTTGGTCACGGAAATGAATTGAACGTCATTTCAGTTTTATGATTATATTATTGGTAGGTTAGTAAACTGATAGTAAATGGGTATATATATAATCATTAAGCGTCATTTTAGCTTTATGTTAAGGTGATGTAAAGCGGACACTATACCTGTACTCATGAATATTAACTATCTTTTTGATTTTACTGCAGAATTTTAGAAGAAGAAATGCATTAACTTGTAGTATGTATATGAAGATTATTCAGTTAAATTTTTAAGTGAATTCATTCATTAGTTTTTAAGAATTTTGGATTTCTTGTACTACATCGTAAAATTGTAAACTAATATATTAAAATCCAAAATTCTCAATAACTAATGAATAGATTTATTTAAAAATTTAACTGAATAATCTTCATGTAAAAGCTAAAGCATTGTTTTTTCTTAAATTTTGCAATAAAATCAAAAGATAGTCAATGAGTACTGGTGTAATGTTAGTTTTACATACCCTTAAAAAAAACAGTGCCAATTGTTGTTTTCTGATACTAACAAGGAGAGTGCATTGCATTTGGGTCTTGAATTTTCTTCTAACTTTGGGATATTTTTTATAACATAAAATTATGAAAAAAGTCGCGACCATTCGGTCCGACGCTCGATTTTTTCCGAGTTATGAGCAGTTATGTCTAAATTCTAAAATAATGTGTATCTGCTTTATGGCTGTACATTTTTTCAAACTACTTATTCTAAAAGGTTTTTACTAATTGCATATTAAAGTTAAGATTGAAACCTTTCGATTAAAAAGACACGTTCAAAAAGCTCAAGTTATTTAAAAGTTATGAAGGAATGAATATAAAGATGAAATTTAGACTAAAATGCAGCATTTATTTTCTATGCATATTTTTATGCTGAATATTTGCGGTATTTGTATTCATTCATAACTTTCGAACAGCTTGAGCTTTTTGAACGCGTCTTTTTTTTAATCAAAAGATTTTAATCTCAACTTTAATACGCAATTAGTAAAAACCTTGTAAAATAAGTAGTTCAAAAAATGTGTAGCTATAAAGCAGATACACATTTTTTTATAACTTAGATAAAACTGCTCATAATTCGGAAAAAATTGAACGTTAGATCGAATGGCCGCGGTTTTTTTCATGATTTTATGTAAGAAAAAATATCCTAAAGTTAGATGAAAATCTGAGACCCAAATGCAATACACTCTCCTTGTGAGTTTTCAAAATAAGAATGATACAATTTTTAAGTTTTCATGGTCTATTCTAAAAATTAGCATGTTTACAAAATGTATTAAAACCAGCTCATAATTCATATTGAAGCAGAAAGTCACAAAGCATGTTGAAGCAGAAAAGTAGTGAAATTTTAAGGAATCTATATGATAAATTAAATAAATAAATCAAAAGCATTACCAACATATTATTTACTATACAAGTATGTAATACAATACATATATTCATATGTTACAAATTATTAATGATAAATGTTCCAAGGTGGAAATAAATGAAAATAATGTTGATGTTTATTGCATTATTTACAAAATTTACAAAAAAAATTAAGAATATTTTCATAAAAAATATGAACACGTAAACTGAATTCTTGAAAATTCCATATCATCTAAAATACTTGATTTTTCAAAGTATTTTTCGATAATTCGTGGAATTCTTCTATAGGATTTGAATATATTTTTGAATTTAAACCATTTTTTGAGGGAATAATAGCATGTTGCAGTCGCAAATTCAGCACTCTGCTTTTATTCTTAAATCGGTGATTCAATTTTCTTTCGTTAGCTTTATATTTTCAAACAGGTGAAAATATAAAATGAACCTTTTTAAAATTACTATTGGTTTTAAACCAATTGTGAAGTGCTTGTGACGTTAAAATTTGTTTGTCAGGTGAAAGTCGTAAGCCAGCTAATCTTGCTGCCCGTTTAACAGCACCACCAAGTCCATCGCATGGACCTTTTCCATGAGCAGTCGGGAAAAAGTGCCACTCAGCTGGAATACCAAACTCTTTTTGATGAAAGTATAAATTCAATAGATTTAAAAAATTTTTCAATTGTTGTGGTGCTCTATCCGAAAAATAATAAATTTTTTTCATAGTTTTAAATTCTTTTTTTAATGAATCTATAATTAACTTGATGTAAGTGTAAACGGCCACCTAGTCGTAGGTAAGGTTATCGGATGTTATAATTAAATTTTTGTGCTATAATTTATTTTCTTTGCAATAGTATATAACGGACGTAAATATTGTAGATTCATTGTTATTCCGGTGGAATCCTTGGGCTGCTTCTTGAACTTTAAATGCATAGTTTTCCGCGAAGTCCAGTAACCAAAGAAATTCTCCTTTCCGCAATGTCTCTTTTATATTTTTTAAATATACTGACCATTCCTTACAAACAAAATCATGATTTTTAAGTTTCTGGATCTGATCACAAAAATAATCTATGAAATCTGGAATAGTTTTTGTAATAGTTTCTAGAGTACGTTGCGGAGCATTTATCCATTGTTTAAAAGTAATGATATTAGCCTCATTTTGTGAAAAAATTTTTTCTAAATAATTTTTTAGTTTGTCAATACCAAGACATTTATTACATTTTTGAAGAAAACAATCCACAGATGATTCTTCGCAAACGATGAAATTATTGCAATCTTTGTAATCATTTGATAGAAATTCATAACCAAATGTCAATTTATACAAACTGCAACCTAGAAAATATCAAAAGAATTATTCATTAATAAAGAATAAATAAAAACTCTTTGTAACTTTATCATTTAATTGAAGGTTGTGAAATCTATAATTACCCAAGATAGACAGCTTAGCATTTCGATGAATAGTAAATACGCATACAGTGTGTATTCCACTGCTTTGGGCAAAAACACATTCAGGTGGTCAAACCGATGCAAAACGTGAAAAACCAATTTTCAAATCAGGATATTCTTCTTTAAACCCAGCATAAAGTTCTCTTAGTGAACCAAGCAGTAATCTTTTTTGAATTTCTTCTTTATTCCCTTCGATATCCTTGATTACAATAAAATCTCTTTTCCCAGACATTAATGTACTGACTTCGTTATTCTTATAAAATTTTATGACTGTTTCAACAGCTTTGGAACTCAAATTTTGGCCTATAATACAGTAAATATATAAAATTAATAATTTATTCATTCAAATATAATACAGATAGAACAAGAAATAGTACTTTATGTCAAAAAATGTATACTACTAAATTAAAAAGAATATTTTTCATAAGTTGAGGTGACTTCAGAGGTTAAGCTAAATTTGCATTTTGTAGTTTACGAATTACGCTTTCAGTTTATAAAATTTTTTAGGTTTTTAAGTTTTCCACCATTCTATGGGCTTCAAAGAATGGTGGAAAATTAGAAGATCTGTAAAATCTCATGTATAGAAAACGTGATTCGTAAACTCAAAAGTGAAACCTAACCTAAACTCCGAGGTCGCCTTAAGGGCTTTCAAACGTTATTAAATTAACCTCTAAAATTAAATATATAAAGATTAAAGCAACCCGACTTTTAGATAAAAATTACTGGAAATATCACTGACGAAAATTTTATGAAATGGTGAGAGGAATAACGTCCTAAATTAGCTTTGCGCATAAAAAGTTCCTAATCAGGGTTGGTTTCCGAAGGATTCTGCGCTTATAGTTCATGACTGGAGGACACATAGCGCCGCGTGGTGTCTCGACTAGAAAACTGTAGCGCAATGCAATGCGATTTAAAATTTTTCGTTAATTTTACACAAGATGACTAAAAAACATAAATAGATATTAAACATATAGTATATTGTGTTTCCATCAAAAACTTAATTTTAAATCATTTATTGACGTATACATAAGTAAACAAAATATATTATTTTAGAAGTTTTAACAAATGTTTTTGAGAAAAACATTCATTAAAACTTATAGAGTTCAGTGGAGTAGTGGCTAAGGCGCGTGGCTCGCATTCCCGTTGGCGCGGGATCGATTCCCCGTCTGGTCGCTTTTTCGCTCTCTCTGCCGTGGGCTGACACCACGTTAAATAATACGTCAAAGTGTGTTGTATTAAATGAATTTCTATGTGTTAAAAAAGGGCAGTAATGTCCGTGAATATAATTAAAAAAAAAAAAAAAAAAACAATCAAAAACTTACAAAATCCAATAATTGATTTCAAAAACTCAGTTTTCCTCGTTTAAATTTAGGACATTATTTCTCTCACCCGACGAAATATTATTGAATATTGAAAGAAGTTGATTGTAAGTATGTTGACAGAATCAGGTACACTTTCAGCATGAACATACCTTGTTTTAAATCTGGAGAACTTAAAATTCCTTTGTTCTTACATAAAGATTTTGCTACTTTTATCATTCTCTGAGTGACATCAAAATTTTCTAAAATGATTTCATAAGTCCAGTCTGGCGGTAATAGGGTCAGTGTTTGAATTCTTTGATTTCTTGACAAATCTTCACGGGCTAGTTGTTGTTTTAAATAATTAAACAATGATGATTGTAACACAGCTGTAGATTCTAATGATCTTGAAGTAGAATCTGTTTCATTAGGTGTCATCACTGTATTTTACGAGCTAAGTGTAGATGGAAAAGTAGAGCTTGTGCCATCTGAACTTTGTGAGTCTATTTGTGAAGTGCATGGTTTCGCATCAGAAGTTTCTGTATTCACTGTTTTTATTATGTTTACTATTTCATTTATTGCACTTAGCGTCCGCTTTTTCTTTTCGGGAACATTTTCATTACCTAAATGTTCATAGAAAAATATCATTTTATTTTTATTACAAAAATAAATTATGAACTTCATTATTAAGGCATAAGGTAAAAGTTCCAATGACTGGACGTGTCTCTCTAACTGGACACTCCTATAAGATGAATTTATTTTTTAAGAGAATATCGTAGTTATCCCCTCCTAATAATATTTTTATTCAAAGTTCATGAGTAAACGGTGCATCAAATCATATTCTTTTACTACAGAAAGAAAATTTATAAGATTAATCCTGAGTGCGGACAACTCAAGAAAAATATTAAAATATTACACATAAAAAGTTATGAACAAATTTTGAATGTATAGTATTTTGAGGTTAGGTTTGTCGAGCTTGATATCTAATTTTCATTCAAAGTTCATGAAAAAATAACAAGTCTAAGTGATTTTTTTTTTAACATAAATGATTGAATTAATCTAGCTTTAGCGCGGACAAGTCATTATATTTGTCTAAATTGTCAATTTAAAGAGATATCAATAAGATAAAAGCAATAATCGATTCTAACAACTCCGACATCCCGTTAAGTTGTATAGTTAAAATTATTGAATACTTTAAATCGTTTCAATTTCTTCAAATAATAAGTTTAATATATAATATCAATCATAATATAAAATTCTTCGTTTGATGATAAAAAAATTTGTTTGAAGTGTAGTGTGACGATTCAAAGTCTAATACATATGACCTCTTAACTATACTGGTAAGAATAACACGTAAACTCGTAAGCTTATTATTTATTGAATTTCAATTTTTTTTTGGTAATACAAGAATTTATATAATATATGGAATGTTTAGAATCAATTAAAAACATTAAATTAATAATAAAAATTTATAATTTATCGAAAATTGTATTGTTTATGTAACGGTGCAATATTTTAAACGATTGTCGGGAAGCTGAACGCGCATGCAGCTACCGGTACAGTAACAAACTGAAAGGCTGAGTAGTTATTGGTACGTGACCTTGTTTCAAAACATGAATGATTCATAATATATAAATATGACATTAACCCTACTGGAAAATCTCGAATGAGATCTCATGCCAAAATCTCATTTTACAATATTTTTTTATTTTGACATGTTTAAAATCATCGATTGGGGAATATTTTTAAAAAATTCAGACTAAAAAAATTGTTTCGATTATTTGGACTTTGAAATATTTTAGTGGGTCCAAATTTTAGAAAAAATGTTATAAGTCTGAATTTATCAAAAATAATCCCCAATCGGTGATTCCATACATATACTGGACGGACACTGATTCGCGACCCAATGTTTATTCAAAAGGCACGAACATGGGGTCGCGAATCAGTGTCCGTCCAGTGTACATCCCAAAATAAAAAGTAATGTGAAATGAGATTTTGGCATGAGATCTGATTTGAGATTTGTTAGTAGGGAACATATTTTACACTAGTTTTGTTTCCACTAGACGTTTAAGTTTGCAGTCACTGGGATATTTACCTTAATAGACCTGTTAAGTCCTGGCTTTACACCAGGACGGAATTAATGATTGATTATGTTCATGTTATGAGGAAAGTATATTTTATTAAATGAAATAATAAAGTTTGATTTTAAAATATTAAATTTGAAAGTTAAGTCTAGTGGTAGAAAAGTTCTACCAATTTTCATTGTTATGAATCGTTATCACGATTAAATATACTTGAATTGAAATAATGTAGATCAAAATATAATTGTAAGAATCTTACCTTGATTCGGCTAAGTAGATACAGGCAGACAGTAAATAAGTACACTTGATTTAATATTTTAATTATAGAGATTTTATTTGTTACTTTTATAATAAACTGAATATACTGCGCGAATATTTGAATAATTTTATAGTGCGAGGAATATAGTTATAATAATTGTATCTTTGAAGTGCTTGTAGAAATTCTTTGATAAAATGCTTTGAAAAAGTGTCTACTTTAAAGTGCTTATTGAAGTGCTCTTTTTCCCTTAATTGATCTGTCTTTTTATATTGATGATCCCTGCCTTGTTTAAGAATTTGAATTGGTGTCAACCGATGGAGCAATGCTTATTCTGCATTTTGACTTTTATTGAATGATATGGTTAACGTGGTAAATCTGGTTCATGTAGTCTTCGTAATTGTACTTATTTTGTTAATTCTGAAAATCGCATTGCACTTGGTTTCTTAAAAAACGACTTACTTTTACAATATGCTTGATAAGGTAAATTAGCTGATTGATCAATAACTGCATATTTTTGGGATGATAAATTTTGAAATAAAAGATACGTCGTGACGTAACACCTTGGGGCTCAAGATATTGCTTATCGGTACGAGAAGCAACAAAAGAAACAATTTTAATGTAATGACAATTTTTCCAGTTGTTGATCAATTTACATAAATATCTTAAATCTATTTTAATATAAAAATATTTTATTTGAATGTCTTCATACGATTATTCGATATATTTTTCGATTATATAATTGTTAAGTAATGTATGATTATTGGTAATGGAATATAAGGAAAATGGAAAATTCTTAAATTCAAACTTGTAATATTTAATAACATTGCATTTAAGTTTTAACTTACTAAAAATTTTTTGATTGATCAGTAACTGTATGTGTTTGAATTAATAAATATAAGAGTAATAAAATGTAATAAATTTTGTAGTTATTGATCAATTTACATAAATAACTTAAAATCTATTTAAATACAGTATTCAGTAAAATATTTTGTACAATTATTCGATGAGTTTGTAGTAAATATATTCAAAAAAATGAAAATCATTAAATTTTATAGTTATTTCAAAAAAATTTTTTTTTTAATACTTTTCAATCAATTTAATCTATACATTTCAAATTTTCTTTATAAATGAAATTTCGTATTATAACTTATGAGATCAAAAAATAACATAAAATGTTTTGTAAAAGTAATTATTTAAATAGTATAAAATCATTTGAATATAATGTGAATATATAAGTGAATATTCATTCACTTCCCTCCCGGCTTAAGATGATTGCGCAGGTGACAACTAAGCAATATATAGAAGAATTTTCTAAATTCTAATTTTTAAATTTTCACTTAATACTTTAGATGTAGCTATATTTATTTATTTATTTATCTATTAAACCATAAGTAAAATCCTATACGAAGTATAGGTTACAATGGAAATCCTTGCAGAGACAAAACTATTTTACCTAAACGTAAGTTTGGTACAAAATTAAAATAGCATAAAAAAAAGTTAAAACTAATTAAAAATATATAAATTATAGTTATTAATATATGTGATTATAATTAACATTAAATATTATCCAGTTATAATAATGATCTTTTTATAATTTGTATAGAATTGTTTTTTTTTTTTTTTTTTTTTTTTTTTTTTTTTTTTTTTTTTTTTTTTTTCATGTACGTACAAATTATTGTAATTTATTTCAACATTTTTTTTAAAAGCTACAAGTTTAAAGAATATAATAAGAGATCTAACATGAGTGAAAAGTAACTTTATTAGTTAAACCAAAATGTTACGGTCAAACTAATTCGTACGGAAAAATGTTAAGTTATTATTTCAATTTCCCAAAAATGTTCTCCTTTTGTCTGTAATTCGTGTAGTACTTGAACATAAATCTGATTGAAACGTTAACTAATCAATTGTAATTTTTGTCTTTATTTTGACAAATATGTTCTCTATGTTCTCTCATTCTATATAGATCTTATAATAAAGTTCATTATTTCTTTTTTTCTTTACAAAAAAATTTTTTTTTTTTAAGTCACGATAAAGACTTTTTTAGGATAATTTTCTTTTTATTCTTGCAATACATTTTCTAAATAAGTTTAGAAGTTCAAATATTCATTTGAATATTGATTTATGTTGCATTTGGATCAAAGTATGTAACTTTCTCCCTTTTTTTTTTGCTTTTAAAGATTCTTTTTTTTGTGTGAAAAATGAAATCAGTTTTACGAATACATGTCAGACAGTATATGCTTGTATACCATAAATTCAGAGACAAAAGTAGTTGATTAATAAGTAAAAATATAAGATAAAATATACATTTATAAGTTTAATGATAGTTATAACTAAATGTTAGATTACTTTTACAAGATGTTTCTTTTGAATGAAAAAGAAAGATCAAAGTATAGATAAAAAGATTGATATAAATACAATTTTAAAGTTTAAATCTTATAATACAATATACGTTTTATAAATAAATAATGTATATAATGATTTTACATATTTTATTAAATTATTAACTGACCTACTGATTTAAATTAATTGATTTAAATTTCTTAATATGGATTCCATTCATTATTTATCAAATCAATTGATTTAGATGTAAATATTTCTTATTATTTAAAATGATTGATTTAAGTTAATAGGCTCCTTAAATCAAAAATCTGTGAATTTTCAAGCCACATTTTGAAAACTTACAGATTTCTCGTATTTTATAAAAATTGTTCATCAATGAAAAATTAATAATATGTATAAATAGGTATATGTAACAATAGATGAATGAATTAGCACGTAACTAGAAAAGATTACAAGAATTAAAAAATCTTTAACATTTTTAAATATTTCTGAAAAAGAGAAAAAGATATTAGATTTTTTTTCTAAAATATTTATAATTTTTTTTCATGATATAATAATAAGGATCAAATATGGTTCTTATTTGTTTGATGTTATTTGGCATTTTTAATGATAAAATATCAGTGTATTTAAATATATTATTATCAATTTTTTTACTGACTATATCTTGTTGGTTAAGTGTAAGTGTGATATAGTTGATAGGTATTTTAAAACACATTTTATTATCTAATTGATCTTGTTTTATTTCGATGATATTAGTTTGTTCGATATCAAATATTATTTTATATTGATTTTTATTTAAATTATTAAAGCTTATTGGTATTTTTAAAAATTTATTATTTTCGTCTAGAAAATCATCTTTGTAATTTATGAATACTTCAGATATATTAATTTTGGTAGTAAGTTT
Source organism: Anastatus disparis (assembly GCA_017163975.1). NCBI lineage: Eukaryota > Metazoa > Arthropoda > Insecta > Hymenoptera > Eupelmidae > Anastatus > Anastatus disparis. The sequence goes on along the minus strand of JAFFSR010000286.1, from coordinate 1,019,864 downwards.
AGCTTCACTTTTACATACTTGTATTAATTCATTTAGAGCTGGTATCCTTGTATCATTTAGATTATTTAGTTCTGATGTATGACTTTCAATTGCATAACATTTATCTGCTAATGTAATATTATGAACATTGAATATGTTACTTTCGTTATAGATTACTAGTTCTTTTTCGAAAAAACACTGTTTCTTTATTACTTTAGGATTATTCAGTTCTGTTATCAAATTTTCGGTAATATTTTCATATTTTACGAGATCAATTTTTAATGGAATAATGTTATCAAAAATCATTTCTGATTTTTTTGCAAATTTTTCACATAATGTATTAAGAATTATGTATTTTTTAAATTTATTTTGTTTGAAATCGTTTGTGAGCAATTTTTCATTTTCTACACAACTTATTATTTTTGTATCATTTATAGTTGGAACAAATAAATGCATTGTTTCGAAATCTTTTGGAATTTGGTGTATTATGATTTGATTACTCTGTAATTTTTCGGTTTTGTCAGATTCAATTAGAGTGCATTCAAATTCTTCTGTTTTTATAAAATTAATATGAAGTTCATTATATTTCACTTCATTAGTGATTTTATTGATTAATAAAGTAATTTCAGCTTGAAAATTTTCGTGATTTTTTCCTATGTTTATTTTTTTGTTATCCTCTTTTTCATTAATTTCAGCATTTCTTATGTCAAAAAGTGTGAGTGTTTTATCATCAATAATTGAATCGTCCAATATATGTGATTCAGGTTCTGTAGTTTTATATGATATTGTTTTTTGTTCGTTATAGGATCTATTATTGTATAATTCTGCATGTAAATCATATAATTTCTTGCAATTTCCTCTTGTATGACCTTTTATTTCACAAAATAAACAAAAATTTTTGTTTTCAGAAAAATCGTTTTGATATATAATATTTAATATTTTTATAAAGTCATCTATGTTGTTAATTTCTGCAGAATTAATAAAAGAGCTAATATAACCTTTTAGTTTCGATTTTGCAGTTAGAAGAAGTTTTATTTTATCTTGTGCTAAGTTTCTTGCTAATTCCATTTTATCAAAAAATTCTTCAGATAATATATTTTTACGATTGAATTCTGATAAAAGTTCAAACAAATAATCATCATCATAATCCATTATGATATTTATATCTTAATTATTTTGTAACGGGAATTTCATATGTTCCATTAAGATATTACAAAGTAAATGTGTAATATGATGTTAATATGCAAATGTTATTATAGATACTTTTATTATTTATCAATATTAAATGATCCATGTTGTATCAACAATGTTTGAATGATCTTGTTGATATTTAGTATAAACTCGTTATTAATCATAAAAATTGTTATAAATATTGTTGATCGTGTTTTTTTTTTACACTGTTTACAATTATATTTTTAAACAAAGAATATTTTGAATATTATTTAATAAATTTCTTTGAAACTGAGCTACTATTCTTGCATGAAAACCAAGAATATTGTTGATTTGTGTTTTGAATTTTTATATTGACCTACTGCTGTTTTTAATATACGAAAACCGTATCGAAAAAAAAATTTTTGCTGAGTTTGTAATATTTGTAATATTTTGATGATTATTGTCTGCTTTTTTTGCAGTTTGTTTATTTTACTATTTTTTATACTATTATCTTTAATTATAAATTATTGATATTGATAATGTATCAAATTTGAATTAAATTTAGTAATATAGATTAGATTATTGTTAATTAATTAAAGAAATCGTAATAAATTTAATAATGCTTATTTTAACTCTATAACGTGTATTGTTATAAAACTTAAATAGTTTACTAGTATACTATTAAATGTTAACATTAATAATTATCAGTTTAATAACAAAAATTTATAGTATTTTCTCAACTTAATTTTGCTTAATAGCAATTTTTATTGACCGTGAATTTTAATATTTCTTAAATGTGTCACTTTTGTTGATTTAGTTATTTTCACTTATGTAGCACTTTTGAATTTTTTTATTTATGTATTGATATATAGATTTTATTTATGTATTTAATATATTTTAAAATTTATTTCAATATTTGTATTTGTATTTTATTTTAAAGTATAAATAGCACTTTGTGTAAATTGTATATATTGATTCAATGATTATTATTTGCACTTTTATTTATTTTCAATATATTTTAATTAAATTCCTGTTTTATTTGTTTCATATATTATTATCATTTATTTATCGATGCACTTTGTATTTAATTTTTTAATATTTATTTATCCAGTAATTTATTTATTTCAGATAGCACTTTCTTTATTCGCGTTTAATATTTTATTTATTCATGCACTTTTATTTGATTTATCAATATTATTTATGCGCTTATATTTTATTGTATTATTTATTTTATTTACATGATATGATATGCGCTTTAGATATATTTATTTATTTATTCGATATATTTATCTCTTTATTTGATTGCACTTGTATATTATATTTTATTTTTATTATATTTGAATTATTTATGCACTTTGTATATTATATTTTATTTTTATTATATTTGAATTATTTATGCACTTTGTATATTTTATTTCATTTATTTAATTTCACCTTGTATTTTTCATTCATGTAATTTCACTTTGTATATTTCACTTATGTATATTCACTTCATATATTTTATTTTATTCGTGTATTTTCACTTAATGTTTTATTTCATTTATATATTTTCACTTTATATATTTTATTTTAATTATGAATTTTCACTTTATATGATTTATTTTATTACACTTTATTGTGCTTTTGAATTTATTTAATTGATTGACCTTTATATATATATATATATATATATATATATATATATATATATATATATATATATATATATATGTTATTTCTCACTTCTGATTAAATATGATATTTTTATATTAATAATCTTCAAGTATGTTTAATACGATCCTTCAATTAAAAATTTGTACCGGAACCAAAATGTTAAGGTCAAACTATCGGTACGGGAACCAAAATGTTAAGTCCTGGCTTTACACCAGGACGGAATTAATGATTGATTATGTTGATGTTATGAGGAAAGTATTGTCACGGTATTCTACCGTTTTCGAATCTTGCGCGCTTAGGTAAAATCAAATGACACGCGCTCAGTCAGATACCTCGTATAAGTTACGTCAAGAAGCACGTAACTCAATGAGCAGCGCGCGCGTGAGGAGCAAGAAAGCCACGAGGCAAGACAGAACATTTCCGGCTGTTCATAAGCGCACACGTTGGCTTATATATATTGCTGCCTTGTGCGGGAGACATTGTTTTAGCGGCCTACAAGCACGCATCATCGCCATAGCTTTTGGCTCTTATTTAAGTCTTAACTTAATAAACGTGGTGGTGTAGTGCCGCATATAGTTTTGGAGAAAAGGATAAAGAAAGATCGTTGCTAGAAGATCGTCATCACCTCCTGGTTGTACGTGCTGGTCTTGGCTGTTCTCTACGAGCCTCAGCGACCAGGTCGCGGCGTACCATTTCTTTCGTTGGCCAACGGCGATATATTTCTAGCGTATGTATTTTGGTTATCATAGAAGCTTCTACGCGTATTCGTAAGTTTGTCATATTTTATCTACTTGGCTAAGATTTCTTCCCTCGAGGAAATCTTAGCATAGAGAGTGCGCGCGTTCATTGTAATATCTTAGGATAATTTAGTTTGCGTCGCGTCCCCCCTTAGAATTATTATTATTAACTCTTATTCTTATTTTTTATTTAAATTCATTTTATTGTATTTCTTTCTTTGCATAATTAATAAATTTACATTAAGTTTAAAGACCTGTATCAATTTGCTTATCCCGACGCCTCCGCGGTCCTTATTTTTAATATCATATAATATATAAATTTTTTTGTAAAATAAGGAAAGCTGTGCTACCGGCATCGCGTCTCTCGATCAGGTAAGAGAGAGAGAGAAAGACGCTCAGCGACGAGTATATAGTATGAAGTCTTGTCGCTAGTCAATATACGTTTGACTAACTAGCACCATAGAGTTTGCCGCGTAATATATATATGATTAGTTTCTTATAAGTTGTCGGCAACCCTATCTATATAAAATTTCTTGACTTAGCAAAATTCAATATTAAATTAAATTATATTTCTTTTTTTTTGTAACGGGCAAAATAACCGTTACAGTATATTTTATTAAATGAAATAATAAAGTTTGATTTTAAAATATTAAATTTGAAAGTTAAGTCTAGTGGTAGAAAAGCTCTACCAATTTTAATTGTTATGAATCGTTCTCACGATTAAATATACTTGAATTGAAATAATGTAGATCAAAATATAATTGTAAGAATCTTACCTTGATTCGGCTAAGTAGATACAGGCAGACAGTAAATAAGTACACTTGATTTAATATTTTAATTATAGAAATTTTATTTGTTACTTTTATAATAAACTGAATATACTGCGCGAATATTTGAATAATTTTATAGTGCGTGGAATATAGTTATAATAATTGTATCTTTGAAGTGCTTGTAGAAATTCTTTGATAAAGTGCTTTGAAAAAGTGTCTGCTTCAAAGTGCTTATTGAAGTGCTCTTTTTCCCTGATTTGATCTGTCTTTTTATATTGATGATCCCTGCCTTGTTTAAGAATTTGAATTGGTGTCAACCGATGGAGCAATGCTTATTCTGCATTTTGACTTTTATTGAATGATATGGTTAACGTGGTAAATCTGGTTCATGTAGTCTTCGTAATTGTACTTATTTTGTTAATTCTGAAAATCGCATTGCACTTGGTTTCTTAACAAACAATTTACTTTTACAATATGCTTGCTAAGGTAAATTAGCTGATTAATCAATAACTGCATATTTTTGGAATGATAAATTTTGAAATAAAAGATACGTCGTGACGTAACAGACCAAATATACTATCTGCCTTGCTGACTAATAATAACTTATTAATCCTCTGTAGTCATATGGGAACAAATCGGACAATCCAAAAATTTAATGCAAAAACTTTATGAAAAAAGCTTGTGCAACAATTGCTATTTTTTATACGTTAATATAATTTTATGATTTTGAAAAAGTAATATTTAAATTTCTACGAAAATTTCGCACCAAAATAATATCTATATCAATATAAATTAAATAAATTATATGGAATCTATGAACAATTTAAATAGCGAAAACCATATTTATACCTCTGTGGCTTTTACGTCACTGAGCAAAGGTATCACCACAATGGTTTAAGTTAATACATTAACCAGGATATGAATCTCAGATATAGGTTTTGAATATTACATATAAAATAATAAAATCTATGTTTTAATCTTTTTTGAATAGAGCTTGTCATTTAAAATATTTACTGAGACTTAAATTCATAATTAATATTCAAAGATTAAGTATAGTTTATAAATACAAACTCTATTATCATTGAATACAGGTATACATTACAAAGATAAAGATAACTAAATATCTAAAGAATCAACCCGGTTGAAAATAAACACATAGTTTTATTACATGATTTTATCATATGGTTTTATTATGTGGTTTTATTATATGGTTTTATTACATGTTTTTTGGTTTCAATTTATCATATGATGAAAGTATATAATACAATCATATAATATAACCCTATGATAAAATCGTGTAGTAAAACTATATGGTGAAGACAAAATAAAACCATATTCACGGACAGAAAAAACAGTTAAGGTATTTCTATCGAGATGAGAGAGAGCGCTATATTTGTGCGAGTGAGATAGAAGTTGAAGATTTGTACAAATAAAAACGTGGCAACAGTGTAGCACTCGATAATAAACATTTAAATGTCATATTGTTTTGAATTTTTGGTTATGATTGGAATTAATGGTTATAAATTTATTTCTTTAATTCATGAATTTATAAATTATTAGTTTTGCCGCTTTTTTATGTAGTAAAATTGTCAAAAGATTTTAAAATATTATTCTACAACTAATAAATATAAAATAAAATATTTAAATGTGTTTTTGATATAAAATAATTATTGAAATTTATTAATTTATTTTTAATTTTACTAACTTTTTATTAGTTTTTTCAATATTTTATAAATTGACTATAAGATTTTTAAATTTTATGCAGCACTTATTGGTTGTCAGTAATTTATTTTCAAATGCTGTGGAAAATGACTACAAAAATTGACAGATAAAGAAAAAAAAAAGAGCGCGTGAGTTGCAACGTTGTCGACACAAGGCGAATCGAAACCATTCGCAAAAAATACGTATCTTCTCACGCACTTTTCTCACGAACTAAACACAACAACAAAAATTTTGAAGTATCAAAATTTTCGTCAGATAATCTTCTTTCAATAAATGAAAAATTAAATAATTCTAACATACGGTTATAAAATGGTCGTCATAAACAACTTCAAAAAGATCGCATAACGAATGGTGCCCTATTTCTCCCATGTTAAAAACCGAAACTTTAAAGTGCAATAAAAATCAAACCACACACAAGAAATGACTGAAATTTTCACAGAAGATAGATAAAGATATTATAAAACCTTGGGTCAAATTTGAAACAAAACTAACATAAACTGTTTGCGCGATAGAAATACCTTAACAGCTACTCAAAAAATTTGGAATCATTACTAACTTTGTTCGGCAATAATTAAAGGTAAAGGAATAAATACAAATCTATAATTTAGCGCCACGCGATAAAAGTAAGGTTATGATTTTACAAATGATCTGAGAAAACTAAGGATTGATTACTAAAGAGTTAGATAACTAGTCATAAAAAGTTAAATGAAGAGTCAAACTGAGAATTATTATCTGCAGTCTGCCTATAGGCAAACTACAGACAATAATTCTCAGTTTGACTCTTCATTTAACTTTTATGACTAGCTACCTAACTCTTTAGTAATCAGAGGGGCTATTCAAGTAGTGATACACATGGATGTATTACGCGAATTCTATGCGCGCGCAGACTTTTTATTCTCTTGTCGACAACTATCGTCGCGATACATACTTGAATATCCCCTCAGTCCTTAGTTTTCTCAGATCATTTGTAAAATCGTAACCTTACTTTTGTCGCGTGGCGCAAAAATATAGATTAGTATTTATTCCCATTCCTTTAATTATTGTCGAACAAAGTTAGTAATGATTCCAAATTTTTTGAGTAGCTCTTAACTGCTTTTTCTCTCCGTGTGTATGGTTTTATTTTGTCTTCACTATATAGTTTCACTATACGATTTCATCATAGGGTTATATTATATGATTTTATCATATACTTTCATCATATGATAAATTGAAACCAAAAAACATGTAATAAAACCATATGATAAAACCACATAATAAAACCATATGATAAAATCATGTAATAAAACTATGTGTTTTTTTTCAACCGGGAAACTTTAAAGAAAACTTCTGAAACACGTTTAATGCCATATCAAGCAGGAGTCCTGCAGGAAGAAACCAAATATTTAATAAAAAATGTTTTCAATCAATGATTATATTTTCAAGTTTAATTAAATTTTAGTATCCCACAGAAAATATCTCCAAGTTACGCATACTAAGATTTTAATCATCAATTTCATTAAAATTTTTAATCTTTCTTATATCATTAATGACATAGCATGTTTTTCATTAATTTAAATATTCAAATAAATAATCTACAATTTTATTTTTGATTCATCAAAAATTATAATTTTATTACTAGCTTATGAGCATAAATGCTATTTCAAATGACTAAATTTTTAAAAATGTTATGAAATAATAATAACTTATAGTTTTCTTGATTATTTTTTATTTTACAAAATATCCTATTTTTCATCGTAAGTCGCTTAATTGACCCACCTCACTGTCATAATAACCAAGTATTAACCGATTAAAGACTCATATCTAAGATATGCTCCATGCAAGTAAAACTTAACAATTGACTTCAAAAATTAAAAAATTTATCTAAAACTAAAATATTTACTTTCTACACTAATTCAATAAAAAATGTTTGTAGAAAAAATATTAAATAAAATATCAAAGTTATGATAAAAATTAAGAACTAGGATATTTACACTTGACAGTTTGTGAAATTTCTTTTTTTACTTTTGCTTGTGCTTTTATCCTACAAACTGAGCATAACCATGATCCTTCTTTAATAGTTAAATAGTTGATGATATTCGTCGATGCTTTTCTTGAACCGGCAGTTTTACAAGAATCCTTGCGGTTAAATGGATTCAAACATTATTTCTTGAGCTTTGTTGACATGACTGTTTCATCTGTTTTCTGCTTGATTATATTTTTACTAATTCTGTACATAAAATATTATTTTTATTATATTTATGAAATATGATCAATTGAATCAAAATCTTGAATAATCATTACGAACTACATAAAAATAAATAAGTAATATGTAACTAATATTGATATATCATTTGATCATTAGATAAACTAATAAAGCACTGTTTCATAGAAAATGTATACTTTTCAAATTAATTAGAATTGAAAATAAATTAATCTAATCTTCTGAATCAAATCATTATAATCTTTATCTAGATATATATTTCATAACATATCAGAAGTTTTTCTTACTTTACTTCCCAAAACTTCCAAAATACACTTTTTTATTTAGATTTGATAACATGTTTTTCTGTATTTACATATGCATTCACATTCACTTCACTGAAACAATTTTGCTCTATCAATGTTTATTTATTTTAAAAAATTTCCATGCACATTTATTTAATAAATAACCTAAATATTTTAGTTTCTTAGACTTTAAAAATTTATAAAATAAAATTTTATAATTTGCTATATTAAAAGTAAAAATACAAGTTATCACATTAAAATAAAAGGGACAAAATAAAACATAAAACTGTCATTGTGTTTTACTATTACTACTAAGGTTTTAATTTATAAACATAACTCAAGTAACAGTTGATCGGCTGACCTTTTTCTTATTATGAGAAAGACAAAGACAGAGCAAGGCTTAAGTAACAATCGTTATTTGAGTTGGGTCTATATAAATTCAAGCTTATATATACACTTATAGAACCTTACTTCCTAAGTAAAGCTTAAATCTATAGTGGACAATCAACACTCATCACTTGAATCTTTTATATCTACGGATTCAGGGGGGTTATTCTGTAAATGTCTCACAAGCGACACAAGTTGCATTGACCAATCAGAGAGTTGCATTGACCAATCACAGAGCTTCTTTAGGTCTACCTCGTTCGTGAGATAGTTACTAAATACGGCCCCAGCAATGAACTTAATTTTACAATAACAAAAAATACACCAAAAATTGCGGAACCGTTTGCAAATTTTGCAATTTTAAATAAAAAAACTGCGTATTATTATTTTTTCCTAAAAAATATAATTATTACAGCTTTAAAGAAATGGCAGGTGACGCGTTATTGGCAGAATAAACGATTAGAGATAAAGAAAAAAAAAAATAGGAATCGTTCGTAAATTCATAGCCAATTCTCATCATAATTTTATAATTTTGAAATTATCGCTAATGAAGTAGTAATCGATAAAATATTTTTTTACCCTCCGGGCGCAAAACGGTAATTTTGCGCCCGCTGTAGCGGGCGGAAAAGTACTGTTTTGCTTCTGTCGGATTAAGAAATAGTATATGCACCATGGGCGCAATGGAAAATTATGTCTCTCGTGCTAATTTGGGACCCTTACTTCTCTTGGGCCACAAATTTACACTCGAGCCAAATTTTCCGATCTCGCACCCTTGGTACATAATATACTATTATCAGCATCAGTTTATGAGAGCTATTCGCGCAGAAACTATGGCTCGAATTCATAGTCGTAACTTGAATATATAGAGTATGAATTAGAATTTAAGTATCGTTACTTGAGTTTCAGCTATTACTTGAATTAACACTCAATTGAAGTAACAGCTGATACTCAAGTAACGATACTCAAGTTTTAAGTCATACTTTATACTTAAATCACGACTATAAATTCGAGCGTATGTGCACATATACAACTAATAATAGCGCTGGACAAAGTATCTAAATGTTCAGACTTTGATTACACAGCTCCACAAAAAAAATGAAAGTATTTTCCCCGATATCTGACTGTATGTTCTTTATGTTTTTGGGGTTGCTGAATCCGAATCCGGGGTCCGTTTGACTCCATCACGTCAGGGTTAAGGGCATTTGAAGGTCAAATTGCGAATCGACCCGTTAAAAAATCTGAAAAAAATTCATAATATGTTTTTGGGATTCCTGATTCCAAATCCAATCTTTTTTGAACCTCAATATGTCAGAATCAAGGTCAAACGGAGGTCAAATCATTCAAATCGGATAATACAATATTTTTGACTCCAGATTCTGAAAGAGCGGAAAATTTTACGTCTGAATACGTATAGACTTTTTTTTTAAACCGACTTCTGTAGGTCGCGTTGCGGTTATCCAAAATAAGACTTAGATATCTAGTTTTTGAATCTGTTGGCAGCGGTTTTTTCCATGTGTTTGCATCCAGGACACCTCCCCGTGGTGACAGCGGGCAACGGAGTTGTCTCGCTATCCGGCGAAGTTCCTGGATCATGATGCTCATGCCGTCATGGCAAACACACAGGAAAAACTTACGATGCAGGGGGTCGGAACCCCAGTATCGGCGGCTGGTCAGGGTGAGAAAGCGGGCCCGCAGGCGTCGTCATCATGCGACCGCAGCTTTGTTAAGGTGGCTAACTTGGCCTTACCAAAGTATAAAGCTACAAGTATCGCCAGAACCTCTGGACATGAGCATGACAACCCGGAAAAACCAAATTATTTTTGTTACGTTTGTGCTGCATACGCACCACTATATAGCCGGAAAAATATCACTCGTGCTGTGCGTACTGCATACAGTTATTGTTTTTCATCAGAAATATTGAATCAAGATGAGAACTGGGTTCCACATGTCGTTTGTCTGCGCTGTCATAAAATGTTGCTGACATGTTATATGAAAAAGGACCTTTCAAAGTTGCAATACTCTGTACCAGTGACATGGAATATGCCAGAAGCAAAACAAGACTGTTTCTTCTGCAAGACCATTACTCACGGATACAATAGGAAAAATAAATCAAAAATCAAATATATTTTTACCGATAAAGTAATTCCAGCTGTTTTGATTTCAAAAAATAGTGGTAATGCCAAGAATCCTGTTGTAGACGTCCTGGTCAATGAAGAAATAGGTACCGAAGAAGTACAAACAGAGGAAAGTGACAGCGAGATAGAGACAGACAAAGGAAGTGAAAGTGACAAAAACCAGGATGAAAGGGATAAGGAGCCTGAAAAATTTACGCAGAATCAATTGAGTAACTTAGGAAGAGAGTTAGGACTTTCAAAGGAAGCTCATGAACTTTTGGCTTCAAAGCTGAAACAAAAAAATCTTTTGGAAAAAGGTGTAAAGATTTCAATTTATAGGAACAGAGACCAAAAGTTTCGACGTTTCTTTACTAAAGATGATAGAGTGGGATTGGTGTATTGCAATGATATCAACGGACTTATAAATAGTTTCAAAGTTAATGTCTACAAGCCGAATGAGTGGAGACTGTTTATAGATTCTTCTATTCGCAGTTTGAAAGTGATATTGCTCCACAATACGAATGTACTGGCTCCAATACCCATAGCTCACTCTACACTTCTCAAAGAATCTTACTAAAATATGAAAATTGTTTTAGAAAAAATCAATTACAAAGAACATCAATGGAGAATCTGTGGTGACCTCAAAATCATTGGAATTCTTCTTGGGATGCAGAGCGGGAATATTAAGTACCCTTGTTTCTTGTGCCTTTTTGACAGCAGGGATCGTCAAAATCACTACATCGAAAAGGAATGGCCAAAGAGAAATTCTCTGCAGCCTGGATCGTCCAACGTCATTCAGCCGCCTCTTGTAGATACATTAAAAATTTTAATTCCTCCACTCCATCTCAAACTTGGTTTCATGAAGCAATATGTCAGAGCCCTAGATAAAGATGGAGATTGCTTTAGATATATAGTGAAAAAAATGCCCAAACTCAGTGAAGCCAAGCTAAAGGCAGGCATTTTTGATGGTCCACAGATCCGAACGCTCTTCAATGATCCCAATTTTACATCTCAAATGACAGATTTAGAGAAAGCGGCATAAACTAGCTTCCATGCAGTTTCTAAGTATTTTTTAGCGAACAATAAAAGTCCGAATTATAAAAAACTAGTAGGTGATATGATTGAAAACTATAAGAATTTAGGATGTAATATGAGCATCAAATTGCATTTTGTAGACTCTCATCTCGATTTCTTTCCAGAAAAATTAGGTGATTTCAGTGAAGAGCATGGAGAGAGATGTCATCAAGACATGAAAGATATAGAAAAGCGCTATCAAGGAACATGGGGTATAAATATGATGGCAGACTACTGCTGGAATTTAAAACGAGATATAGAAACAGTTCCAGTAACACCTAAAAGAAAACCATTACGTAGATCGTTTGAACAAAAGCAAGTCCGTTATCATAAACGGACATTAAATTAAACGGACATTACGATGGAGTCAAAAGGACTAGCTTCGTGATCAGTGACTCGAAAAACATGAAGATCAACTGTCTAAAGAACCAGAATTCTAATCTGCATTCAATGTTCCGGCCAAAACTAGATATCCAAGTCTTATTTTGGATAACCGCAACGTGACCTACAGTGGTCGGTTTAAAAAAAAAGTCTATACGTATTCGGACTTAAAATTTTCCGCTCTTTCAGAATCTGGAGTCAAAAATATTGTATTATCCGATTTGAATGATTTGACCTCCGTTTGACCTTGATTCTGACATGTTGAGGTTCAAAAAAGATTGGATTTGGAATCAAGAATCCCAAAAACATATTATAAATTTTTTTCAGATTTTTTAACGGGTCGATTCGCAATTTGACCTTTAAATGCCCTTAACCCTGACGTGATGGAGACAAACGGACCCCGGATTCGGATTCAGCGACCCCAAAAACATAAAGAACATACAGTCAGATATCGGGGAAAATACTTTCATTTTTTTTTGTGGAGCTGTGTTATATATACACCCATTTACTATCAGTCTACTGACCGAGCTACCGATAATATAATCATAAAACTGAAATGACGCTCAATTCATTTCCATGACCAAAACAAATAGAAACTCAATAACTGATAAATAAATCAATTTGAAAATTATTTTAGCATCGAAAACTCAGTTTTGATCTATAAAAAAAAGAAAAAATTGGTTTATTTTGATGAATAATAAATTCACGATCATGCCTTTGTTTTACAGAGTTGAATTTTCTTCTACGTAATCTACTATGTATTCCATTTGTCTACTTTGAAAAATAGACAACCCTTAAATTATTGTATCTTCGGTTCCAAACGTCCTACAAAGGTTTTTGATCTTGCAACTAAAAGGTCTTGAAGAGGCCTTTGAGTTGCAAGGTCAAACATCATATTATATTGAGAATCCAAATTACGGCAGATGTTTGAAAATGACAGAAAAACTTCAAAAGCTGCGTTTCTGCATACTATCATGGAATTTTCTGGAATTAAAGCTGTAGAGGTAACAATTTTTGTTTGACTACTCTAAAAACTTGACTCCGTGTATATTTTTTACCGAGGAATTTAATTTTCATATTTACAAGGTAGAAAAAAAGGTCGCTGTTGTATTTAGGGCTATTTTTGTCCAAAAAAGGGCTGAAAAGGGTCTTAAAAAAGTTTGAAGGCCAATATGAAAATTTTTTTAAAAAATTGGCTAAATTTCTTAACAAAAAGGTATTATGACTTTTTTCGTTTAGAACTACAGATTTCGCGTTATTTGAGATTTAAAAAGCCCTATTTTTGCGAAAATAACGTTTTCGGACAACTTTGAGCTCCTGTATCTCAGAAGTATTAACTCAAGACCCTAATGCAATGCACTCTCCTTGTGAGTAGAAAATTTCTCGAATGGGCCACTAAAAATCGACCGGTCGATTTTTATGAATCCTTTTGGATATTTTGGAAGCTTTATATATAAAAATTAATATCCTAAAACAATTTTCAAAATTTTCAATTTTTCAAAAAGTCATTAACAAATTAAATTTCCAGAACCTTCTTTTTTTAAATTTCGATATCGCGGTAAATAATTGGTGAATCCTAACAAAATTTTTATTGTATATTTAGAAATAATTGAAGAACATAATAATATATAATTTATGAAAAAAATGTAATTTGTTGTTAAATAATTAATTTTGCAATAAACAAATGCAAATTTAACAAACTTCTCGGTGTCGCAGGTAAAATTTTTATTTTACATTTTTTTCATTTATTAATTATTTAAACATCTGCGCAATAAAATTCATGTGCTCTCTATTTATAAAAAAGTTATAAATATTTTAATATGTTACATAGCGGCTATGGCAGCCTACCGCTACGCCTGACGCTGAGCTTCCTGACACCCTTTCATCATCTATAATTTTTAACGCCGATTAATAAATGGTCAGAATAGTACATTACTCTACTGGTAAGCAAAATAGGTCATTCCCTCACGAGTCGTTATGTCACTTGAGTGTAGCGAGAGTGACAAGAAAGACGAGTGGGTGACCTATTTTGCCACGAGTGGGGTATAGAATTTTTCCAACAAGGTGAGCGGAATACGATTTTGGTGCCTGTTTTGAGTGAGCAAAACACAACATTTCCCCACTGAGTGAGGGAATATGGTATTTTGCTCACTCGAAACAGGCCGAAAATCGGTTTTTGTTAACCGCGTTAGGAAAAATTAATTATATAGTATTTAATATTCATTTATACTCAATTCTTAATACATTTCTTTATTTTTATCACAGAACTTTTGCAATAATTTGAAAAAACCTTACATTCTGAAAAATTTTCATTACACGGTTTATTAATATTACACTAACAAACCAAAATCGATGTTTTTCATAAAGTACAAATTCATAAATTATTTTTTCAAATTATTACTAATGCTCTATGATAAAAGTAGTGAAATATTTTAAAAAATAAATAAATTTATCAAAAAACAAAAAAATAAATATTAAATAATATTTTAATTGTTTTTTAACGATTTATTAATCAGCTTGGAAAATTATAGATAGTATAAGTGTGTCAGGAAGCTTAGCGTCAGGCGTAGTGGTAGGCGCCGCGCATCTGCCACAGCCGCTATGTAACATTAAAATATTTATAACTTTTTTATGAATAAAGAGCACATAAATTTTATTGTGCAGATGTTTAGATAATTAATTAAGAAATAAAAATGTAAAAAAAATTTCAGCTGCGACACCGAGAAGTTTGTTGAATTTGCATTCGTTTATTGCAAAATTAATTATTTATTAACAAATTACATTTTTTCACGTAAATTATATATTTATATGTTCTTCAATTATTTCTAAATATACGATAAAAATTTTGTTAGGATTCACCAATTATTTACCGAGATATCACAAAAAAAAAAAAAGGTTCTGGAAATTTCATTTGTTAATAACTTGTTGAAAAATTGGAAATTTTGAAAATCGTTTTAGGATACTAATTTTTATATATAAAGCTTCCAAAATATCCAAAAGGATTTATAAAAATCTATCGGTCGATTTTTAGTGGCCCATTTGAGAAATTTTGACTCATTAAAATGCTTCAGGTCAGTCTTGATTTGGCCGTAACGCGAGTCAGACGTGTTTACAATTTGTGCGCGAACAAATCTTGTTTTTGTTGACGCGGCGGCTTTGCTGCTGCGTAGTCTGTACAAGCCTCTCAAGTGCGAGAATAATATAATTTTGACGTTTTTTCATAAGAAATTGTAAGCCAAAATGTCTCAAATTTAACAAAGTTTAAATGGTGCTCCAGTGTTACAAGGAATGATGCAATCCAGTCAAATTGATACGTAATCCAAAGTAGTGAATAATAGTTTATACCTGAAAGTAACTCATGCCATAATCATCGATACTGTAAATGGTTTTGAAAATAAAGAATATTTAATTGCTATTGCTGCTAAAACCAAGCCGACAAACAACGACACATATACTTAACTACGGACAAAGTAACATGCTTCTTATGTAACCAAGAGGGACATATATCTAAATATTGCCCAAAAAATAAAGAAAATTCTAAAGTATACACTAACGATAACCAACAAATAGATAATTCAAAATCGACTATGGATGAAAAAGATAATAATATTTCTTCACCGATACAAAACAAGGACACAGCCAACGATGTAAACAGTAATACAGTCATTCATTCAACATCGATAAATGAACCTACAGATCAAAATAAACAACTTACTTTTCAAGGAACGCAGTTATTCAGCCAACCATTGGCTCCCGCTAAAAGGCCTCTTTCTACTACCACCTCTAGCAGTACACCTGATTTAACAAATATTGACAAGGCGACTACTAACTCAATAGCTAAGCATCACACAAAGAAATACAGAGCCTCTGCTTCTAAGGAAGCGCCAGACCTCGATATACAAATACAAAAAGCCAAAATATCAGTCCCCAACAATGTTTCAGCGACGTTCCCGATCGATTTTGATAAGCTGCATGAATTCATAAAAGACACAATTAATTGTAAATACTCTGAGGCACCAAACATAGCCAGTAAATACACTTCAAACTATGACTCTCTCTCTATTATGCTACGTGAAGTTAATAAATATATAACCACCACAGAAGTTAAAAAGAGAATCACTAGAATTGCTAATACTCTGACTCGGAAAAACACTCAACCTGAAATTAATGATAGCATAGACGACAATGATAACGGGGACACTTTCAGCTAATTACCAGCTATTAACTTGAGAAAATCTTTTTGATGAGCAACGAAGTGAATACATCTTACAATACCTTGATTACATCGACACAAATCCGCATGTTATATTGGAACGCACGCAGCGTTGTGAATAAAAAGAAGAAATCAGTAAAATATTTCAAAATTTAGATGTTTTTGTATGTGTCGAATCATGACTAAAAGAAGACATCAAATGCGAATACCCAAGTTTTAACACTTATCGTAAAGATAGGCTACATGCTGTAGGCGGAGGCATTGTCATATTTATTCGCAAAACATACAATTACGTTGAAATAAAAAATACTAACTCTAACAAAAAATCTAACTCCACCAAATTCGACTTTTGAAATTGTGGGAATAAAAGGGACTAACATAAAAGAACCCCTCTTTATATTAGCATGATACAGACCACCAAAAACAGATCCCAACGATAAAGAATGGGACACATCAGTTTCCAACACTAAACAACACGAATACTGTTGCTTCTTCGGGGACTTCAACGCTTATAACGAGTTGCGGAACTGTAATACAACAGACGCGCCGGGACAAAATACGCTTGATGCAACAGACAAGTATAACTTGTTCCTTCATAATACTAGCTCGCATACACACATCGATGTACACACAAAAAGGAAAACTAACATAGATTTACTTTTTACAACAATGAATATAGCCACAAAAATAAAACATACTGTTATGGACGACACCTATGGCTCCGATCACTACTTGGTATACGTAATTATGGACTTGGAAAAATGTCTTTATACTCGCACATCTTTTAAAATCCAAAGTAAAAGAACGAACTGGGTCAAAGTACAAGGCATTTTGAGTGAAAATCACTCTCGCTTTTTTTAACAAGATTATTACGACATGATACCTACTGAGAAATATAATCTATATCTACAAACCATTAAGGAAGCGGTGATTGAGAGCACACCAAAAAATAATAAGTCAAAAAAATTCAAACATAGGAACCCGGTGCCTTGGTGGGACAACGAATGCGACGTAATCAGAAGACAACGCCAAGCCGCCTTTAAAAAATGGGACTTCATTAAAGATCTTAATGATTATATACAGTACAAAAAGTTAAAATCAATAGCTACAAAAACGATTTAAAAAAAAGAAAAAAATGTGCTTCCGTGAATTTGCTGAAACTATAAATTTTAACACTGACTTAAATTATACATGGAACAAAGCAAAAATATTTAAAAATAAATGGACTAAGATCATAGAAAATAATTGCAACGAATTTGTTCGAAGCTCACAGAAGATGGAAGAAACTATAAACAAAATGTGACCTCCCTGGGTGACTAACAATCCTGACTGGCTTCCTGAGGCGACTGACAATCAATTTTTTGATCAACCTTTCTCATATGTGGAATTTAACATGGCACTGAGATCACGAGGGCCCAAACCCTCACCTGGATTAGACAGCATCAACTATGAGGTTCTACATTACCTACCTGTTAAATACCACCTTCTACTATTGGATATTTACAACGATATGTTCAGACATAATAGGATCATCATTCTTCTGGAAAACAACAGCACATTAAGAAAAACGGGCCAAATAAAAGGCCAAACATATTATCAATATTACTATGACGAGTCTCCATATCCTTCGTTTAATAAGCACAGATACAGCAGGGATTTCATAGCCACCATATGCAGAGCTCGCAGCGGACATTACGGGTTGAGAGAATCTTTAGCCAAAATTAAAGTAGTGGATAATGCTAAATGTGAGTGTGGCTACGAATATCAGGACTTGAACCACGTTATATGACAGTGCTCTATATATGAACACCAACAAATATTTTTAACTCAAGATCTCTAGAAACAAAATTGCTACCCACGACATGATATCAAAAGTTATCTTGCCTTACCAAATATCAGCGTAATCCAATGTATATACAAATTCATAAAGAAGTGTTAAATCAAAATTTAATGTAACTCAATATTATCTAAGTAATTATTGTAATAATGTTAAAAATAATGTACAGTTACTATACTACCTTTTTTGTAAGCTAAATAACCTTTTTTCATAAAGATATTAATAAAGCTATAATAAAAAAAAATGCTTCAGGTCTATAAGAAAAAAATCTGCTTATAATATATTCATCCTTCATATAAACTCTCTCAACTTTTCATCAACAGCAAAACGAATCGCATATATAAAAACGTGCCGGAACGTTATTTTAAACGTTTTTAAGCGTTTCGAATTCTAAAAAATGGAATTTTTTTTATTTGTGACGTAGTTGTGACGTTTTTATGATATTACGGAAAATTTTAAAATATTAGCTATTGTCTGCTGTAGATCTATATATTTTCTATAGTGTTTCTACGCGTGCGTACGTGTGTGTACATATTTGTACGTGTTTGTACGTGTGTGTACATGTATTTACGTGTGCGTACATGTTTCTACGTGTGGACGCGTTTGTAGGTGTTTGTACGTGTGTACGTGTTCGTACGTGTGTACACCTGTTTCTACGTGTGTGTAAGTGTGCTTACATGTTTTTACGTTTATGTACGTGTGTGCACGTGTATGTAGGTATTTATACGTTCGTGCACGCGTGTGTATTTGTTTGTACGTTTGTGTACTTGTTTCTACGTGTGCTTACGTGTTTGTACGTGTTTTACGTGTTTGTAAGTGGGCATACGTATTTGTACGTGTTTGTACGTGTTTGTACGTATAAGTACGTGTGTGCACGTGTTTCTAAGTGTTTAGGTGTTTATACGTGGGTGTACGTTTTTGTACGTTTGTATACGGGTTTTTTTTACCTGTGTGTACGTGTGTGTAGGTATTTATACGTGTGTGTACGTTTTTGTACGTTTGTATACGGGTTTTTTTACCTGAGTGTACGTGTGTGTACGTGTTTCTACGTGTGCATCCGTATTGTATGTGTGCGTACATGTTTGTACGTGTGTACGTGTGTGCACTTGTTTACGTGTGTGTACGTGTTTGCACGTGTGTGCACGTGTCTGTACGTGTTTGCACGTGTGTGTACGTGTTTGTAGGTGTTTGTAGGTGTTTGTACGTATTTGTAAGTTCATATATATGTGCGTACGTGTTTGTACGTGTGTGTACGTATGTGTACGTATGTCCACGCGTTTCACATGCGATCACACACGATCATACATAGTCATACACCTTGACAGATAATATCATTTGCTTGCACACGCTTACGCACAGATATTAATAAACGCATACACAGACACTCACATTGTTGGTGATATCACTAATTAGAAGTAAGTTAATTATGTCTATAATAATTAGAAAATTTTAACGATGACGGTGACCGTTATGTTTATGATGATGTCGATAACGATAACGTTAAAAAGGGTAACTTTGTCTTTTTATTTTAACAATTATGATATTTATTGAATTACAATAAATTTTTTGACGAAAGTGATTTTAATGTTCTGTGAATTTTGTGCGTGTTTAAAAGCATATCCATACAAATCTTAGCTGTAAGGACAACGTTTTATATAAGTCTTTTTATTCAGGACTTATCAGTAAAGCTTTTAAAATTATTCTCAACAGACTGTGCTTTAGACACTTATAGTGTCTATAGTGCTTTTTATTCATTTTCATTGATTATACAATATGTTGATAAAATTCTAAAAGTTACTTTTAACACATAAGCTTCGTGACTGTATAATTGTAATTATCTGTTAAATTTATGGTTTATTTGTGTGCAGTCACATATGATGCTTTAATAAATTTTGATTTCCATCTCAAAATTGAAAATATCAAATCACCATTGATTAAAAATCATTAATTTTATGTTTATTTTTCTCTAATCAAAAGTGATATCTTAATGAATTGAGCTTTTTATATTAAATTTCAAAAAATGCAATTATTAATGATTGATTTTGATTAATTTAAGAGGAGGTCACGTATCTCTGTCCTTTTCTAATCAAAGAAATGATTTTTTTACAACAACTAATAACTTTAGCAAAAAATGAAGAGAAAGCCGCATCTCGTATCAAAAAAAGCAATATTTTCTTTGATAAGAAAGAATTAATTTTATTGCTTCGTTTTCAAGAAAACCTTGAAAAACTTAAATCATAGAGGTTAGGGTGGACAATTTGGTTTTTCAAGGTTTTCTTGAAAACGAAGCAATAAAATTAATTCTTTCTTATCAAAGAAAATATTGCTTTTTTTGATACGAGATGCGGCTTTCTCTTCATTTTTTGCTAAAGTTATTAGTTTTTGTAAAAAAATCATTTTTTTTATTAGAAAAGGACAGAGATACGTGACCTCCTCTTAAAGTTTATTTGCGTGCAATTAAGTAACATGTTTTAATAATTTTAATGTTTAAATCAAATTCGAAATATTGAATAATTTCAATTAATTTTCAATAATTTGGAGTTTATTTGCGTTATTAAAAATCATTTTTCAATAAATTTTAATTCTCACATCGTGAAGTAGTATTGCTAGAACGCGATGACTTTGTCGCAGTGCCATCCAAGTAAATAAACCTTGATATTGCTTCATAGAACTATTGCTACACGCAGTCTTTTGCTATAGTGCCACGAATTCTAGGTATTATAACATCGAATTTATGGGGCAGTAGTGGCGCGTTGTTGGTAATTTACTATAAGTAAACAACTTGGTCGAATATCTCGTAATCAAGCAACATTATCAACTTATTTTTGGGTTATACCTTCGAGAGTAAACATGCTTAAATACCTTCCAGAGTAAATATGGTGAAACGCTTAGAGAATTCTCTCCATATTAATAAACTTTACTTTTTTCATCAACATTCGAAATATCCAATTTCCATTAGTTCAATTTGATTAATTTGGAGTTTTATTTGTGTGCAATCAAATATGATGTTTCAATGAATTTTGATTACTACATCAAAATTCAAGATATTGAATTACCATAAATTTAATAAAATTTATTAGATGTTTGAATTGTGCGACCAATTATAATGCTTCGATAAATTTTAATTTTGACACCAAAATTCGAAATGTTGAATTATCATCGATTACATTTAATCAATTCAAAGGTTCATTCATGTGCCTTCGTATATATTACTTTAATAAATTTTTATATCAAAGTTTAAAATATTAAATTACCATCGATTTAATTTGTTTAGTTTTAAGTTTAATTGTGCGCAATTAAATATGATGCTTCGATGAAATTAGACTCTTATGTCCAATATTACTACTATTATATTAAAGTGAAGAATTAAGACTTTTTCTTTTTTACGTGAATATCTTTTTCATTATTGTCACATACATACATACACATACACACGTGAATCTTTAAAATACACGTACACACATATACATAAATACACACACACATACACACACATGCACATACACAAATGCATGCACATACACTTACTCATATACACATACACACATACACACATACACAATATCCGTCTCTCCGTCTCCATCTCTTCAACTCAGTTTTTCTGTTTTCTTCCCTACGTTTCCGTCTCTCCGTCTCCGTCTTTTCGTCTCCATCTCTCCGTCTTCGTCTCTCCATCTTCATCTCTCCGTCTTCGTTTGTAAATCTCCGTTTCTCCGTCTCCGTCTATCTGTCTCAGTCTCTCCGTCTCCGTCTGTGAGTCTCTGTTTCTCTGTCTTCGTCTCTCCGCCTTTGTCTCTCCATCTCCGTCTGCGAGTCTCTGTTTCTTCAACTCCGTCTCTCTATCTCCTTCTTTCCTTCTCCATTTCTCCGTCTCCATCTCTCCGTTATCATATCTCCGTCTCCGTCTCTCCGTTACCATATCTCCGTCTCCGTCTCTCCGTTATCATATCTCCGTCTCCGTCTCCGTCTTCTTCTCTTCGTCTGCGTCTTTCCGTCTCTCCATCTCCATCTCTCCGTCTCCGTCACGGTCTCCATCTCTCTGTTTCCGTTTCTTCGTCTCCGTTCTTCCATCTTTGTCTCTTTGTCTCAACGCTGAAAATAGCAGCCATGAACTCTTAACCACACAGCGCTCAAAATAGTAGTTGCAAATTTGTAACTACAAAGCGCTCAAAATAGCATCCGTGTATTCTTAATTACACAGCGCTTACACTAGCAGCCGCGTTTTTTCAACCACACAGCGCTCAAAACAGCAGCCGCAAATTTATTATTACACAGCGCTTACCATAGTTGTTGTGTTTGTTAACTACACAGCACTTAACAACACAAAATAGCTGCCACGAATTTTCAATTATACAGGGCTTACATAAATTGTTGCGTTTTTCATCTTTAGATCATAAAATAGCAGCTGCGTTTTTTAAACCAGGTAGTGCTCTGAAAAGCAGTCGCAAATTTCTAATTACACAGCGCTTACAGTAGTTCCAGCGTTTTTCCCCATCACAGCACTTACAATAGTAGCCACGTTTTTTTTAATCACACAGTATTTAAAAAAGCAATCGAGTTTTTTCAATGAAACAGAACTAAAAATAGCAGCCGTGATTTTTAACCACACAGCGCTAAACTCTACTTCATAATTTTTTTATATTTAATATTATATTAGAGTTATAAATATGCTTGATTTTATTTTCTTATTTATTATATTTAATTTTTGTATTGTAGATTTATAATATTTCTCTATAAACGATGTTTTCAGTATGGACCATTCCATCTTTAACTTTTCTTGATTTTTCTGTTAATAATATTCTCAATTCTCTTTTATTAGTTGTCCTTGAAAATGCCATGTATAACTGCCCATGACTAAAGATTGGTGTTGGTAAATACACTCCTACTTTTTTAAATAATTGTCCTTGCGACTTATTAATAGTCATTGCATGAGCAAGTTTTACAGGAAATTTTTTTCTGGTCATCTGGAATGGCAGTTCATCATTTGCTGATAAGGGCATATGTGGTAAGAATATAGTGCTCTCTTTTTACTCCCTGTTAATATTTGTGCAATAATAGTAAATTGTTTTATTTTCGTTGATCGGGTTACGTTACAAAGTCCTTCATTTAAATTAACATTTCTTAAAAGCATTACTATAGCTCCTTTTTTCAATTTTAATCTATGCGGAGGTAAACCGTTGGGCGTTAAAGAATTAAAAAATTCTGTTGGCAGAATTGCGTCTAAACTTTTGTCATTTACATCTTTTGCAGAGTCAATGCTTAAGTACTCTATTACTGGTACTTTTTTTTTATAAAATTTTTTCATTCATTTCTGTTACACCTACGTTTTTCGGTGCTAATATAATATTTTCGTGTTAGTCACAATTTTCAATATTTTGACTCTTCTATTGGCTCTTCTTACGATTTATTTGGTGTGGCTGAGACCTGGCTGGGTCCGACTGTCTCGGATGACGTCATTCGGATCAAGGGGTACAAAGTTTTCAGACAGGACAGAAATCTTCATGGTGGAGGAGTTGCCTTCTACGTTAAAGAGAATTTAAAATGTAACATATTATCATATTTAAATACCACAACGAATGAAAACAGTGGTAAGCCGGAGGTACCAGAATTTATTTTTTGCTCTCTTCAGGCTGGCAGCTCTGAACCTGTGTTGGTTTCTGTCATTTATCGTCCACCAGCAATTTCATTTACCAAAGATAGTGATTTGTTAGATTCTTTGAAAAAACTTACTCCTGATTTTTCACATAAAATTATAA
Source organism: Anastatus disparis (assembly GCA_017163975.1). Classification (NCBI taxonomy): domain Eukaryota; kingdom Metazoa; phylum Arthropoda; class Insecta; order Hymenoptera; family Eupelmidae; genus Anastatus; species Anastatus disparis. Next base: position 995,608 of record JAFFSR010000286.1, on the reverse strand, counting down.
TGGGAGATCTGAATGCCGATCTCCTGCGAGAAAGCAGTGACGCCAAGTTTCTTAGTAAGCTGTTGGCAGAGACTTCGTTTCAGTTGGTCCAGGACGGTGCGACACATCACACACAGACTTCTTACACATAGATTGACCTGATTCTTGTTGACGAGAACGATACTGTACTTGATGCACGTAACTTACCAGCAAATTTTCATAGTCGGCACAATTTAATTGATGTGTGTATTGCTTATATTGCTTGCATTGTGGACCATAAACATATTAGGGATAAAAATTATAAAAAAATTTGTCCAAATTTATTGTTATCGAAGTTGGCTGGCTATCATTGGACGCCATTTACGGTTGATACAGTTGACCCAGAGACTGCACTTAGCTGTATTTGTGACAACCTTACCACTGCAATAGTGGATTTAGCACCTTAACGTATGTTAAAATTTTCGAAAAATAGATCTCCATGGATTGATGGAGAATTGTCACAGATGCGGCGCAAAAGAGACGCCACATATCTTAGATACAAAAAGACAAATGAGGATCAGTACCTCACTGAATATTTACAACTCCAGGAAACAGTGGACGAAGAGACTGAACAAGTTAGAACTACTTATTACCATAACAGATTGTTCGAAGCTCTTGCAGGCGGTCATGTCTGGAAGGAGTTAAGAGACCTAGGACTCTTATGCGGACCTCAAGGGGACTTGAATAGATTTACGCCTGATAAGCTTAATGAGCACTTTGCTGGGGTGTCAGTCTCGCCACTCGATGATGTGGAAGAATGCGGAAAAATTCTTGATGACTGTAGTAAAAATGGTTTCACTTTTAAAAAAGTTAATATTAACGATGTCATTCTCGCAATTTCGCATTTCTCATCGCAGGCTCGTGGCGAGGATGGCATTCCGCAAAGTGTAATACTTAAAGCCTTGCCATTTATTGGTGAACATCTTGTGGCTCTGTTCAATTCCTCATTTGCGCGCGGGATCTTTCCTTGCCTTTGGAAGCGGGCACATATCTTGCCGTTGAGGAAGTGCTTTGCACCTAAGTCACCTAAAGATTTTAGGCTTATACCTATTTTGTGTTTTTTTTCAAAGGTCCTTGAGAAGATCGCCCATGACCAATTTCAGGAGTATATTATGACAAATAAAATACTTGATCCTGTGCAGACTGGTTTTAGAAAACATGACTTGACGCAGACAGCTGTAATTAAGCTAACAGGCGATATAAGAAGAAGTCTAGACAAGAAATTAGTAACATTGCTTCTGCTTTTTGACTTTAGTAAGGCATTTGACACGATCTTACATTCGAGGTTACTTACGAAGCATAGATCGATGGGGTTCTCCGGGGCCGCACTTAAGTGGATCAGCTCCTACATTTCAAGAAGAGAACAAATGGTTTCTACACAATTAAAGGAGGAATCAAGTTGGTTAACTACCAACTTAGGAGTTCCACAAGGTTCGGTGCTGGGACCTCTGTTGTTTTGCCTTTACATTAATGACATACGTGACGCTCTTGACTCCGGTAGTGTTGAGCACCTACTATATGCAGATGATCTGCAAATTTATACGCAAGTTCCCCGTGAGAATGTGGACGAGGGTATTATTATCCTACAGAGAGCGGCAGAAGCGGTGTCGGAGTGGGCTGCGGGCGCTTCTCTCACTTTGAATGCTAATAAAACTAAGGCATCGTCTTCGGTTGTAGTCGTTTTGTTAACTCTTTTTATGCTGGAGAGACCAGGACGATCGACCTTGGGAGAGACGTCGGCATACCTTTTTCTGGCTCCGTAGTAAGCCTTGGTGTTGTGCTTGACTCTAAACTTTGTTGGGAACCACACGTTGATATGATTACTCAAAAGTTTAATAGCGTACTGTACACTCTACGGTTTTTCCGTCAGTAAGCCACGAAAGTGTTGCGTAAACAGCTCGCAACCGCTCTACTGTTTCCACATCTCGATTACTGCTCAGTGGTTCTGCTCGATGCTTCTCAGGAGTTGAGAAGACGGATACAAAGACTGCAGAATGCATGTGTGAGATGCATACGTGATGGGTGTGAGAATGAGCGATCACGTCTCTCCTTATAGAGTTGCACTAGGTTGGCTGCGCACTAATTCGAGGAGACAGTATTTATTGGCTGTACTTATGTACAAAATCGTGCGCATGAATTCACCGGAACATCTAATGGGTCTCTTCACTAGATGTGTACAGGTACACATCCCCCCAGGGGGCGGCTACTAGAGGAGAGATTGAGGATTTAGCGGTGCCCCATATGCGCACTGAGACTGTCAGGAATTCCTTTCAAGTTCAGGGTGCACATTTCTGGAGATCCCTACCTGCTGAGATTAAACATCCACCATCTCTCATTAGCTTTAAGACCGCAGTGAGGAGGTATTTGATCGACGTCGATTAATATTTTAAAAATGGAATTCATTGTTAATTTATTTTTGTGTAGTCCCGTGTATAGGTTTAAGGTATGTCTGTATTTATTGTATGAATGCTGATTGGATGGTTTTCGAGTCAATGTGCTTTTTATTAAATTGACTGCGTTTATCATTATATCAAACGCTTTGCTGGATTTTATTGTATTAGATTTTATTTTATTTTAACGAAGTTGAATTATTTTAATGTATTATTCTATTTTAGTATTATTTTATTTCTATTGTATTGTATTTGTTTTATTGATTTGACTTCTTAATGTATAGTTTATTTTAATGAAATTATGACTGATAGATATTGACCGCCTGTTTTGAATTTATATTATTTTTGTTGCGTGTATTATTTTAATGTTATTAATCTGTGATATCACTTTTAAATTGTTGACTTACGTATTTGGTATTATTATTTTTAAGTTTGAATGACTGTGATATCAACTGTAGGTGCAATATTTTTATTTATATTAGTAATAAGCTTTATGTGATATATTATGTGTTTTACACGCCTTTTTGTATCTTACTACAAAATAAATGAATATCTATCTATCTATCTATCTATATTTATATTATGCCCATTAATTTCATTAATTAGATTGCCCTCTGACAATATTTCTTTTGGAATTTGTATAACTTTATTTTCTTTTTTCATATTTTGAATAAAAATTACCATTTCCTATATTTAGTAACCAATTTTGAAAGGGTACCCCCCGTTAAGATAGTCAATTTTGCCCTGTCCCTGAAATTTTTGTTTGACCTTGTAACTTTGTTTTGGATGGAAAAAATAGTTTTTGTCTTATTTGCAGACCGCGACCCCCCTCCCCCTGTCCACAGCATGGAAAAAGTGACTTTTTCACTATTTATTTTTTTTCTCTGCATCTAGACGGTAAAAAAACCCCAAGAAAATCGTGCTTATAGCTTAAATGGTGAGAAATCACGTGGAATTGTTTCATGAATATTTGATGATGCTATATAACCTAAAAGGATGAAAAAAAAATTCAAACCCTTCCTATTTTTACGGGGAATGCGGTACAGAGCCAATTCTTGCAGAAAAACTTGTATTTTGTTTATAATTACTTGCCTGAATTTTTTCAGATATTGCCTGTTGGTGCGCCATAGTTAAAAATGCAAAAAACTCATTTTTTCGACGTTTTTAGCTGATTTTAGCTCATATGCAGACTTTGTATTATTATTTATATTATAAAATTGTATTCTAGAACTTTATTTATGAATTTAATCATGCAATCAAGTCAGAAAAATAAGATTCACAAATATCCGCATCATATTTTTGCACGAATCCACATTTTAGATTAGGTATTCAAACACTTCTTACATGATTTTGTTGATATTTCACTACTTTATATGTGATAAAATCTTTTAAATATTATATTGCTTTGATAAAATAAAATATTTTGATAAATAAGTCATTTCACAGGTACGGCTATATTAAGTATAGTCGAAATATCAACTTGAGATTACATATGAATTTATATTTCGTAAAAAAAACTTATCAATACAAACATTATCATCATGATTTAATATTATGAACCTTGACTTTGGCATTTTTAACACTATGTAATCTAAATCTGCATTTAAGTCACACTTTTGCGAGAGCTATGTGGTCTATTTTTACACTGTGTATAATAAATGTGAGCATGCGAGTACATTAAAATCTTGTTTACATGTCTCATATTAATATTACAATATTAAATATATTTTTGTTAAAAAGCGCATATTATTCGCAATTATTTTATGACATTTGCAATCGTTTTAAAGATCATAAATGAAGTTTGAACTTATATCATGTATTGTATTATATTATCTCCATTGACATAGGTACGAATCCGGTAACGTAACTCAAGTAACAATCGTTAGGCTGGAAGTTATAGTCTTTACTCAGTTCTCAGATATTTATCTATGTTCCTACTCTATTTCCATAAGAAGAACAACGATAGAATATTTGAGAACTGAGTAACAACTACAACTTCTAGCCTTAGACTTGAGCTGGGTCTATGATTTTGAGCCATTAAAAAACATTCTGGCCCGAATTCATAGTCGTGTCCTGAGTATTAAGTATGACTTAAAACTTAAGTTTCATTATTTGAGTATCGGCTGTTACTTCAATTAAGCGCTACACGAAGGGGTTGTGACAGTTAGTGATGGAACAAAATCACACAAATAAGATAGTCGTCGGTAAGAATGTAACACTCAATTGAAGTAACAGCTGATGCTTAAGTAACAATACTTAATTTTCAAGTCATACTTCATACTCAAGACACGACTATGAATTCGGGCCTAAGTTCGGGCCAAAGAAAAGTAACATGTGAAATATTTTGTAAATAGAATAACGAATATTAGTATTAAAACAATATTACGAATATTATTATAAAAAATAAAATTCCATATTTATTAATTATGTATATTAGGTAAGAATTTATTTCTAACGAAATTGTAGTTAAAGACGATAATATTATTTCATGGACTATATTACAATATTATAACAACATTGTATAATGAAAATTGATGCGATATTAAATGGTTCATTACAATTCTTATTGTAGATGTTTAAGAAGATCTTTCGATAAAACATTAGGGCAAAATATTCGAATTATAATCTGTATATGGTTAAGATAATAAATCCAAAACCTCTGATAATATATGGGGCTATTACACGCTAGAAGAAGAACAGGAACAGATATAAGAAATACATTGCTTCTATATATATATATATATATATATATATATATATATATATATATGAGAAATAAACACGTTGTTCCTAGCAACAACTTGCTATTCCTTATATATATAGATATAGAAGCAATGTATTTCTTATATCTGTTCCTGTTCTTTTTCTAGCGTGTAATAGCCCTATATATCAAAGGTTTTAAATTTATTATCTCGATTGTGTGATTTTGTTTCATAACTAACTGTGATAACCTCTTCATGTAGCACTCATTTAAAGAAACAGCTGATACTCAAGTAATGAAACTTAAGTTTTAAGTCATACTTAATACTCAAGACACGACTATGAATTCGGACCATAATGTTTTTTAATGGCTCGAAATCATGGACCCAACTTAAGTCTAAGGCTAGAAGTTGTAGTTGTTACTTAGTTCTCAAATATTCTATCGTTGTTCTTCTTATGGAAAAAGAGTAAGAACATAGATAGATATCTGAGAACTGAGTAAAGACTAAAACTTCCAGCCTAACGATTGTTACTTGAGTTACGTTACTGGATTCGTACCTAAGTCAATGGAGATAATGTAATACAATACATGACATAAGTTCAAACTTCATTTATGATCTTTAAAACGATTGCAAATGTCATAAAATAATTGCGAATAATATGCGCTTTTTAACAAAAATATATTTAATATTGTAATATTAATATGAGACATGTAAACAAGATTTTAATGTACTCGCATGCTCACATTTATTTTACACAGTGTAAAAATAGACCACATAGCTCTCGCAAAAGTGTGACTTAAATGCAGATTTAGATTACATAGTGTTAAAAATGCCAAAGTCAAGGTTCCTATTATTAAATCATGATGATAATGTTTGTATTGATAAGTTTTTTTTACGAAATATAAATTCATATGTAATCTCAAGTTGATATTTCGACTATACTTAATATAGCCGTACCTGTGAAATGACTTATTTATCAAAATATTTTATTTTATCAAAGCAATATAATATTTAAAAGATTTTATCACATATAAAGTAGTGAAATATCAACAAAATCATGTAAGAAGTGTTTGAATACCTAATCTAAAATGTGGATTCGTGCAAAAATATGATGCGGATATTTGTGAATCTTATTTTTCTGACTTGATTGCATGATTAAATTCATAAATAAAGTTCTAGAATACAATTTCATAATATAAATAATAATACAAAGTCTGCAAATGAGCTACAATCAGCCAAAAACGTCGAAAAAATGAGTTTTTTGCATTTTTAACTATGGCGCACCAACAGGCAATATCTGAAAAAATTCAGGCAAGTAATTATAAACAAAATACAAGTTTTTCTGCAAGAATTGGCCCTGTACCGCATTCCCCGTAAAAATAGGAAAGGTTTGAATTTTTTTTTCATCCTTTTAGATTATATAGCATCCTCAAATCTTTATGAAAAAATTCTACGTGATTGCTAACCATTTAAGCTACAAGCACGATTTTCTTGGGGTTTTTTACCGACTCGATGCGGAAAAAAAAATAAATAGTGAAAAAGTCATTTTTTCCATGCTGTGGACAGGGGGAGAGGGGTCACGGTCTGCAAATATGACAAAAACTATTTTTTGTTCATCCAAAACAAAGTTGCAAGGTCAAACAATAATTTCAGGTACAGGGCAAAATTGACTATCTTAACGGGGGGTACCCTTTATCATCTGATTCCAATAAACGTTTATTTTCTTTTGAAGACATACATTGAAAATGTTTCCATAAATAGCTTTTTTTGACATATTTTTCTATTATCTGTGTTCGATTTTCATGTTCTACTATTGGTTATGTTTATCTAAAATCACCTGATATGATAAAGGTTCTTCCTCCAAACAAGTAATTATTATCACATGCATGTTTAAACATGCGATTGACGGCTTCAAAAGCGTATTTTGATGTCATTGTGCTTTCGTCCCAGATAACAATTGATATATTTTTCATTTTTTTACCTTTTTCGCTGTTTGCACTAATATTACATATTGTGTCTTCAGATATGTTCAACGGTAATTTAAATGCTGTATGTACTGTTACGCCGTCTTGTAATAAATGAGCCGCTATACTTGTCAATGGTACAACTAAATAGTTGATTCCATTAATTTTTAGATAAGTTATAATTGTATTTAATAAGTAGCTTTTACCCCTTCCACCTGTACCATATATATATATATATATATATATATATATATATATATACTTCTCAGTGCAGTTTGTATTTAATGAATTTATTACTGTATAAAAAATAGCCGATTGAGCATTTGTTAGACCATTCATAATTGACCAAATATTATTAACATTATTTACTGTACTATATTCAATTTCATTATTTTCAATATAGTATTCAAAAGTAGGTAAATTAAAGTCACTTAATTGGAATCCATTATTAGTTAAAATATCATTAATTATGCTTAATGCATATTCTTTACCTTTTTATTGATTCATTTTTGGTAATATGATAAAATTAGATTTTATATTTTTTATATAATTCTCGAGCATTAATTGGATTGTGAAATGTACAAATGTAACTTAATAATTGACAAAGAGCTTTCGAAAATCAAGATTTACATGATTCTTCTTAACATTTATCCTATTTATCATCTATTTCAACTAAATTTCTTGCTTTTGCTGCTTCAAATAATGTTGGGTATGTAATTCCATCAAAAGTTTCTAAGCTTTCAAAAGATGTTGCAGCTTTAACGTGAAGCAGAAGTAATTTTAAAAAGAATCTTTCTATGTTTTGGATTAAAAGAGTACATCCTGGTTAGAATAGGTTTCATAGTTTTTATTCTTTTTGTCCATGTTTTTTGTATTTGATTAGAAACATAATGTTGCGGTATATCAGAATAAACGTAATTAAATGCTAAGGCGTTATTATAAGATCTTATGCATTTTTTAAAATTATTACTTATCATAGAATTTCCCGTATATAATTTCTTAATCACTTTGGAATATTTTAGGTCTTCTTTTAATGTTATATTTCCTTGTTTACAACATGGTGTAAATTTCTTATTGCTTGACATTTCAAATGCAAAATGTCTAGCACCACAAAAATCACAAATAAAATTCAAATTATTAATATTATTTTCGGTGATATAATTTTCATTATTTTTGGTCAATGTATCTTTAGCTATTCGGTAATGATTTATATCGTTTTGATTTTCTTTTGTTTTGAATTTATCTTCGTTTTTTTCATAATAATTTCTATTTTTTACTGAAGTTGTTCTGTTAGTTTGTTCATTTTTTTGTTCTCATATAAACATTTCTTCTAAAACCCATTTTTCATAAAATTTAATATTTATAGAATCAATTAATGATAAAACATCTGACCAAAATCTTTTCTTCGCTGAAATTTATTTTTGATTTTAATCTATACGAGCTTCGCTTACCTTGCTCCTAACGTCGTTTGGTTAAATTTTTATATATTATATTAATATGTACAAATTAGCCAATTTTGAAGTAAAAAAATTGCCTTAATTTATAAATTTTTATATTGCAGTTCTGCTTAAAATTTAATTTTTATAGATTTGTAAAGAGAAGGATTAATTAAAGTCCCAATATGCATAAAAATTGTTTAATTACAAATCATATCATAATAATAAATTAAAAATTAGTTTCACTCAATTTTATTTAAATTAATGAAAAAATATGATAGGAAATCATTCTTTTTAATCGTGTGTTTCAGACAGAGAGACTGAGATGAAAAGGGGAAAGAGACAAAAACGGAGAGACAGAGACAGAGGAACAAAGACGAAAAAAAAGAGTTGTAGGAACGGAGACAGAGAGACATACATGGAGGAACGGAGAGAAAGAGACGAAGGAGCAGAGTCAGAGAGGCAGAGACGGAGAGGCATAGACATAGGGACAGAGATAGAGAGACGGAGAGACGGAGATGGAGAAGCAAGTGTTCTGTATGTGTATATGCATATGTGTATATGTATATGTGTATGTGTTTATGTGACATGTATATGTGAAAATGTACATGTACATACATATATGTGTATGTGTGTATATATATGTGTAAGTGTATGTGTGTATGTATGCATGTGAATTTGCGTATGTGTATATGTGCATAGGTGCAAGTGTGTAAGTGCATATATATATATATATATATATATATATATATATATATATATATATATGCGACAATTATGCAAACGATATTCTCGGAAGGAAAAAGGCTTAATTCTTCACATTAATGTAATGGTAGTAATATGCTATGAGATTATATATAAGTAATATAATAAAGTAATAATGAAGTCCAAGAGACGGAGGCGGAGAAATAGAGACGAAGAGACGGATACGGAGAAGAAAAGACTAAGACGGAGACGGGAAAACGGAGAGGTGGAGATGGAGAGACAGACAAGGAGAGACCGAGACGATGAGATAGAGATGGAGAGACGGAGAGGTGGAGATGGAGAGACAGACAAGGAGAGACCGAGACGATGAGATAGAGATGGAGAGACGGAGACGTAGTGACGGAAACGGAGAAACGGGGAGGAAGGAACGGAGACAGAGGGACGTAGTGGGAAAGATGGAGATGAAGAGAAAGAAACAAAGTGTCAGAGACAGAGATAGAAGGCGATGGAGCGATGAAGTAGAAGAGATGGAGAGTCAGAGACGGTGAGACGGGACAGAAAGATGGAGACGGAGAGATATAGATGGAAGGACGGAGACAGAAAGACAGAGACGGAGAGGCAGAGATGGAGAGACATAGATATAGGGGCGGAGATAGAGATATAGAGAGACAGAGACGAAAAGACGGAGGATTTATGTGACATGTATATGTGAAAATGTACATGGGAATATATATATATATATATATATATATATATATATATATATATATATATATATATATATATATATATATATATATATATATGTGTGTGTAAGTGTATGTGTGTATGTATGCATATGAATGTGCGTATGTGTATGTGTATGTGTGCATATGGGTAGGTGCAAGTATTTGAGTATATATATGTGACAATTATGCAAACGATATTCCTGGGAGGAAAAAAGGCTTAATTCTTCACATGAATATGATGGTAGTAATATAATATAAGATTATATATAAGTCATATAATAAAGTAATAATGGAGACGGAGAGACGGTGACGGAGAGACAGAGACGGAAAGGCGGAGATGAGGAGACGGAAAGACGAAGACGGGGAGACATAGACTATGATAGGACGAGAGACGGAGAGACGGGAAGGAAATATGGAGACGGAGAGATCGAGATGGAGTGACGGATATTGTGTATGTGTGTATGTGTATATGAGTAAGTGTATGTGTATGGACACTCGCATATGTGTGTATGTGTATGCATGTATGTGTGTATGTGTATGTGAGTATGTGTATGTTAAAGGTGCATGTGTGTATGTGTATGTATGTATGTGACAATAATGCAAAAGATATTTACGTTAAGAAAAGAGTCTTATTTCTTTACTTTAATGTAATAATAGTAATAGTAATTTTTTTTTATCCTTTGGAACTGCAGTCAAGCTTATTTTAACAACATATTATAAAAGTTTTCGAATTATGCCTTAAATAATTATGTAGTTCTTTAAGTATAGACTTTGCAAGGTTCAATTGTTGACAATCAATATCGTGACGATTTTTTTCTATGTTAAAGCTATAGCGTTTATTGAAAAATGGATTTTTGTTTCTCATTCCTAATAAATCAAAGATGATTAGACTATGTTAAAAATGATTATTTATCTCGTACAACAATGAATTCGTTGCTTTCGGTAACCAACAATAAATTCATTGGAATAGTCATTTTTAACACAATAGCATACTTGCATATCACGAAACAACAAATAAGTCAACATTTTGCTAAAAATTTAACATTATGCGAATCAAATGCAAATGAATTATATAAATTTAGATAAGATAAATGTTAAGGCAAATGTTAATATAAAAGATATAAATATCACTATATTTATATTAGTGAAGTAAATGAAGAGACGAAGCTGAATATTATCAATTGATCATAATTGCAATCATATTGATAAAATATTAATAAAGATATTATTTTTTTATTATTGTAATGTAATATCAGACTTACATCACGGTTCGCCTAAAGGAAGTTTAAATGAAAATGTTTTGTTGCCTCAAAATTCATTTTGATTATGATTTTTAGATATCTTAAACATATTTTGACATACTTTTTAAAATCAATTTACGTGGCCGATTCATAAAAAAATAAGTTTAAATGAACAAATATTGTTTTATTAGGCAACATTATTATAAATATATAAATAGAAATAACAAATAAGTAAATAACTATCCCCCATTTATTTTATATCACCTGTATGTTAAAAACATTTATTTACGGTATTAATATGCATTAAATCTATAATTATAAAACGACTGATATATATAATTACTTAATAAATGAGAAATAATATATACAAAGCTAGAAAATTTTTTCCATAACTACAATCTTAAAGTTCGTTATATTCTCACCTAATTCATTGTATACAAATAAAATAAACATTGAAAAGGTTACAGCTAACAGTACTCGATACTATTTATTATTTATAATATAAAGATCATATGTAAATACATTTTGTGGAATTTAAAGTGATATATAATCTTAAAGAAAATTTAGTATAGCATTTGACTTCGCGCAGCAACGTTCGTTCAATTTATTTAATTTCATTCAATTTAAAAATAGTGATTGTCAATTATGAACTTGCAAAGTAATTCGGCCAGAACTCACGAACAAAATCGACATAATATGTGTTTGATGTGTAAAAGGAAGCCGAAAAAAAAGCATTATAAAACTACAGGTAAAATAGGAACTCAAATCAAATTGTTATTACCTGATTTTAATGAGATGGATTCGCGTTTACCTGCTGTAGTTTGTGGTGCTTGTAGGCTTAAAATTACAAGAGCTAATATGGATACAAGTTTAAAAAGTTCACTTCAGATGCCAGACTACTCAAAATATCATTTAAAAATGAAAACGCACAGTACATCGAAGTCAGAAAAAGAGTGTGGCTGTACTTTATGTAATGAAATTAGATTCAGACAAAGAAGTTTTGAAATTGTTAATACTAAAAAAAAGGAATCTCGCAAACCACTGAAGAAGACTAGTAGGCGATGTTCGAATTGTTTAACTTTAATAGCTAAAAGTATAAGTCATAAATGTACTTCAACAACATTCCTAAAAAATGTTTAAGAAGGCATCAAAACTCCAAAGCAAAGTGAACATTTGATTTCTAAATTATTAGTCAAAAGGAAAGTTGAAAATAAATTAAATGACAAAGCAGAAAGGACGAATGTTGCACTATCTCTATCGCAACAGCGTGGTAAACCATTAAATATTATCGTAAATGCAAAAGAAAAAAACAAATACACCAAATATCGTCTAGTGATTTATGTGATTTGCAGAATGATTCAAATTTATCTGATCATCAGAAACGTGATTTTTCTAAATTTATAAGAAAAAAAAACATGTTCACGAAATATTATTAAGCCTTATACCCGAGAAAAAAATTTTCAAAAGTCTCATAGTTTGGATGAATTTTTTGAAGTGCATTCATTGGATTTCGAAATTGTAAAAAATGAGGTTGTTACGAAAATTCCAAACTCTGCTGTTATTTGCACCGCTTTGATTTTGTTTATACAATATATTATTCATAATAGAAATATTTTTTATTTTCACTTGAATTTTGGTATTGATGGTGGCGGAGGTTCTTTAAAATTCACCTTATCTATTCAATCTGAAAATGAAGATAATAACATTGAAAAAAATACTTCAAAGAATTCTAAAAAATGGAAGGACACTGGACTAAAGAAGATATTTATTATTGCTCTTGCTCCAGATACACAAGAAAATTATAACAATGTAAAACTTTTGTGGTCAAAACTAAAAATTAATGATTGTTTGATTGAATATCCAGGATCAATTACAACTGACTTGAAACTTTCAAACATAATTACAGGTTTAACGAATAGCGCAAGTTATTGTCCATGTATTTGGTGTGATGTCACGAAAACTAATTTAGGTTTGTGTGGTACTTTGAGGACAACAACTAGCTGTATGTCTAATTATAATAGCTGGTGTGATCATAGAAAGGTAAAAAAAAAAGTTAAAGATTTAAAAAATTGTATCAATCCACTTTTGTTTTATTCAGATGATGATAAACTAATTTTAGATGTGATTCCTCCTCCAGAATTACATCTTCTATTAGTCTGTGTTAACACACTTTATAGTAATATGTTTAAGTTATATCCCGATATTGCTACAAAATGGGCACATCAAAGTAACGTAGAAAGAAGTTACAGTAATGGTGATAACTTTTCGTTTGCAGGAAATGCATGTAACGTATTACTGAATAATGTTGATAAACTTCAACAGATATGTGAAGTTAACATTGGAGGTCTAGCAGGTTCTATGGGATATGTAGATACTTTTAGAAAATTTAAAATAGTCGTTGACGACTGCTTTTCTCTAAATTTGAAGCTAGATTTTGAACAAAATATTAAAGAATTCAAAAAAAGTTACGAAGTCTTAGGAATCTCAATAACACCAAAAGTGCATACAATTTTCAATCACGTAGCACAATTTTGTTCAAAACACCAGATGGGCTTAGAATTTTTCGGAGAGCAAGCTACAGAATCAGTGCATTATGATTTTAATAAAAAGTGGATGGATTATAAAGTATCAAAACAATGAAAATTATACTACAAAATTACTTCGAGCTGTACGTAGCTACAATAGTGCACATATATAGATTTGTATAAACTTATTTAAAGTTTAATAATTAATGTATATGAAAATGAAATTGAACATTTTTATGTTTGTTTGTTAAAAAATGTATTTTTTTGTTTACTGTTAACGAGTTATTGTTCATTAAACTCTTATTTATGTACGCGACCGGTATTTTTTCATTTGCTATTATATTTAAATATTAAATGTTGGTATCCAATAAAATGATATATTTTGATTTAAACCCAAGTTTCTATAAATCTGCCACGTAAAGTAATTTTAAAAAGTATGTTAAAATATGTTTAAGATGTATAAAGATCATAATCAAAATGAATTTTGAGGCAACAACACATTTTTATTTAAACTTCCTTCAGGTGAACCGTGACATGTAATTGAGAGAAGAAGCTTTGTTTTATCTATTAGTTATAATTATAATCATGCAGTACTAATTAGTGTTTGTGTGTATGTGCGTGTGTGCGCGCGTGTATATGTGTCTATTTGTGTATGTATATATTACGTTAGTATGTGTGTATTTGTGTGTATTTGTGTATGTATAGATCATGTTAGTATGTGTGTATTTATTTGTCTATGTATTATGTGAGTGTGTATGAGTAAGTGTTGTGTGTACGTATGGTATGTGTGTGTATGTATGTGCGTGTATGTGTGTGCGTATATATCGTGTGTATGTGTATTAGTGAAAGTGTTCACGTTAATTAAAAAGTGTGTCGTTTTGTATTCGTGCCACTGTGGATGTTTCTGTATGCGTATATATCGTGTGTATGTGTATTAGTGAAAGTGTTCACGTCAGTTAAAAAGTGTGTCATTTTGTATTAATGCCACTGTGTATGCTTCTGTGTGCGTATATATCGTGTGTATCTGTATTAGTGAAAGTGTTTACGTCATTTAAAAAGTGTGTCATTTTTTATTCGTGCCACTGTGTATGTTCCTGTGTGCGTATTAGCGGGTTCGTCTTTGTCTATAAGTATATATGTTAATAAGGGCGCTATATGTCATGCGCCTGTATGATAGTATACTCGAAAAAATGTTCGTGTAAGCTGAAAAGTGAGTCCTATTTTGTATTATTGTTACGTATGTGTATGTTTTTATGTGTGTTGTGGGTTCGTCAATGTCCGTAAGTATATTTCTATAGCAGTAGAGAAGTTTATATTAGTGGATTGCGTATGAATTGGTGTTTGTGTGTGTGTGTGTGTGTGTACATGTATGTTCGCGTGTGCGTGTGTATATGCATGTGTATGTGCGTTCATGTATATGTTTGTAAATGTACGGTGTGAAGGTGTGTATCGATAAAGTGTTCATGTATGTTAAAAAGTGTCTTGCATATTATTTGTAGCTCTAGGTATATATTTTTGTGTGTGTAAGTGGGACTGTCTATGTCAGTTAATATGTGTTCGTAGCAGAGTAAAATTTTATGTTTGTTAAGTGTCTGTTTATAAGTTAGTATGCATGTGTATTCATTTAGGTTTGGGTTGTAGCGTATAAATCGGTATGTGTGTGTGTGTTGATAAGTTTGTGAATTACAATAGGTATGTAAATTTTATCATGAGTCCTTTGTGTACGTGTGTGTGTATCAGTTTATTTCTCTGTGCTTAAGTGAGTTTTTATTTAATTGTCGGTGAATGTATATTTGTGTGTGTGTGTGTGTGTTTGTGAGTTCGTGCGTGTATGTGTACGCGAGTGAGTATATGTGTGCATTCATGTGTGTGTGTATTTTTATGTATTATGTAAGTGTGTGTAAGTTTGTGGTGTGTGTGTATGGCATGTAGTTTGTGTATTTCTGTGCGTGGATATGTGTGCGTATATATGATGTGTATGTGTATTAGTGAAATATTAACGTCAGCTAAAAAAAGTGTCATATTTTCTTCGTGTATATTTTAGTGTGCGTATTGGTTGGTTTGTCTGTGTCTGTAAGTATATGTGTTGATAAGAGTGTCTATATGTTGTGTGCCTGTACGATTTTGTTTCATGGCTGCATTAGAGAAGCGAGTATCTGTGTATAAAGAATCCGATTTCAGATTCAGTTTTTTAAGTAAATTCAATTAATTAACACCTGCAAATATTTCTGTAAATGCTACTAGATTAGTTAATATTTACAAAGATGATTTAGATAATAATTTAGAAATGGAGTTATTGCAATTCCAGAAATTTTGTGCAGAGTTATTAAACTTTGATGGAAAGAACAATATTAGTCGAAAACAAGCAATGTATACGTTAATAATCACTAATAATGTTAAAGAATCTTTTCCCAACGTCGCACAGTGGAAAAAAATGGGAAAAATTCTGTAGGTTCCACAATTCTTGATATATCGTGTTCATTTTTCTTCTAAAATCTTCGTATTGCCTTCAACTTTAAGAAAAACTTGTAACGAACCCGGAAAAAACAAGAATTTAATGTGACTTTAGCTCGTTAAAGATAGCCTGCTGCGAAACTCAAATTCTGCACGAGGTAAACTTTAACAGTGACACTTTAATTCACAAAATCTTCACTTATAAACTCTAAACTCATTAATTCATGATGTCTGACACTCATAAAACCCACAAACCCATTCACCTAGACCCCATAAAATCATAAAGAAGTAACCCCATCGAAACCATCAACCCTATATTGGTTTATACATTGAACATAAAATAATAAACACATAAATACACTCACTTCAGAATCTATAATTCCTTAAACCCCAAATCCATAAGCCCTAAACCCATAAACCCCAAACCCATAAACCCTAAACCCATAAACCCCAAACCTATAAACTCCAAACCCATAAACCCTAAACCCATAAATCCTAAACCCATAAACCCTAAACCCTTAAACCCCAAACATATAAACCCTAAACCCATAAAACCCTAACCCATAAACCCCAAACCCATAAACGCTAAACCCATAAGCTCCAAACCCATAAACTCAAACCCATAAACCCCAAATCCATAAACCCTAAACCCATAAACCCTAAATCCTAAGCCCTTAAACCCCAAACCCATAAGCCTTAAATCGATAATCCCAAAAAACCCAACAACCCATAAACCCACTAACCCATAAAATAAAAAAAAAACTACCAACCCATAATCCTATTGATCCTGAAACCTATAAACCGTAAAACCCATTAAATAACAAAACTGTATTTTAATAAGCTTATAATGTAATAATCGCATATACTCAGAAACTTGTTAGCTAAAATCCCATAAAGTAGAATTCGGAAATTCATTTATTGTATTATTCTATGAACTCATAAATTTATCTTTAACAATTAGACACGTATACATCAATAAATCGAAAAAGGCATCTATTTTAAACACACCAACTCCAAAATCTATAAACTTATATATCTCCAAACTCATGATTTATAATATTTACCATTACTCTACAAATCCGTAACTCTGGACATCGTAAATTTGCAAGATACTAGAATTATGCATTAAAGCTTTAATTCGGAAATCTACAACATATATATCCATTATTTCTAATGTAATTATGACATAAATTATATTACATTACCTGACATACTGTTTTTCTTCACTATTAATTCTAAAAGATTAACGGTTACAGAGATCATTATATTTACATTTTTTTATTAATTATGATTTAGTTTATATACTGATATTATAATTTGGGTTTAGAGCTTATAGGTTTAGGGTTAGAGGGTTTAAGGTTTATGGGATTAGGGTTTATGGGCTTAGGATTTATGGGTTTGGGGTTCATGAATTTAGGGTACATGGGTTTAGGGGTTTATGAGTTTAGGGTTTATGGGTTTGCGGTTAATGGGTTTGGGTTTATGGGTTTTAGGTTTAAAATTTCGGAACTTATAGGTCTTGGGTTTATGGGTTTAGAGTTTATAAATTCAGGGTTCATGGGTTTATGGGTGTGGGGTTAATGGGTTTTGGATTTATGGGTTTGGAGTTTGTGGGTTCGGGGTTTATAGGTTCGTTGTTTAGAGTTTATGGGTTTATGGGTTATGGGTTTAGGGTTTATAGGTTTGGTGTTTGTGGGTCTGGGTTTTTTAGGTTAGGGTTTATGGGTTTTATGTTTATGGGTTTGGGGTTTATCGGTTCGGGGTCTACGAGTTTAAGGTTCATGAGTTTTGATTTCAGGGTTTATGGATTAAGGGTTCATGGGTTTGAGGCTTCTGGGTTTAGGGGTTTATGGGTTTGCAGTTTATAGGTTAAGGGTTTATGGGTTTGGATTCATGGGTTTGGGGTTTTCCATTTCGGAACTTATAGGTCTAGGGTTTATGGGTTTAGGGTTTAGAGTTTATGGGTTTAGGTTTTATGACATTCGAGTTCACAGGTTTATGGTTTATGGTTTCGGAATTTATGGGTTTGGGGTTTATGAATTTAGGGTTCATGCGTTTATGGGTTTATGGGTTGGGGGTTAATGGGTTTAGAGTTTATGGATTTAAGGTTTGTTGGTTTAGGGTTCATGGGTGTGGGGTTTATGGGTTTAGGATTTTCGGGTTAGGTGTTTATGGGTTCAGAATTTATAGGTTTGGGTTTTTTAGGTTTGTGGTTTATGGGTCTGGGTTTCATGGGTTTGGGATTTAAGGGTTTAAGGTATATGGATTTTGGGTTTATGAGTTTAGGGTTTATGGGTTTAGAGTATATGTATTAGGGATTATGGAATTGGGTTTATGGGTTTATTGGTTTGGGGTTCATCGGTTTAGGGTTTATTGGTTTGGGGTTCTTCGGTTTAGGGTTTATTGGTTTAGGTTTTATGGATTTGGGATTTATGGGTTTGAGGTTTATGGGTATAAGGTCTATGGGCTTGGGGTTTTGGGTTCAGGGTTTATGGGTTAATGGGCTTGGGGTTTATAGAATTGGAGTTTATGGGTTCGGGGTTTATTGGTTCAGGGTCTATGGGTTCAAGGTTCATGGGTTTAAGTGTTTATGGGTTTGGGATTTATGGGTTAATGGGTTTGAGGTTCATGGGTTTAGGGTTTATGAGTTCAGGGTTTATGGGTTTAGGGTTTGGGGTCGATGGGTTGACAATTTATGTGTTCGGGGTTTATGGGTTTGGGGTTTATGGGTTTGGGGTTTTTGGGTTAATGCTTTATAGGTTTGGAGTTTATGGGTTTAGGGTTTGGGGTTTATGGGTCCAGGCCATACGAATTTAGGGTTTATTAAATTGTGGCTTTTGAAGTTAGTGTATTTATGGGTTTATTATTTTATGCTTAATGTATGAACAAATAAAGGGTTCATGGTCTCGATAAGATTACTCCTTTATGGTTTATGGGGTCTAGGTGAATGAGTTTGTGGATTTTATGAGTGTCAGACATCATGAATTAATGAGTTTAGAGTTTATAAGTAAAAATTTTGTGAATGAAAGTGTTACTGTTGAAGTTCACCTCGGGCAGAATTTGAGTTTTGCAGCAGGCTATCTTGAACAAGCCTAAGTGACATTAAATTCTATTTTTTCCCGGGTTGGCTGCAAGTTTTTTTTAAGTAGAAGGCAATACGAAGATGTTAAAAGATAAATGAACACGATCCATTAAGACTATGGAACCTACAGAATTTCTTCCATTTTTCCCTACTGTGGGACGTTGGCAAAAGATTCTTTAACATTATTAGTGATGATCAACGTATACGTTGGTTGTTTCCGATTAATATTATTCTTTTCATTAAAGTTTAATAACTCTGCACAAAATTTTTGGAACTGCAATAACTCAATTTTTTTATTATTATCTTAATCATCTTTGTTAATATTAACTAATCTAGTAGCATTTACAGAAACATTCGCAGGTTTTTATTCATTAAATTCATTTAAAAAACCGAATTTTAAATCGGATTCTTCATACGCAGATGCTTGCTTCTCTAATGCAGTCATAAAAGTATCAATAAATGTCAATAAAAATTATCAATTAAAAAAATCAATATTTAAATATGTACCAATAATTGGTACATATTCGAATACACAGAATGATGTGGATATGTGATACTCGATGACTCTCGAGAAGTCTATGCCCAAAAGTTCATAATGATGGAACTTGTTTCTCTTTTCTGCCACGAATGACTTCAATGATTCCAGTAATGATGTAGCAGTATATCATTCAAGTTGTGGATTTTGTAAAGGCTTGCTAGCTACATTCAAAATGTCAAAAATATCATTCCAAAATACTTCCATAACTCTAGTTTTCAATTGACACATTTTGTTGTATGGACCCAAAGCCTCATATTGTGTTTTCGATTCGAAATCTTTATCTGCAGAAATCTTTATAGGTGTTTCTTTCATAGAAAAATAACCTTTCATCAAAGTCTCATCAGCATGTCCACGACTTGACCGACGCGTACAATCTATTATTGAGGAACAAGTATTTTATCATTATTTTTTTTGCGGAAGTTAAAGCCTTAATAAGTAGATCGAGCGCTCATCAAATTCTGAGAGAAATCTATAAAAATTTTGCAAAAACATAAAATAGTATGTCAAGAAAGTCAACGAGTCCGATGCTTTTTCCCCAATGAGATTTAAAGAATCAGCAAAGCATGGCACCTACAGCGCTAATTTATTTTCTTGCATAATTAATGCTTGCAATCCATTAAACTTACCATTCATTGAAGACGCATTGTCATAAGACTGACCTCTATAATTTTCAATATTCAATTCATTTTCATCCAAAAAATTTATTAAGGCATATTAAACATATCTTGTGATTTGTGTCCTTGATTTTATAAAAATTTAAGGAATCTTCCCACTGAAATATTATTCTCAATATATCTAAATATTAAGGTCAGCTGATCAACGTGACATTTATTATTTCTTACATCCAACAAAATAAAACAAATTTTCGACATTTTTATTCATTTTAGTAATTCATCAATATTTTATTACCTGTTATTTCCATTAATTTTTCATAAACAGTAGAAGATAAATGATTTACCTAGCCACTACCACAACTTCTGTACTGCTTTATATGTTTTAATAGAAAAGAATCATATTTATTAAGTGATTCTTTCAATCCGAAAAAATTGCGATTGTCTAGAGATACAAGTTTTTCGGTACCGCTTCTAAAAGATAAAACACGCATTCCTAAATGTAATACTACATCTACAATTAGTGTTGAAATTTTACACCAATATTTTGTAGAAAATTCTACTAGTTTCTCCACCTCAGTGTCTATTTTCTCACATTCTTTCCCACACAGCATGAAATATTGCAGTGAAACTTTCACTGAAATATTGTGCTGAAATGTTGTCACAAGATTGACGCAATCTTGTCTTAACATTGCTAAGAGGTTTCATGAAACATTTCAGTGTGATATTGCTGCAAACTTGCTACAAGGTTACAAAAAATAATTCAAGCAATATTGCAAGGAACCTTTCATGAAAGGTTGCAGCGAGGTTTCTGCAAGGTTTTATAAAACATTTCATGAAATATTGCAAGAAACCTTTCATGACATGTTTCAGCGAGGTTTCAGCAAGATTTAGAAAACATTTCATAGAATATTGCAAGAAACCTTTCATGAATGGTTGCAGCGAGGTTTCTGAAAGATTTTAGGAATATTTCATGAAATATTGCAAGAAACCTTTTATGAAAGGTTGCATAGAGGTTTCCAGCAAAATTTAGAAAACATTTTATAAAATATTGCAAGGAACCTTTCATGAAAAGTTGCAGCAAGGTTTCTGCAAGATTTTAGAAATATTTCATGAAATTTCGCAATAAACCTTTCATAAAAAATTGCAGCGAGGTTTCTGTAAGATTTTAGAAATATTTCATGAAATATTGGACGAAAACTTTCACGACATGTTTCAGCGAGGTTTTCAGCAAAATTTAGAAAACATTTCATGGAATATTGCAAGGAACCTTTCATGGAAGGTTGCAGCAAGTTTTCTGCAAGATTTTAGATACATTTTATAAAATATTGCAAGAAACCTTTCACGAAAGGTTGCAGCGCGGTTTCTGTAAGACTTTAAAAACATTTCATGAAATATTGCAAGAAAACTTTTATTACATGTTTCAGCGGGATTTTCAGCAAGCTTTAGACAACATTTTGATGGAATATTGCATCGAATTTTCTATGAAAGGTTGCAGCGCGGTTTCTGTAAGACTTTAAAAACATTTCATGAAATATTGGACGAAAACTTTCACGACATGTTTCAGCGAGGTTTTCAGCAAAATTTAGAAAACATTTCATGGAATATTGCAAGAAACCTTTCATGAAAGGTTGCAGCGAGGTTTCTGCGAGATTTGAGAAATATTTCATGAAATATTGCAAAAAACCTTTCATGAAAGGTTGCAGCGAGGTTTCTGCAAGATTTTAGAAACATTTCATGAAATATTGGACGAAAACTTTCACGACATGTTTCAGCGAGGTTTTCAGCAAAATTTAGAAAACATTTCATGGAATATTGCAAGGAACCTTTCATGGAAGGTTGCAGCAAGTTTTCTGCAAGATTTTAGAAATATTTCATGAAATTTCGCAAGAAACCTTTCATAAAAAATTGCAGCGAGGTTTTTGTAAGATTTTAGAAATATTTCATGAAATATTGGACGAAAACTTTCACGACATGTTTCAGCGAGGTTTTCAGCAAAATTTAGAAAACATTTCATGGAATATTGCAAGGAACCTTTCATGGAAGGTTGCAGCAAGTTTTCTGCAAGATTTTAGATACATTTTATAAAATATTGCAAGAAACCTTTCACGAAAGGTTGCAGCGCGGTTTCTGTAAGACTTTAAAAACATTTCATGAAATATTGCAAGAAAACTTTTATTACATGTTTCAGCGGGATTTTCAGCAAGCTTTAGACAACATTTTGATGGAATATTGCATCGAATTTTCTATGAAAGATTGCAGCGAGCTTTCTGCAAGATTTAAGATACATTTTATGAAATATTGCAAGAAACCTTTCATGAAAGGTTTCAGTGAGGTTCCTAGCAAGATTTGGGGAGCATTTTTCGAAATATCGCGAGAGATTTTTGATGAAAGGTTGCAGCAAGGTTCCTGCAAGATTGTAGAAACATTTTACGAAATATTGCAAGATACCTTTCATGAAAGGTTTCAACGCGGTTTCCAGCAAAATTTGATGAATATTTTATGAAATATTACGAGGTATCTTTTGTTAGAAGTTGCAGTAAGATTTCTGCAAGGTTTTTGAGAAGATTTCTAAGATATCACAAAAAATATTGCTATGTACATTTCGCCAATGGTTATTACCATATTTTTGGCAATCTTTATAAAATATTCCAGAAAAGCGTTTCACAAAAAGTAACAGCAAAGTTTCATGAATAATTTCAAAATGAAATTGCAGCAAACCTTTCATAAACAGTTTCAGCAATAATTCTGCAAGTTTTTATAAAAGATTCTAAGAGCAGTCCTGATTCGCTGTTCTTGCCTTATATTTAGTTTCCTGTTATTTACATAAGTATTTATTGCTGTAGTTGTATTGTAAACGGGAAGTTGAGCGCAATAAGTATGCTATTATCATAAATATTTATGCGTAGGGTAAAAAAATCCATCGAATTGTTATTGAAAAAAGTAAAGAACGCATAAATATTAGAAACAAAACCTTCTATTTCAATATTCTCTACTTTTCTCAAAAACGATGCTGAGGAATTTTTTCTTTTTGTGCACAAATATTGATAATAATACTATTGCGCTTAACTAGTAATTTATAGATACAACGATTGATACTTAAGCAAATAAGAAAAACTTTATCACACAAGGATAGAAAATTCTGCCTTGAAATGTTGCTGCGAGGATCTCATGAAAGGTTGCTGCGAGGTTTTTAGAAATATTTCAACCGGGTTCTAGCGCGGACACATAAATATTGCTGCAATATCTCATAAAAGGTTGCTACGAGGTTTTGTGCAAGGTTACGGCAAGATTTTCTGAAAAATTGCTGTGTGGTTGCTTGAAATGTTTTTGCTATTTTTCCCGCAAGATTCCTGTGAGGTTTCTTGGAATGTTTTTGTTACATTTCCTGAAAGATTGCTGCGAGGTTTCTTGCAAGGTTGCGGCGAGGTGTTCTAAAAGATTGCTGCAAGGTTTCTTGACATGTTTCTGTTACATTTCCTGAAATATTGCTGTGAGGTTTTCATGAAAGGTTGCTGCGAGGTTTTCTAAAAGATTGCTGCAAGGTTTTCAGAAATATTTCAACCGGGTTCTAGCGCGGACATATAAATGTTGCTGCAATCTTTCATGAAAGGTTGCTGCGAAGTTTCGAAACTTTCATGAAACCTTGCAGCAACCTTGCAGCAATCTTTCATGCTGTGTGGGTTTGTAAAATTGTTGAAATTTATCAAAGTTTTTAAATGCACTGTGAAAATTTCATGCGATATTAGCCACTTGTTTGCATATTCCCAGTCAAAAAAACCATCACGTGTAAATTAAATTATTTTAAATTATTTTTCGCCCAATATTTAATACTTTCTTTCATTCTTTCCGGCCACGAACCAATATCATTGTATAAATCTTGGTTATCTTCTACATCCAATAAAAATATATCTTTTTAATACATAAATAGATAAAACGATTATTTTGATGCATATATATATGTATATATTTATACCTTAGTAGAAATTGAAACGATTTGTATTACTATTTTATGATCAGTAGAAATGGAAACACTTTTTTAACATATTATGGCCATTTCTTTGGCATCATTATTACTAATAACCTCAAATTTTTATATACATCATTTTTTTATGGTCACATTTCTACTAAGGTATATATATGTATACAGGGTGTCCCATTTTAAAGAAACCACCGAAATATTTTCGACAGTTGGCGTTGTATAAAAAAATTGTTCAGACAAAAGTTATTCGGGACAATGGGGGCTATCTTTTTATGAAATCAGTTTTAACTTTGAGATTTATTTTCAAGGCCATTTGAAGGTCAAAGTGATTTTTAGAATTGGAAACCCCATTTTTGATCCCGGATTCGGAAAGAGCAAGAAATTCTACGTTCAGATAAGGTATTATGTATGGGGTGCGGTCGACCCCTCCAAGCTCATGTAGGGGTCAAATGTATTATTTTCTTCATCTTTGCACACGAATGATCGGGCAAAGGTGAGGTTAATAATAATAATTATTATAATAATAATAATAATAATAATAATAATAATAATAATAATAATAATAATGATGATGATGATGATGATGATGATGATAATAATAATAATAATAAATTTTTTTTTTTTTCATAGTGGTAAAAAAACGTGCAATCTGCCTGAACCAGACTTTCAGCGACAGGATCCACGCCCGCCGTTATCGCCGCAAAGCGTTATCGCCGTGCAGGAGGGGATGCTGCCACCGGTGTGACGGGTTCCTGAGCGCACGTCAGCCTTGACTGTGGAAAGGTCTTTCCATTCCACATCGTCTAACCCCCTGTCCTTCTGACCGCGGGACGATTGCAAGAAGATGCAATCGTCACGCGGGCAAATGGCCAGTAACATCTACCTCGTGACCTTTAGTCCGTCCCGGCACTTAAGCTTTCTCGACATTACTTCGGGGTGGGGTCACCTGCGCACTACAGCGCCTTTCTAATGGAGCCTAGCTCCCAGCTACTTACTATATTATGTTTTTTTTTCTTCTTTACTGAAGGCCCGGCTTCTTACGCCGAAGAATATCCTGGACGTAATTAGCCAGACACTCCCACTTTTCCGCTGATTCGAGCATTACGTCAATAATATTATCGGGTGTAATTCTTCCCACCTTGTGGAGTAGACCCACCCAATCTTGCCTCCATTGTTCGCATTCAAAGAATGTATGCTTGGCATCATCTTTAAGAGACCCGCAGTACAGACACTTGGGGTCTGGAGCTTTGCCCATCTTATGCAGGTAGGCGCGGAAGTACCCGTGACCAGTCAACATTTGGGTAAGGTAATAATTTACCTCGCCATGTTGTCGACATAGCCAGGGGGACAGCTGCTTGATAAGCCTGGCCGTCCACCTTCCGCGTTTCTCCGTCTCCCATCGCGTCTGCCAGGAGGTCAACGACTGTCTCCTGGAGATTACTTTGGCTTCTTCCTGCCTCATCTCTGCTTTATTCTGGTAGACGAACTTCCGCTCTTGAGCCAGCAGATCTATCGGGATAACCCCCGAAACGACCAGAATCGCTGGCTCAGAGACCGTGCGATACGAACTTGCTACACGAAGTGCGCACCTTCGCTGTACAGAAGCAGGACGCTTGCGATACTTTTCGTATCGCAGAGCGTTCGCCCAAACTTCTGCGCCGTAAAGCATTATGGACTCAGCGGTTCGCACCAGCAAGCGCCTAACGCAGGGTCGAGGGCCCCCTATGTTGGCCATCACCCTGCAGAGCTTCGCCACTACTGCAGCCGCCTTGTCCGCTCCTATCCTTATGTTTTCCCATAAGGTTAGCCTCGTATCTAGCGTAACACCCAGGTACTTTACGGTCGTTTTCGCCTGAACAGTTGTGCTGCCTACCGTAAACATTGGTGTTCTCGGTATATGCTTCTTCGTGAGGAGCACGATCTCTGTTTTAGCTTCTGCTAACTCTAGCCTATGAGTATCCATCCATCTTTTTACGTGGCACATAACATGATTGAGTCACGTCCGTGCTATCTCCACATTTCTCGCGACTATGGTTACAGCAACATCATCCGCGTACCCAATCAGAGAGCAGCTTTCAGGCATTTCCATCCTGAGTATCGCGTCATATGATATATTCCATATATCGGATCCCAGGACAGAACCTTGAGCCGCCCCGCCGTCAATTCCCTTCGTCTTGGGCCGTCTGCAGTATCATATTGGATAAAGCGGTCCCTCAAATAATCCTCTATGATTCGAAGAAGGTACCTAGGTACCTCGAAGATCCGCTTTATCTCCTGCAGAGCATTAACCCACCTTAGCGAGTTAAACGCATTTTTTACGTCTAGTGTCGCCACAAGGCATATCGGGCGCGAAAAATGATTCCCGCGCTCCGTGCTTTTGGCGACCTGCACTACCTCCTGGATGGCTCCTGAATCCATGCTAATTCGGGGAGAGATCGCCCGCGGCTGCAAGGGCAGCATGCAGGCGGGGTCTAAGGAGCTTTTCCAGGAGTTTTCCAGCTGCGTCCAACATGCATAAGGGTCTGTATGACCCGGGCTCATCCGGCGGTCCCTTGCTCTTGCTGATGAGGACTAACCTTGCCTCCTTCCACCGAGAGCAGAATCTCCCTGCTTGGAGGCAAGAATTATACATCCACAGCAAGAGCTCTGGGTGACTATGTGCCACGGCTTTCAGCACCTCGGTCGGTATACCGTCAGGCCCTGGAGCCTTCTTGTTTTTTAGAGAACGCACTGCGTTCTCCAACTCCACTCTAGTGAAGAGAAGCACCTCCTCGTTATCGAGAGCAAAGGAATCATCCTCCCGCTTTGGATGAGTGGGGAAGAGGGATTGGACTATGTGGTCCATAACCGCCGCGCTTTTTGGGGCGTCTTTTACAAACACCCCTATTTTGCGCATAACAGTTTTATATCCCTTCCCCCACGGATCTTTGTTCAGATCCTCCCTTAGACTCTCAAAACATCGGTGCTTGCTCGTAGTAATGGCCCGATCCAGGGCCCTTTTTGCTGCTAGATACTTATCGACTTTTCGAGCGGTATCGCGGTTTTGCTTTCTTTCTCTCTGTGCTGACCGGCGTAGCCGAAAGCACTTCCTCCGCAGTTCCGCGATCACGTTGGTCCACCAATAAGCAGGCCGTCTCCCTTCAAGTTCGATCTTTTTTGGCATTGCCTCTCCACAGACTCGATTGATAACTCGCATTACTGTTTCGGTTATCATTTCAGCCTGTTCTGAGGCATTACCTCCTTCGGGTATTTCAATTAGGGCTCGGGTTCCTCGGTCCAGAGCTCGAGCCAACTTTCCAGTGTCCAATCTTGCAACATTCCAGCTGCAGTGGCGTTTATGTTTAACCGCCGTGACTGGCGTTTCATCGTGCACGTGAAACACGATGAACTGGTGATCGCTGGCTGTATAGTCCTCGATCACCCACCAGTCTCTTACCTGGTTGGACACCCGCTCAGATGCGAAGGAGACGTCTATAACTGTCTCCCTGCACCCGGGCCTCGTGAAGGTCGAGGTGAAACCGGTGTTCAATACCACCAGTCCCAGTCTGGACACCATGTCCATCACTCTTTTCCCTCTGGAGTCCGAGTAGCTCTCGCCCCATTCTATGGCTTTAGCGTTGAAGTCCCCCGCTATTATAAGCTCGCCCTCCATTTCTCTGGTCGCGTCTTCGAATGCATCCAGCTTCTTCTGGAATCCGCCGATGCTTTCGTTTGGAGTGAGATAGCAGCTGGCGTAGTTTACGCCGCTGTACCTCGCCCAAACGAAGCCTTCGCCAGATCCATGGCACGCCACATCGAACCGACGTGAATTGAAAACCCATAAGGCCGCCGTACCAAGTTCATCCTTGTGCCATTCTCATCCTTCTCTGTCCCAAAACTGTTCGCTGACGAATACAAGGTCGATGATGATGATGATGATGATGATGATGATGATGATGATGATGATGATGATGATGATGATGATGATGATGATGATGATGATGATGATGATGATGATGATGATGATGATGATGATGATGATGATGATGATGATGATGATGATGATGATGATGATGATGATGATGATGATGATGATGATGATGATGATGATGATGATGATGATGATGATGATGATGATGATGATGATGATGATGATGATGATGATGATGATGATGATGATGATGATGATGATGATGATGATGATGATGATGATGATGATGATGATGATGATGATGATGATGATGATGATGATGATGATGATGATGATGATGATGATGATGATGATGATGATGATGATGATGATGATGATGATGATGATGATGATGATGATGATGATGATGATGATGATGATGATGATGATGATGATGATGATGATGATGATGATGATGATGATGATGATGATGATGATGATGATGATGATGATGATGATGATGATGATGATGATGATGATGATGATGATGATGATGATGATGATGATGATGATGATGATGATGATGATGATGATGATGATGATGATGATGATGATGATGATGATGATGATGATGATGATGATGATGATGATGATGATGATGATGATGATGATGATGATGATGATGATGATGATGATGATGATGATGATGATGATGATGATGATGATGATGATGATGATGATGATGATGATGATGATGATGATGATGATGATGATGATGATGATGATGATGATGATGATGATGATGATGATGATGATGATGATGATGATGATGATGATGATGATGATGATGATGATGATGATGATGATGATGATGATGATGATGATGATGATGATGATGATGATGATGATGATGATGATGATGATGATGATGATGATGATGATGATGATGATGATGATGATGATGATGATGATGATGATGATGATGATGATGATGATGATGATGATGATGATGATGATGATGATGATGATGATGATGATGATGATGATGATGATGATGATGATGATGATGATGATGATGATGATGATGATGATGATGATGATGATGATGATGATGATGATGATGATGATGATGATGATGATGATGATGATGATGATGATGATGATGATGATGATGATGATGATGATGATGATGATGATGATGATGATGATGATGATGATGATGATGATGATGATGATGATGATGATGATGATGATGATGATGATGATGATGATGATGATGATGATGATGATGATGATGATGATGATGATGATGATGATGATGATGATGATGATGATGATGATGATGATGATGATGATGATGATGATGATGATGATGATGATGATGATGATGATGATGATGATGATGATGATGATGATGATGATGATGATGATGATGATGATGATGATGATGATGATGATGATGATGATGATGATGATGATGATGATGATGATGATGATGATGATGATGATGATGATGATGATGATGATGATGATGATGATGATGATGATGATGATGATGATGATGATGATGATGATGATGATGATGATGATGATGATGATGATGATGATGATGATGATGATGATGATGATGATGATGATGATGATGATGATGATGATGATGATGATGATGATGATGATGATGATGATGATGATGATGATGATGATGATGATGATGATGATGATGATGATGATGATGATGATGATGATGATGATGATGATGATGATGATGATGATGATGATGATGATGATGATGATGATGATGATGATGATGATGATGATGATGATGATGATGATGATGATGATGATGATGATGATGATGATGATGATGATGATGATGATGATGATGATGATGATGATGATGATGATGATGATGATGATGATGATGATGATGATGATGATGATGATGATGATGATGATGATGATGATGATGATGATGATGATGATGATGATGATGATGATGATGATGATGATGATGATGATGATGATGATGATGATGATGATGATGATGATGATGATGATGATGATGATGATGATGATGATGATGATGATGATGATGATGATGATGATGATGATGATGATGATGATGATGATGATGATGATGATGATGATGATGATGATGATGATGATGATGATGATGATGATGATGATGATGATGATGATGATGATGATGATGATGATGATGATGATGATGATGATGATGATGATGATGATGATGATGATGATGATGATGATGATGATGATGATGATGATGATGATGATGATGATGATGATGATGATGATGATGATGATGATGATGATGATGATGATGATGATGATGATGATGATGATGATGATGATGATGATGATGATGATGATGATGATGATGATGATGATGATGATGATGATGATGATGATGATGATGATGATGATGATGATGATGATGATGATGATGATGATGATGATGATGATGATGATGATGATGATGATGATGATGATGATGATGATGATGATGATGATGATGATGATGATGATGATGATGATGATGATGATGATGATGATGATGATGATGATGATGATGATGATGATGATGATGATGATGATGATGATGATGATGATGATGATGATGATGATGATGATGATGATGATGATGGTGATGATGATGATGGTGGTGATGATGATGATGATGATGATGATGATGATGATGATGATGATGATGATGATGATGATGATGATGATGATGATGATGATGATGATGATGATGATGATGATGATGATGATGATGATGATGATGATGATGATGATGATGATGATGATGATGATGATGATGATGATGATGATGATGATGATGATGATGATGATGATGATGATGATGATGATGATGATGATGATGATGATGATGATGATGATGATGATGATGATGATGATGATGATGATGATGATGATGATGATGATGATGATGATGATGATGATGATGATGATGATGATGATGATGATGATGATGATGATGATGATGATGATGATGATGATGATGATGATGATGATGATGATGATGATGATGATGATGATGATGATGATGATGATGATGATGATGATGATGATGATGATGATGATGATGATGATGATGATGATGATGATGATGATGATGATGATGATGATGATGATGATGATGATGATGATGATGATGATGATGATGATGATGATGATGATGATGATGATGATGATGATGATGATGATGATGATGATGATGATGATGATGATGATGATGATGATGATGATGATGATGATGATGATGATGATGATGATGATGATGATGATGATGATGATGATGATGATGATGATGATGATGATGATGATGATGATGATGATGATGATGATGATGATGATGATGATGATGATGATGATGATGATGATGATGATGATGATGATGATGATGATGATGATGATGATGATGATGATGATGATGATGATGATGATGATGATGATGATGATGATGATGATGATGATGATGATGATGATGATGATGATGATGATGATGATGATGATGATGATGATGATGATGATGATGATGATGATGATGATGATGATGATGATGATGATGATGATGATGATGATGATGATGATGATGATGATGATGATGATGATGATGATGATGGTGATGATGATGATGATGATGATGATGATGATGATGATGATGATGATGATGATGATGATGATGATGATGATGATGATGATGATGATGATGATGATGATGATGTGATGATGATGATGATGATGATGATGATGATGATGATGATGTGATGATGATGATGATGATGATGATGTGATGATGATGATGATGATGATGATGATGTGATGATGATGATGATGATGATGATGAGATGATGATGATGATGATGATGATGATGATGAGATGATGATGATGATGATGATGATGATGAGATGATGATGATGATGATGATGATGATGATGATGATGATGATGATGATGATGTGATGATGAGATGATGATGATGATGATGATGATGATGATGATGATGAGATGATGATGATGAGATGATGATGATGAGATGATGATGAGAGAGATGATGATGATGATGAGTGAGATGATGATGATGATGATGTGTGAGATGTGATGATGAGTGATGATGATGATGGATGATGTGTGATGATGTGATGTGGATGATGATGATGATGAGTGATGATGATGATGGATGATGAGGAGGATGAGATGATGAGGAGTTATGAGATGATGTGGTAGATGTGATGAGAGATGGTATAGGTGATGGTTGAGTGATGGATGATGAGATGATGATGTGTGATGATGATGAGATGATGATGAGAGATGATGATGTGAGAGATGATGATGATGATGTGATGATGAGATGATATGAGATGAGATGAGAGATGATGATGATGATGTGAGTGAGGATGTGATGTGTGGATGTGATGATGATGATGTGTGTGTGTGATGATGATGTGGTGGGAGAGATGTGTGAGAGGATGTGTGGTGTGATGGTGGGAGTTATGGGAGATAGGAGGTTTGGAATTTGAGGGGGAGGGAGTGTGTGTTGGTGTGGGAGTGGTGTGTGGATGGATGGTGTGGGGGGGATGTGATTGGTTAGGGGGGAGTGTGGTGTGAGGATTGTGTTTTGGTGGTTTGGTGGGTGTTGTGTTATTGTTTTTTTTTTTGGTGTTGTGGTGTTTGTTTGTTTTGTTTTTTGGTGTTTTTTTGTTTTTTGTGGTTTTTTTTTTTTTTGTTTGTTGTTTGTGTTGTTTTTTGTGGTTTTTTTGTTTTGTTATGATGATGATGATGATGATGATGATGATGATGATGATGATGATGATGATGATGATGATGATGATGATGATGATGATGATGATGATGATGATGATGATGATGATGATGATGATGATGATGATGATGATGATGATGATGATGATGATGATGATGATGATGATGATGATGATGATGATGATGATGATGATGATGATGATGATGATGATGATGATGATGATGATGATGATGATGATGATGATGATGATGATGATGATGAAGAAGTTTCTTCTTCCTGTTTCTTCCGTTTGTAGGTTTGCTTGCGTTCTAACGCCTGCAATTCGATCGGGATGATTCCTGCAATAACTAGTACCGCGGGTCCCGAGATAGTGCGGTAGACGCTGGTGACTCTGAGAGCCATAATCGACGTCTTGTTTCCAAGTCTACATCTTCCAATAATTCTGGTAACTCATTCTGCAGGAAATCAAGATATGCTGCACTGTTGACATTCCCGAAGAAATAAGGTCCTATAAGATAACCATTTATTATACCGCACTTAACTACGAGGCTCTGAACAATTTTTTCATACAACGCCAACTGTCGAAAATATCTTGGTAGTTTCTTTAAAATATTACACCCTGTATATATATATATATATATATATATATATATATATATATATATATGCAGGGGTTCCCCCTGCTCGCTCCGCTCACCAACCCCCCGAATACACACATTCTAGAGTAAATAGAAGAGTAGGACATAATGAGTTGAAATTTCATATTTGTGAATGTGAAAAAAGTTCAATAGAAAACATCGATACATAAAAATATAAGATACGAAGTTATAGAATTAGAATTAATAGAAAAAAGATGGTTTAACGCGATATTCAAAAGTTTACAATGAATCAAACTTATATATTTTTGAAATAAATTAAAAATAGAATAGTAAATAACATTAAAATTGCAAGTTTTGATTGTATATAATAATATTTAATAATAATTATTAGCGAATAATAAAAAATAGAGTAATAGTATAATTGAAAATTATAATTATAAATAAATATTTTTATCTTCTTATGTCATAAATTTTATATATAAAATGCAAAGAAAACGCTCCCTCTCTGCATTTTATATTTTTGGGCTTGAGACCAACATATATAAATATATGGCTGCATTAAGAGTGTTTTTTTTTGTAGCTAAAAGAAGCTTAAATTTTTATTTTTCACTGTCGCTAAAGAAGCGTACACTTTTTTTTCATTGTCGCTAAAAAAGCTTACAAATTAATTTATTATTGTCGTTGAAACATATAGATCTATTGTTTGTTGTCGCTAAAAACATCTCATATAAGCATACAAATTTATTGTTTGTTGTCGCTAAAAGGAGCTTACAAATTAATTTGTTATTATTACTGAAATAGTTTTATATACTTATTTTTTATTGTTGCTAATAGAAGTTTACAAATTTAAATTTCATTGTAGTTATAAAAAGCTTATATTTTTATTTTTTAGTGTCGTTAAAGAAGCTTGTATAGTTGTTTTGTACTTTTACTAAAAAAAGTTTAAATTATTTCAAATATTCATTTAATATGTCGTTAAATTTCATGCTAAAGAAGCGTACACTTTTTTTTCATTGTCGCTAAAAAAGCTTACAAATTTATTTATTATTGTCGCTGAAGCATATAGATCTATTGTTTATTGTTGCTAAAGAAATTTCATATAAGCATACAAATTTATTGTCGCTAAAAGGAGCTTACAGATTAATTTGTTATTATTATTGAAATAATTTTATAGACTTATTTTCTATTGTCGCTAATAGAAACTTACAAATTTAAATTTTATTGTAGTTATAAAAAGCTTACATATTTATTTTTCATTGTCGCTAAAAAAGCTTGTACAGTTTTTCAAATAATTTCAAATATTTATTTAATATGTCGTTAAATTTTATTGTCGCTAAGAGAAGCTTACAAATTTATATTTTATTACAAGCTTACATATATATTTTTTATTGTTGTTAAAAAAATTATAAATTTATTTTTTTTGTATTAAATCAATATTATTTTATAATCAATATTATTTTAATTATCATCAATTTGTTTTTCTCTAACCTTGAAAAATAATTATTTTATAATGTGAATATTGTATTAATTAATGTAAGGAAATATAAATATTTAATTTACCTTATTTAAAATTATTTCATTTGCTAATATAAGGTCCTCTAACTCCATGTTTTCATCATTTAATACTTTAATGAATTCTAATCTTTTTACTTTCAATATGTATGAAATATCTATAAAATTTTTTAAATATATAAATATACATGAGTGTATATGCATATAATATATTATTATAATTGTTTTTACTATTTTCTTCTATTTCTCCGATAATTTCTAGTTTTGTCCCTCTTTCCTGATTCACATATTCATTTTCTAATTTATTTAATAAAACATCCAATTTATATTGTCCATCCGCTATTGTTCCGATATATTCTGATTCATTTTTTTTTATGTTTTTGTACAAAAGAATTTTTTAAGTACCCTTGTATTTCTAAAAAATAAAAAATTATTCAAATTATTATATTTTTTTTCAATAATATTTAATTACTTATTGATCCAGGTCTTAATTTTATTTCTTCGAAATTTATTTTAATTGGTTTATTTTTCAATATGTTGTATTCGCCTAAATGAGTAATATTCGAATGATATTTTAATGTTAAGTCATATATTTGATTTCTTTTATTGTGTCCTCTTGCTTTTGATACATTAACATTCTCTAATAATATTTTCTGGAATATTAAAAAATGTTTAATATTAAGTTGTAATTAATAATATTGTATATTATAAAAATTTACTTCGTTTGATTTTAGATTTTTTTTGAATTTTGCAATATTTTCATCGTAAATATTGCATTGAATTCTGAATCCTTCAGAATTATTTAATATGAATTTTAAAATCCTGAAATCAGTCTGATTTTGTTTGTTAACAAAAACTTGTTCTTCTGAAATTTCTTCAATATATGCAACCAGAGATCTATTATATATAATCAAAAATATTTATATCATATATTATATTTTTGATTTTTTTAATAAAGTTTTTAATACATACGCTGATTGATCTATTATAATTTTAGATTTTAAAAATTCCGTTGACAAAAACGGTATTTTTTTTTCTTTTTTGGAAATATGATCTTGGTATTTATCATCACTTTTTCTTTTTAAATTTTTTTTACTAATGTTAATTCTATAAATAAATTATTTAATAATTTAATAAATGTTAATGATAAATAAATTGATTATACATTTCTTATAATGTATTTTTTTTTTTTTTTTAAAGTATTATATAAATATAAAAGTAATTAAATATTATAAATAAGATATTATTTTTATATATTTATTGTATTAATTTTTTTAATGTTATTAATAAATACTTTACATTTTTATGTATTTTTATGTGACGTAATAAATTATCTTTTCGGTGAAATCCTTTTCCACAAATGTCGCAAAAATTATTATAATTATATGCATGACTTTGTGTTTTATTAAATGTTCATTTCTTATATATTTATTTTTGCAAACAGAACATTCTAATTTTTCAGGTTTGTTATGTTTTTTTAAATGTTTTATATAACCTCTTTTATATTTTAATATTGTTCCACATATATGACAAATATATATTTTTGATGAATGAAATTTTTTATTATGTTTCAATAAATGGTTATGTCTCTCAAATGATCGATTGCATTTAGTGCAAGTAAACATATTTATTGCTAAATTAATATAATAATACTTATTATATTATATATAGTGTAATTTAATATTTTTCAATATTATTAGGTTTCATTATTTATAACTTATGTATATACGAGTAAATCTTCCATACTTTAAAAATTCATGTTACTTCGTCATTACTCGTAAATATGAGATAGCATATCTTTTCAGCAAATGTTTACTGATTTATTAAGATATCAGAAAATAATTCTGATTTAGTTTGGATCATAAGTACACATGTCATTTTATGGCAAATGGGGAAAAAAGGTTTTTTACTTCAATTTTAAATGTTACCAGGTCATGAAAAATGATAAATTATCGCTATTCAAAAAAATGACTATTGTTCTTTTGATCTAAAATTCACACCAAAGCTGTATCTATGTACATACTTCTGGGAAAACAAGATCTTGGACGTGTGCCTGTTAACAAAAGTATTTTTTGAATAATTATTAAAATGTTACCAAAAATTTATATAATTTATTTTTTTGTTGAACATATGATGTTGTAAAAAAGACTATTCAACGATGACATTTTAAACTATATCAGAAGGTAATATTAAGAAGCACAAACAGAAATTTATTTATTAAGAACGTGTGTTTAGTGTAGATAAAGTTCTGTGTTACTTTGAAATCATAATTAAAAAACGTAATTCATCTTTGAAAATATGTTTTTATCTTCTAATATGAAACCCTGAGCTTTTTCTCTGCGCATCTTTTCTCTGTTGTGAACTTTGTAATTTACTATTTTATAGTATTCAATGGAATTTTTAAGTTGGTTTTGAAGTATAATTTCAAGTATTCTGAAAATCATTTAATTTTTTCTAGTTATTAAATTTTTTGGATTAACATTAATTACCTAGTTTCATAAATGTACCTCAAAAAGACTATCCTCTAAAGTGAGTAACACGGTTTTTTTCTTTTATTATAAAATTCAGAAAAAATTTATTTTATACGTGTGTCTGTAATTTTTTTTTCTAATTTATTGTAGGTGAAATTTTAATACTATGGAGGATTTACTCATAAATATGTTCTCTTTTAAATATATTATGAAATGTTTTGTTGCAATATTTCTAATATATTTCAAGAAACATTTCATTAAATATTTTCGAAAGTTTTCGTGAAATTTAATTATGAATTTTGTAAAATTTAATTGCAAAATCTATTTAAAAAATTTTAAAACTTAACATGAAATGTTTTTTGAAACATTACATATAAGGTTTTCATTTGTTATAATTTATGTCAAATAGACAAAAAAGCAAGGAAAAAAATTTAAAACACATTTTTTCATTATATAGTATTATCACTAATATGCTATGTATTTCTATATTTACGTTTATCAATATTTTTATATGAATATATAGATAAACATAAAATGTTATAAACATTCATCAAAGTTAAAAATACTTTTTCATAAACGTTTTTTCTTGATATATTGGGTAAGAATAGTTATATTTAAATCACAATTAAAAAAATGAAATTAATTAAAATATTAAACAATGTAAATTAAGTAGCTGCTTATATTTAAAAAAAATAAAAATATATAAGATGTGATATAGTTTTTAATGTAATAAAGCATATAATTAAAAATCAAGTACAAAATATTGATATTGTTAGATGTGATCAAAGAAAATATATATTTCAAAAGAATGATAAATGATAAATAATGTTTTTTGAAACATTACATATAAGGTTTTTATTTGTTATAATTTATGTCAAATAAACAAAAAACTAAGAAAAAAAAATTAAAACATTAAAAATTTAAAATTAGAATTACCAGAAGATTGGAAATAAATTACAGATGTAAGATGTATAAAAATATATTTCAAATTTTCAAAAAATATAATTATTTGAAAATAAAATTCACATAGTTTTCTTAGATTTTAAGACAGCCTTTGATACATAGGGTAAGAAAAGTTATATTTAAATCACATTTAAAAAAATAAAATTAATCAAAATATTAAACAATGTAAATTAATTAACTGCTTATATTTAAAAAAAAATGAAAATATACAAGATGTGATGTGTTTTTAATGTAATAAAGCATATGATTAAAAATCAAGTACAAAATATTGATATTGTTAGATGAGATCAAAGAAAATATATATTTCAAAAGAATGATAAATGATTAATAATTTTTGTTAGAAACATTACATATAAGGTTTTCATTTGTTATAATTTATGTCAAATAGACAAAAAAACATGGAACAAAATTTATAACATGTTTTTTTGCTATATAGTAGCATTACTAATATGCTATGTATTTCTATATCTATATTTATCAATGTTTTCATTCAAATATATAGATAAACATAAAATGTTATAAACATTTATCAAAGTTAAAAATACTTTTTTATAAACGTTTTTTCTTTATTGATATTATGTATTTTAAAAAAACGTTATTAAGTACTTAAGTGCAATACTTTTTCATAGAACATATTAAGTTTGGTAAATTATATTTTATTTTTTAAAATGTAATAAAAATACTTCAAAAACGTAATTGTATAGGAGGTTTCCTGTTTTTATAAAAATATATGTCAATAGGCAATATGATATGATATAAAAGTTTTATAATTAATTAATAATAATTGATATTATTAAATGAGATCAAAGAAAATATATATTTCAAAAGAATGATAAATATTTAAAAAAGACTTAAAGTATAATTACCAGCAGATTGGAATCAAATTACAGATGTAATATGCATAAAAATATATTTCATTTCTTTTAGCGACAACAAATAATAAATTTGTACGCTTTTATAATCTTTTTTTAGCGACGATAAACAATAAATTTGTATGCTTTTTTTAGCGACAATAAAAATAAATTTGTAAGCTTCTTTTAACGACAACTAATAAATTTGTATGCTTATATTAATTTTTTTTAGTGACAACAACCAATAGATCTGTACGCTTCAACAACAGTGATAAATGAATTTGTAATCTTTTTTAGCGACAGTAAACAATAAATCTATACGCTTTTTTCAACAACAATGAGATATAAATTTGTAAGTTTCTTTTAGCGATTATGACAAATAAATTTGTAAGCTTTTTTTAGCGACATGAAACAATAAATTTATATGCTTGTTTGAAATTTTTTTAGCGACAACAAACGATCGCTTCAGCGACAATAATAAATGAATTCGTAATCATTTTTAACGACAGTAAACAATAAATTTGTACGCTTTTTTCAACGACAATGAGATATAAATTTATAAGTTTCTTTTAATTATTATGAAAATAAATTTGTAAGCTTTTTTTAGCGACAATAAACAATAAATTTATATGTTGGTATAAAGTTTTTTTAGCGACAAGAAACAATCGCTTCAGCGATAATAATAAATTTTTAAGCTTTTTTTAGCGACAATAAAGATGAATTTGTAAGCTTTTTTTAGCGACAATAAAGATAAATTTGTAAGCTTCTTTTAGCGACAGCAAACAATGCTTTTTATAAGCTCTTAATGCAGCCATATATTTTTATGCTGGTCTCAAGCCCAAAAATCTTTTATTAAGACAAATATGTAAATATCTTATTTCTAATTTTAAAAAGAACATGTTTTATTTAAATACAATTGTTAATAAAGTACCTATGGATATTAAGCTAAATTCATTTAGTAATTCATAGCTTACTATTGTAATTAATAAATTTTTTCAATAATAAAAATAAAGATACAATATATAGAAATAAAAATATTAGAATAGAAATAAAAATATTTTATATTTATCTGAATAAAGAAAATGCAGAGAGGAAGCTTTGTATTATCAATTAATTATGTTTGCAATTATATTAATAAAATATTAATAATAATTTTTTTTTTATTTCTGAAGTTACGTTAATTTTGGAATAGCCATTTATAAGAGAAATTACAACGTAATTTGAGGGGGGGCTATGCCGACAGACATTTGAGGGGGGGCTGATAAGGGGCTACAAAAATTGAGGGGGCGAGGGGGGCTGAGGGGGGCCTAAGTTACGTTAATTTTGGAATAGCCATGTATAAGAATTACAACGTAATTTGAGAGATGGGCAAATTGAGGGGGGCTGAGGGGGGCTACAAAAATTGAGGGGGGGGGCGAGGGGGGGTCTAAGTTACGTTAATTTTGGAATAGCCATTTATAAGAGGAATTACAACGTAATTTGAGGGGGGGCTATCCTGACAGACATTTGAGGAGGGGCTGAGGGGGGGGGGTCGGTTGAATCTTGTCTTACGACTATATATATATAGATATATATATATTTAAACTAGGGGGTACCCCCTGCTCGCTCCGCTCACAAATCTCCTCGAAACATCGTATAAATAATAATTTTCAATTTTTTGAAAATTTAATTTATGATGATATATACAACAATTGTTTATTAATATTGTCCAATATATTATATGATTTATATTCTTAACTCTGATTAAAACAGTTTTATTCAATTATTTAATATTGAAAAGAAAAAAATTTTAAATATTTCTTTGTATAAAAATTAAGTTATTTATCATTTTTAAAAATTATATGTCTAAAAAAAGATCAAAATTATTAAAAAAAAATTTTAATATTAAATTTAAAAATAATTTATTCGTTCATTTCGAAGACAAATAAACGTAATGTCTGCTATTTTAGTGACATTAAAATAGAAATGTATATTTTTTTATTAATATTAAAAACATTTTACTAACAACTTTTTATTAATCATTCATTTGTGAAAAAACTGAATAAAAAATAAATGATTAAATAAAAGATTAATACAAATATGAAATTAAGAATTAAAAATATAAAATTAATCATTATCTATTTAATTTATAGTCATTTGTTTTTCATAAATTAATTTGTTGTGAGAATGTTATAAAAAAAAATGGGTAGGTAATAATATATATAAAATTTTCTTGATTTTTTAAATATTTATTTATTATTTAAAAATATACTTTATTTTTTCAAGTTCAAATTTTCAAGAACAATTATTCATGTGTTTGAAATGTATAAAATGTTTTTCAAGTACAAAAACATTAGCAAATCATATTAGAAACAATCATACTATACAACGGCATTTATGTAATTTATGTGGAATGTATATAAAATATACAAAACATTATAATAGACATTTATTAGAACATAAACCTTATGAAAATTATACCTGTACAATATGTAATGATAAATTTAAACGTAATTCACATTTATTAAGACATTTAAAATGTCATAAAAATACCGTTGAATATATTTGTGTTATATGTGGAAAAGGATTTCATAGATTGGATAATTTGAAACAACATGAAAAAATACATAAAAATGTAATCAATTTTAATTAAATTATCATTTTAATTATTATAAAATATTAATATTAAAATTTATTAAATTTTATTATAAAGAAAATTAAATAATACATCAATTATAATTATTCTTGTAGAAATAAATATGAATGATAATAAAAATTTAAAAAAAAGAAATGAAGTTTCATCAATTTATGAACCTTCTAAAAGAGAAAAAAAAATACCATTTTCATCAACAGAATATTTAAAAAATAGAATAATAATTGATGATAAATCAGCGCAAGTTATAAAAATTATAATATTATATAGTAATTGGATATTATAAATTAATTTTAACATTATTAAATAGATAGCTTGTTGTATATATCGAAGAAATTTATGATCAAGAAACTTATATTCATAAACAAAAGAAAACGGAATTTTGCATTCAAAAATTCATAGTAAATAACAGCGAAGGATTTAGAATTCAATGTAATATATATGATAATAATATTGAAAAATTTAACGAATAGATAAAAATTAATGAGGTAAATATGTAAATTTTATTACATAAATTATATTCAAAATATTAAATTAAAATTATATTTTTTAGAAAATCTTAGATAGATAGATAGATATTATTTTATTTGTATAAGAGTAAAAAAACGTGTAATCCAATTCGTAAATATAAAAACAATAAATATTGCACAAAATGTTATAAAAAAGTATAAATGTAAATATTGCACAATTAATATCACAGTCAGTCACTAAATCTAATAGTACTGAATAAGTAAGTCATAAACAAAAATAAATAAAAGTGATATCACAGAGTAATCATAAAATACACGCAATATAAATAAAAATCAGTCATACAATATCTATCAGTCACAATATTAAAATTTAAAAGAATTAAATTTAATACATAATAAAATAAAATAACAAGCGTACGGAATAGCATGAAACGCAGTCAAAAATAAAATCAAATAGAACCTCTCACGCACCAACCATTCAGCCAACATTCACACAATAAATACACTCACACCTTAAACCTATATACAGGACGTTACAAAAATAAAGTAAATAAATTAACACAAATAAATAGTAAAAAAATATTAATCTAGGTCGAGCAAGTACCCTCTCACTGCTGCTTTGAACCTGCTGAGAGATGGAAGATGTTTAATCTCAGCAGGCAGGGAGTTCCAAAAATGCGCACCTTGAACTTGGAAGGAATTCCTTCCAGTCTCAGTGCGCATAAAGGGCACCGCAACATCCTTAGTCTCTCCCCTAGTAGCCGCCCTAGGTACACGTCTAGTGAAGAGACTCACTAGATGCTCCGGAGTATTCTTGCGCACGATTTTGTACATAAGCACAGCCAAAAAATACTGTCTCCTCGAATCAGTGCGCAGCCAACCCAACGCGGTTCTATAAGGAGAGACATGATCACCCATTCTCAAACCCATTATACATATCTCACACATGAATTTTGTAATCTCTGTATTCGTCTTCTCAACTTCTGAGAAGCATCGAGCAGAACTACTGAACAATAGTCAAGATGTGGAAGCAGCAGGGCGGTTGCGAGCTGTTTACGCAGAGTCTCCATGGTGTACCAACGGAAAAACCGCAGAGCATATAAAACTCTATTAAATTTTTTTGTAATCATATCAACGTGCGGTACCCATGAAAGTTTAGGGTCAAGCACAACACCAAGACTCGTCATGGAGTCAGAGAAAAGTATATTAATGCCTCCCTCAATATCAATCGTACGTAACCTATCAGCATAAAAAGAATTTACAAAACGACTATTGCCGAAGACGATTGCCTTGGTTTTATTAGAATTCAAAGTGAGAGAGACACTAG
This sequence comes from Anastatus disparis, assembly GCA_017163975.1. Classification (NCBI taxonomy): domain Eukaryota; kingdom Metazoa; phylum Arthropoda; class Insecta; order Hymenoptera; family Eupelmidae; genus Anastatus; species Anastatus disparis. The sequence continues at coordinate 951,708 of JAFFSR010000286.1, read as the reverse complement.
CAGCCCACTCCGACACCGCTTTGGCCGCCCTCTGTAGAGTGAGAATACCCTCTTCCACATTTTCGCGAGGCACCTGCGTGTAAATTTGCCGATTGTCTGCATAGAGTAGGTGCCCGACGCAACCAGAGTCAAGAGCGTCACGCACGTCATTAATGTAAATACAAAACAACAGAGGCCCCAATACTGAACCCTGTGGAAATCCAAGGTTGGTTGTCAGCTAACTCGATTCCTCGTTTAAAGGCGTGGAAACCATTTGTTTCCTTCCTGATGGGGCTTTCCGCCCTGGAAAGCCCCATCGATCTAAGCCTAGTAAGTAACTTGAAGGGAGAGATCGTGTCGAATGCCTTACTGAAGTCAAAAAGTAAAAGTAACGTGATGAGTTTTTTGTCTAGACCCGATCTTATATCATCAGTTAATTTAAGAATAGCTGTTTGTGTCAAGTTGTGCTTTTTGAAGGCAGTCTGCATTGGGTCAAGTATTTCATTAGCAGTAATGTACTCCTGCAATTGGTCATGGGCGATATTCTCAAGTACCTTTGAAAGAAAACATAAAATAGCAATAGGCCTAAAGTCTTTAGGCGATTTGGGTGCAGAGCACTTCTTTAATGGCACAATACGTGCCTGTTTCCAAAGGCCAGGGAAAACCCCCCGCGCAAAAGAAGAATTGAACAGAGTCACAAGATGTTCACCAATAAATGGTAATGCTTCAAGTATCACACTTTGCGGAATGCCGTCTTCCCCACAAGCCTGCGATGAGAAGTGAGAAACTGCAAAAATAACATTGTTAATATAAATTGATTTAAAAGCGAAACCATTTTCGCTGCATTCAGAAAGAAATTTCTTGTGTTCCTCGCCATCATCATGTGGCGAAACCGACACCCCAGCAAAGTGCGCATGAAGCTCATCTGGAGCAAATCCATTCAGATTCCCTTGAAGTCCGGCTAAGAGTCCCAGCTCTCTCAACTTCTTCCAGACATTACCACTTGCAAGAGCCTCGAACAGTCTGTTATGATAATATTCACTTCTTGCACGCTTAATCCGCTCGTCCAACGCCTTACGTAAAATTAAAAATTCTGAAAAATATTTATTGTCGTTTGTCCCTTTGTATCGCCTATATGTGGCATCCCTCCTGCGCTGTATCTGTGACAACTCTCCATCCATCCATGGTGCCTTCTTTTTCGTACATTTAAATATTTTCACTGGTACTAAATTTTCAATAGCAGCAGTGAGATTATCACAAATGCAGTCAAGTGCAGACTCAGGATCCACTATATCAGTTGTCAATTTGGACCAATCATAGCCGGCCAATTTCTCCAATAATAATTTTCCATTAATATTTTTATAATTTCGATACTTAATTGGATCTTGCACTAAACTGCTAGCATTGTAGGCTATAGAAACTTCAATTAAATTGTGCCGACTATGAAAGTTCGCAGACACGTTACGTGCGTCCAGTATGGTGTCATTGTCATTTACAAAAATCAGGTCTATCCATGTGCGAGACGATGGAGTTATATGCGTGGAACCGTGCTGGACCAACTGAAGCGAAAGCTCAGTGGACAGTTTACTAAGAAACTTCGCATCGCTGCTTTCTCGCAGGAGATCGGCATTCAGATCTGCCATTATAATCTTAAATGAAAAATCGGGAGTCAAACTTACTAATTTATCAATTAGATCAGAATCTTTTGTAAAGGAAATGACAGAAGGACGATAAATGACAGAAACCAACACAGATTCAGAGTTGCCTGCTTTAACAGAACGAAAAATATATTCAGGCACTTCAGGCTTACCACTGGCAGTTATAGTTGTGGTATTCGAAAAAGCTAATATTTCACATTTCAAACTATCTTTGACGTAAAGAATAACCCCTCCTCCATGAAGGTTTCTATCCTGTCTAAAAATTTTATACCCCTTAACCTGAATGACGTCATCCGAGACAGTCGGACCCAGCCAGGTCTTAGCCACTCCAAACAGATCATAAGAATGGTCGTCACATAGAAGCTCACGCACCTGTCCAATGTGAGCCCTCAAAGAAGTCACATTTAAAAAGGCTGCTCGCAATGCACCCCTTCTCCCTTTTCGACTCACCGAGAAGATCTGGCTTAGTCATTGGGGAGAAAGTTCATTATTATTCAACTTACTTTTAATAACAGGACATTCATCATTGGGAGCTATCTTAACAACATTGTCAACCTTATTTAAACATCCACTAATCACACAAGATTTGTCAGCAATAAAATTTTTGTCTACAATAACATTATTTGAACTACTTAAAATTTGATCTATATCATCTTTAGTAGCAAATGTGTATGTTCTCTCCCCTCTCGCCCGTCTTGCCAGAAATCTGCCACTTCTATGCCAAATAAATTTAATACCTTCAACCTTAGCATAATTCTTGAGATCTTTGAAATTTTTGTATGTATCTTTTAAAAACCTTATAATGGTTTTTTATGACAGACAGACTGGCAAAACGAGAAAGGTCAATGTCTGCCGTTAAGAAACTAGTGATTTTTCTTTTTTCATTTAATATTTTTTGAACCAGACTGGCCTCGGAGAGTCTGACTAGCAGCGAGCGAGGACCCCCCGGACCGTCCCTGATCACGCCGCTTCTAGATTCAGACGATGTTAAACATACAACCGACAAAATGAGTGACTGCATCAAATCCGGAAATATGGTACCGAGGACAGCACTAACATAATGATCCTGTCGAACATTAGCCGCTAAGCAGTCCAGTCCACTGGAGATTACCAATGAGCCACCCTCGATACCACAATTTTGTGTATTGTGATGATTATCCTTTGCTATTTCTGTGTTGATAATTTGTGTGTTGGCATTTGCTGTTTCCTTTGAATTCGTGTCAGTGTGTGAGACATTTTCACGCTCTTCTGCACGCTCCTGCACACTGAAATCAGAGACGGTCTACACCACGCATGCCAACCCCACCCCAAGTTCTGAAAAATTCTTGTCCACTCCATTAAATTCAGCTTGTATAGCATATTGAAGTCAATTAATTTTAGAATTTTAATCAGTCTTATCATACTTCTCAATTAGAGTGGACAATTTATTTTCCAAACTACTGACTATCTCCCTTAATTAAATATTTTCATCAAGCAGCCTTGCCTGCATTACCTCAAAATTCTTTATTACTTTGTCCTGATTGTTAAGTTTATCTAAGATGCTTCACAAGCCATTATCAATACCCATTATGCTGCTCTTAACACTCCGGATCCGATCGAAAGCGCCTAAGACTGAGTCAAGCTTACGAGACAAATTTCCTTCAATTTCAGACAAAGCAGCTTGAGAAATAGAGATGTCAGCATGAATATTCAATTTTACATTGTTATTTGTTAAATTTATTGTTTTATCATTTTTAATATTGGCAGCGGGGCAACATGCGCAGCGCCACCTTTATTATGCGCCGGTTGAATTAAATTGTTATTATTTAAAGTGTTACTTAAGCTAATCTTCTTATTTTTCGCCACTAACCTTCTGAAGTTCCTTGGTTGTTGATTGCCCCCGTATGTCGATAACCGGTGGATTATTAATAATAATCTTATTAGAAAATGTAAACGTAACAAAATCAAATTACAATAAAGTTAATTCATTATATGAATTAACATTACAATATTATTCTTCTATTATTATATTAGGAGAATATAGTATATTAAAGAATTCGAAACCTATAAAAATAAATTTTTAAGATGTATACTATAAAAAAATAAATATAATTATATTAATTTTAGAATATAGTTTATATATATATAGATATATATATATATATATATATATATATATATATGGAATTCTTATATATGTATATATATTTATAGAAATAAAAGGACATTTAAAAACTTCTTTTGTTAAAAAACACCAAAAAAATGAACACGAATTTTTTGGTTCAATAAGTGATGGAAAATATAAATTAGATATATTATTAATGCAAAATGATAATGATATTATTAATTGGGAAAGAGGTTCTAAATTAGAAATAATAGGAGAAATTCAAGAAAATAATACATTAATATTTTTTATTCTATTTAAAACATGATATTAATAACATAATAAAATATTTTTTAGGAGCATCATATATATTAAAAGTTAATAATGTTGAGTTTATAAAATTATTAAATGATGATAAAATGGAATTGGAAGATTTAATATTAGGAAACGAAATAATCGTGATATAAACAAGGTGATTAATACTATTTTTATTAATAAAAAATAACATTTTAATTTATATTATTTTGTTTATGTCTAAATTAATAATTAATACATATTTACTTTACAGATAACAGATAAAGAAGTAACGTCATAATTTTGAAATAATTAAAGTAATTAAATTATAAATTCTTATATATTTTTTTAACCATATTTTATAAAAATATATATTTTCTTAACTGTTGCTGAAAAAAACAAACATTTTCTAACTTTCATCGATAGAAGACTGATTTTTCAACTGTCCTTTTTTTATTATTAATTAAAACAATTTCTTTCTTAGCAACAATTAAAAAAATTTATAAAAATGTCTGCTCTTTTTAGCGACAATTAACAAAATAATTTTGTTAGAAAAAACAATTAAAATATAGGTCTGCCAATAGCGACACTTAAAAATTACGTATCTTTTTTTCAACGGTACTTTAATTATTTTTTTTTTTTTTTAGTGACAGTTGAATAATCGGTCTTTTATCAATGACAGTCAAAAAATGTCTGATTTTTTGAACAACACAATATATAGTGTTGAAAAATAATTTAATTTTCAAAAGTATTTTTACTATCAAAGTTATTCTAGGAGAACTCAAAGAATAAAAACCAAACTTTATGGAATTCTCTTCATCTAACTTCAGGTTATATTTTTACAAAATATCTCTTATAACTTAATTTTAATATTATAAATAGATCGCTTGTTAGTACGTGGGAAGGTGCGGGGGATACTTAGACCAATAGCAAGAGTAAAAAATATTGTAATAGTTTAAGCAATTTTACGTTATTTTGTGGGTGGCTGTAGAGGGGCTATAGAGGGGGGGAGGGTGGGGGTCCGAGAGTTAATTTCTAATATAACTATATAATATAGGAAGATATATTATATATATATATATGTATATATATACATATATATATATATATATATATATATGAATAAAATATTATTTAAAAACCTTTTTATATGAATATACAAGAATTTACAGTTTGAACAAATAAAAAGTATAATTTAAAAATACTCTGACACCATAAGATTTTACGTTATTTTGTGGGTGGCTGTGGAGGGGCTATAGAGGGGAGTGGGGGGTGGGAGGTCCGAGGGTTAATTTCTAATATAACTATATAATATAGGAAGATATATATATATATGAATAAAATATTATTTAAAAACCTTTTTATATGAATATACAAGAATTTACAGTTTGAATAAATAAAAAGTATAATTTAAAAATACTCTGACACAATAAGATTTTTATGTTATTTTTACTAATTTAGATGAGCAAAAAGTTTTGTAACAAAAAATAAGAAAAATAAAATAGTTTATGTTGTGTCTATTACTCAAGTATCGTTTAGAACTTCTACATATTTTTTGATCTTGTTATTAATCTAAAAAGATTGTTAACTTCAATTATATGCCTAATTACATGAATTACATAAATAATAACAACCTTTTTATTAAAATCTTGCTCTGCAATGATCGAAGCATTATTATCAGTAGTATCGGTATAAATTGTTTCATTTTCATCAAGATCATTTGGTGAGTCACTTTTTAATGATAAGAAATAAAAAGTGCGACGTGTCTTTGCTAATAAACTTTTTTTTATGTTTTTCTTAAGATATCTGATGTTTCAAACTTCCACTTTTAAAACACGTTTACTTCGATGTCGATCACTAACATTATTCAATTTATGTTTAATTTTTCAAGTTTTCTTATATTTAAATAAGAATATTTTTTTTTAGTTAACTCATTCACTTTGTGTGCGACTTATGTAAAAAGGCACACAATTTTTTTCTTTTGCATGTTTTGGGTAATATAAGAGCATACCTCCACAACTTTTGACCTACTTACTAATACGAATTTTGCTCAAACTTCGGGATAAGTTTTCAGATGACAAAATATGGAAAAAGCTGAAGTTATAGTCACAAACGCTATATATTTCCCTAGTTACAGACAATTTAAAAAAATCACTTAACTGTTTCGAAAGAATTCGAGGTCAGCTTTAATTTAAAAAAAGTCTTAAGCTATATGCGTTTAAAAATCTAGTAACTTTTTTAGTGATTTTCTTTAATTGCCTGTAACTAGTGAAATGTTGAGCGTTTGTTACCATAACTTTAGCTTTTTCCATATTTTATCATCTGAAAACTTATCCCGAAGTTTAAACAAAATCCGTGATCCAGAGATGTGATAATCTCCTAGTTAGTGAACAGTGATTTTACAACTGTTCGTGGGTAACGAATGATGCACGCTATTGAAACTAGGTTCACACCTTTTGTACAATCCTGTGACTCTATTTTTTATATATTTAGTAACTGTGCCACCAACGTTACAATAGATATCATTATAAAATAAAAATTTTTACATCTGAAAAATTACCGTAATTATTTACAAAAACATCACGAAAAAAAATGAAAAGTTCCAGAGACAAGCCCATAAACATCTATGTTTCGAATTGTTATTTAGCGTATTAGGCTCCGCGCGATCAGTTATAACTTGTATTCGAATGTTTTCGTTTTTGTATGGTGACCGGTGGTATAATATTCGTATTTGTATAGAGAAGTATACGAAAATAGTTGATATGAATTACGCAAATTTTGGCATTTTAGAAAAGCATTTAAAATAATATTAAATATTTTATCAATTCGTTTCTTTATTTTTTTTCTATTTTGTGAAGGATATGTGGAGGCCCCAATTTCGAGCTGCACGGTTCACTCTTTCTTCAGGTGCTCTTAACACTGACACTTCCATCATTCAACTACAAAGCAGCCCGATAACGCTGTTTCTTATATCTAGATCCTTCCATTAATTTATCTAATTTCTCTTCAGCCTTCCTTTTAAGTTAATGTGTACAATCTCGAACACAGGAAGAGAAGGCCAATAAAAACAAAGAAAATTAATTTAGTTGCAACGTTTCGTCAACATGGTTTTGTTGACCTCTTCAGGCTAGAAACAAAATTTATTGAAAACAAAAATTATAAAAATAAATTAACACAAGAACGATAAACATTAAAAACGAAATTTAAGTACAATGAAACGAATTTTAAGCAGCTCATACCAAAATTACAAATAAATGATACTGATAAACCGTGAGAGTAAAGCTCACATTGTCAAATGTAAATATTGTACGTCGAGCAGTCTCTATTTATATTAGCCGCTATGATTACATATACAATCAATAATATGTCTGTATGTGCCTGACAATGCTAACGTATCTGTTTTTAAATTTATCATATCTTTACAACTATTAATATATATCATTTCAGAAATTTTTCTCTTCTTATAATTCGATTCTCTGTCTAAGACTTTGACATTTTCCCAATCAAAATCATGAGCAAATTCTAAAATATGTTGGGCAACAATAGTATTTTTATTTTTAAAATCCATATGTTTTTTAAGCCGAGTCTTAAGTGATCGTTTATACTCACCTACATAATACGCAGAGCATGTTTTACAATCAAATTTATATACTACACCTGTAGTATCCGCTTTTTTCATTTTGTCTTTGCCCAACTTAATAATATTGTTTAATTTTTTATTAAGAATTGGTCTGATAACAATATTAAAATTCCTTAAAGTCTTTTTACATTGGTTATATAAACGAGGAACAAACGGAATCGATACAAAACAATACATTTCTATTTACATTTTTGTTTTTGTCAATAATAATATTGTTGTTTTCCATAATATTATGTTTTCGCATTCGCTGACTAATACATTGATCGAGAAACTCCAATGGATGATTGTTATGATACAGTAAATTCTTGACAAAAGTTAAGTTTTTATCTAGAAAAGAAAAGTCATCTAGATTAATCGCACGATCTACTAAATTATAAACTATATTACGCTTTAATTGTATCGCATGAAAAGAGTTAAAATTGAGAATACGATTAGAATTTGTAGGTTTTTGAAATCAATCAGTAATAATAGAATTATTATTTTTAATCAACGTAATATCTAAAAAATTCCATCTATTGTTTATTTCCATCTCGTGTGTAAATTTAATATTCAAATTGTACTCAAAGACTTTTAAAACAGTATCAACGTCATTCTTATGAACACATGTGATAGAGTCGTCCACGTATCTATAGTAAAATAACGGAGTAATATTATAAACCTCACTCAATGTCTTCCAACATTCTACTTCCAAGTCCTCCATAACCAAGTCAGCAAATAAAGGATATATAGGAGAACCCATGGGCGTGCTAAAGATTTGTCTATAAATTATCAAATCTAAAATAGGTATTATCAAATGAAAACTTTGTAATAGAAATAATGTCATCAAACGAAATTTTCGATTTTTCATGTAAAGAAACAACATGTTTCTCCAAACTTCTCAATACAAGTTCACACGGTATATTGGTAAATAAAGAAGTTACGTCTAAAGATAAAACAACAAAGTCTTTTGGAATAAAAATATTATTAATTTTATTCCTAAAAACCAAACTATTGTCAATATGCAAAGCTGGTTGTTTGACAATATCCTTTAAATTATTATAAAGAACCTTGGCAAGCTCATATATTGGACTATTAACAGTGGATATAATGGGTCCAAGAAGGATGTCAGGTTTATGAATTTTAGGAAGACCATATGCTCTTGGTAAAACAGTGTCTGAGTCAATTCAAGATCTTTGTATTGTTTATTCAACAGATTATTATTGCTAAGTTCTTTTAAAAATTTATAAACATTATTTTGAAGACGAGAGAGAGGATTTCTATTAACCACCTTATACGTTCTTACATCAGACAATAAGTCAAGCATTTTATTTCTATAATCAGGAACATTCATATAAACTGTAAGGTTACCCTTATCAGCTCTAGTGAAAAAAAGGTTATCGGTGTTGTCTCTAAAAAATTTTTTTGTCATAAGCAATGTTTGTTTAAATTGCTTTTCTTCATAAAAAATAGACTGTTTATTTTTAAAATTAAACTCAATATTACTTGTAATAGTATGTCTAATATTGTTCTCCACCGAAAAATCTAAATCTTTAATACTATCTAAGCTAGTTTCTAAATTCTTAATTATTTCAATAACATCATGCTTGTCGGCATGAGTTTTAACATTGAAATTATGTCCTAACGAAACAACGTCAACAACCTCATGTGGCAATAAAATGTCAGAAAGATTCTTAACCCAACCCTCCCTCACAACCTCAGTAATAAATTGATTTATATCATCATTTAACTTGGTAAACTTATTATTAGGATGAGAATTTTTCGTATTAAATATCAAATTACTTTTATGTTCAGTAAACATAAAAAAGTCTTGAATAGTGATCTTATTAATATTTAATTTATTTATTTTATACTTTAAAGCGTTTAGTCTTTTTTGTAGGTAAGAAATATGAATATGAATATCATAAGAAATAAATTGGATAGTTTTTTACTATATCTGCTAACAGCTTACTTTTAAAATTTGTGCCAGACTCTTTCATAGAATTTTGCAAAAATTCTTTGATTGGAGTATTCTGTATTGCGACGTCAGATAAACGTTCATACCAGTACGCGATGCTACCTTCCCCACAGCTTTAGCACCGAGGTTGAGCAGTGGTAATACTCGACGAATCAACTTAGCTAAAAAGCTTCCTGCACCACAATGCTCTCTTTGGCATAGAGCTCCAATATAAATACGTCCGACACCCCCACCATTTTTATTACCACCACCGATCTGCATGTCAAAGTATGCCTCGTAATAATCCATCTTTTTTCTTATGAATCAATACAATGAAAGTGCAACGTCGCCGTCAAGGTGCCAAAATCAGATGATATTGGCTGACCTGGTTGATCTCTTATATCTATTTCAATGGTTCGAAAACAGTTAAACAATAGCGGTATGTACATAGATAGTGAAGAGTTTTTTATTCTTATATATTTGGAATCCTCAGTACTCTAGGAAACCGCTCTGAATAATTTACCTTGCACATCTCCGATTATATAAGTTTCTCAGATGTCACTATGCATCATTAGAGTTTTTAGTACCCCTTAGAAAGATGAGCAGGGTGATTAGCTATAGTGAGTTCTTTTTTATCGATTTTGATGGCTTGATTTTTTCCAGTTTGAAACCCGAGAATTTTTATCAAATTCCTTGACAACTCTAAAACGTGATCAATTGGCGTACATTCCTCTGTTAAACAAACGCGTCTAATTGATACGTATCCACCACGCTCTATGTGAAAACGTTGATAAACTTTTACATCGCTCAGGTTATTTATCTCCGCCACAAGACTTTGTAAACATCTGGACGTATGAAATTAATGAATGTAATGACCGGTACGATTTTGTTAGTCCCCAGCGATGATGTCGGGATATTTTTTACACAGGCAAATTTTTTATCCTCGTTTAATGAAAAATGAGTCTAAATAACAAAATATTTGTTATTTAGACTCCTACAGTACTTTTTCAAAATTTTTTCTACTTCGAAATTTGCGTTATTTAAATTATTTTTAACTCTACTCAACTCGTGCTCGTAGTAAACACCTTTTAATATTCTCATCGGCCAAATCTTTTAGAAAGTATACAGATGGCTGACGCGCTACTGAAATAAGAGTAATTTTAAACAGTTCTAACGTCCATCCACCCTCGTACCCTTTCGCAAACACGCTTCTTGCTTGACTGACTCGTACTAGGTCACTGATTGTGTATTTAGGTTTTCGGTACTACTCTAATATTTTTTCTAGAATATCAACCTATCGACGAGTTTTTTATGCGTGAAATATCGCCATATCCGTTCCTTTATAGTTTTTATAAACCTTTCGGCTACAGCTTCTTTTATATCAGGACTTCGCACTATTCCAAATAAAATTTCATTTTACTTCAACATTTCTTGCAGTTTGTTTCCTACTAATTCTTTCCCCTTGTCCGTTTAAAAAATCACAGGCTTTCGATTAGCACTGTTTTTCAAAATGTTTTGAAATGCTTTGGCAACACTTTTTGAAGTTTTACCCATCAGTGGTAAAGCCCATGCGTATTTGCTCAAAACGTCAATGACAACGAGGATATAAGCCTAATTATCGTTATTAGTCTTGACCGCTCTCATATGCATCGAATCTGCCTCCCAAACGTTATTACGATTTCGAACATTGTAATGACGTCAAGGAAACTGGTGTTGTACAGATCTGTGCAAGTTGTCCACATGGTCTTCTAATTCTTAGGTGACTCGTTTTGTCTGTGCCTCTGCATCGTCGATAATATCAGCATCTTGCATATCATCGTCTTTCTTTGTAGTTTCTGTCTTCTTGTTACTAATATCTTTACAATCTAGATAACGTTGTAATGCTTGAGAATATAGTTGCCATTTATTCCCGCTCCGTATTATATATTTATTATTATATTATTGTCGCTCGCTCATATCATCCGTAGGATTAAAGATATCGCTCATGTCAGCATCCAGCCTGCTAACAACAGTTCCTGGTGTTTGCATCGACTTTAATCTAGCGTTGGTGAAAAGTTTTTGTTGTAAGCGTTCCACACTCTCTTGTGGTAACAAAATCATTTGTTTAGTGTATCCCATTTTTTTTATTTTAGTATAAGACTTGACAATACTGTAACAATGAGCGGTACCAGCAATATTGGCAAGAATCCGCCGTACTGCATGATAATTTTCTTTTTCGTCGTTAGATTCTTCTGAGAACTTGCCAACCGTCCAAGAACGCCTGCGTGTTTACGTAATCGAGCTTTCTGCGATCTGTTAAGAGAAATGTTACCGCACAGCACGTTGAAAGCACACTCTCAAATGTATTTGACCAATTTCGGGTCAGCTTTACGGAGCACGGCAGCTCGTTGCTCCCTGTTCAAATGGTACAGCGGTCTTAAAATATATATATGTTTTTGCCCGATGGGACCTCTAGTTTTCCGCTCCATCACAAAGATACGATTTAATTACTCGAATCAACATCTTTAAATTGCTTTCGAGGTACGTAAACTTACTGATATTCGTCATCGGAGAAGATGCAAGCGCGAAAACGACAATTATCTGAAGTATTTTGTTTTAATTCTAGAAAAAGGTATCAAAAAGGCTGCGAGGTGGCGTTCCAGTACCCCTCTTGTTAGAATTGCGGATCTTTAGGACAAAGGTAAATTTCTAAACACGATAATGTATTGTGCATTAAGCAAAATGTCTCGTTGGCCATCATCTTGATGAAATATATTCTGTGTAATAAATATGACGCTTAGGTTATTATAATAACCCCCTTTGTGAATAAATTGACAATGACGTTACTCGAGAATGATTCACGAATCAGGTCATCCAATATTAATAACTTTAGGCGTGTGTCAGCAGTATAGTCGGTACATTAACGAAGCTCCTCACAAAATTCTGTTTCCTAAGCTCTTTGTAACGTGCCTGCTATTCAGCATAGTAAACGATTACGCAATCGAAATGTGTGTCACTCATATAATCGATGTACTTTAGAAATCTTTTTTCCAACACTATTTTGCCACAGCCAGTAGGTCCACAAAGCATAGACGTCCACGGATATCTCCATCTAATATCCATGACTCACTACTATAATAACCACTACTATTCTTCACTAAAACAGTTGGCACACTAAACGTTCTAACAAAATACTTTGATAGTTATAGTTTATGACTTTGTAGAATCCATGTACTTTTTCACCAACACAGCTTCAATAATTTTACTAATCCTTTCGATCCTCCATCTAAACTTCACCTGATCTTGTACAGCTTGTTCCCACTTGCCGCGCTGCACAGTACGACTGGCATCATTCCACGCGTGTAATATACGAATACTTGGTAGGTTGGGATCAAATTTCACATTTTTTCTCCATATTACCAAAGCTGTCTGTTGATGAAGCAAAAGTTTTTCTGGAGTCTACGACAATCTTGTGTTCGCAGAGGTGCCTCAACGCGCGCGCTTGCTCGCGTATCCATGAGAGCGTTGGAAAAGAGCTCATTCCCCCACTGTCGTAATATTAACACACGTTGCTCGCGGTCAGCGCTCCGGAACAGCCACCTTCTTTAGCGCATACATGGCACTACCGTGAGAGCATTAGAGACGAGCACATTTCCCCCACCACCATAATATTACCTCTCCCCCTTATCACCCATGGTCTCGCGAGCGCTTTAGATTGGACATTGTTTAGCGCATGCGTTCTTAGCATTTTGTACCTATTCAGACGATGTAGGATTTCAGTCATTAGCCGTATCTGTATCCGCACAGGTAGCTTTTTTTAACCAGACAAATTTTCTTTTATTATGAACGGTTTTTCAAGTTTTTGTCTCTGTAAGTAATACTTCGCGAAAATCTGTCATTCGTATTGCCGGTAAAGATATAATAATTTCGTCTTTGCTACCGGATATTAACTCGCATATACTTTCAAAATTAATTTTACAACTATTTAAATAATTAGGTCTTACAGCTTTAATTTTACATACTGTTTGTTCAAAACCATGTGAAAGTTTATACCTTTACGCATAAAATGTTGGTCCGCCAGAGACAAAAGATAATATGTATGTGCCTTTCTTCGCTATTTGATGAATAAGTTCACTAAGCAATGTACCGATCGGCAAATCGTGAACATTGCTCTTACTGACTTAGAAGACTGAGTCTGTGTCGTAGTACAATGCGCACAATCCTTGTTTGTTCAAATAATCAAAAGTTTAAGTTGAGCTTGTGCTATTGGGCAAGCTGCAATGACTTGACTTGTCGTGCGTGACTGCAAGAGGGTTTCATTCTGATACTGCCAAATCACGTACAATACTTGATCATTGACAGGGATAATATTGCTTAAAATTAGTATAAATTCTAAAAATCACCTCCCTAGGATCAAAGATCGATACATGATCGATTAAGTATTGATCTAATAAAGATATCAAAGTGATTTTTGGTACATATGTTATTTGAATTTGAATTTTGTGGGTGGGTGGGTGTGTGTGAATGTGGTATTAAACGTGCTATGTACCACTATGGTGCATCAAACTCCTTAGGCTCGACTCAGAGGTTATTTACCTCCAGGGAGGAGTGGTACTAGGGTTGCCACCCGTACGTTAATATAAAGTACGCTAGTATAAATGTATATATTATTTTTTACTAATTTTAGTTGAAATTTTAAAAAACAGAAACGTACACCACTATGTATTATTTTAGGTTGCTTCAACAAAACGCTTTTTTTTATCAACATACGTTTTTTTAATGCAAAAATACAAATAATATCTTATTTTCTTTTTTTAAATAACGTACGATAACGTACAAAAATGGCAACCCTAAGTGGTACCTATACCACCAGTGTGCACGTGCTTATGTTCATGTACAAGTGCCTATCTATAGATGTGTATATATGTAAGTGTATATTGTAACGGTATAAATTCTTTACAAAATAAGATTTAAGAATTAAGTAAATTTAATTGTGATACAAGATTAATTCAAATATTTTGAAATAAATGATCACGCAACTTTTGGTCTACAATAGACAACAACGAAAAGAAAAGCAACATTAGAAAGTTTAATATCCAACGCCATAAACTCAACCTCATTAATGGATTCTGGATAAGAGTAGCAAAACAATTTAACCTTTAGAGAACGGGGCTAAGAACACACTATTTAATAAACATTAAAACATTAAAATAAACATTTAAATATTAAATAGTTTGTGTTTGCAGGGTGGTCTCTAAAGGGACCACCCCCGTCCTTTATAGGTTAACCTTGCATTCCTCGCGCATATAAGCTACAACTCCTCCACCCTCTTTATCCTCTCCATCAATTTAAAATAGATTGTAGTCCTTAATAGAAAGTATAGCATCATTATCATGTAACTTAAGGAACGTTTCAGAAAGAACTAAAACATCATAATATTGCATTAGAAACCGATTCTCAATAAGATTAAAATGTGACTTCAATCGATTGATATTAATGTAGGCAACAGAGAATTCATTTTTTTCGTAGCAGGCATAGCAGTTACACAACCAGGATATGAGCGAGAGACATAACAAGCCTCAACAGCATGATTTGAAGGAATACTTACAAAAAAGGTCCCCCAAACCGACCTCACCGATTTCAACCATTCTATGATATGTTGTAGTACTCGAAAAAATAAGAGATACGTATTTTCTTGTGCCGACATCCACTTTAAAAGAGTAAAAAAACATCCGTAAATTTTATTCCAAAATATCGTTTGTTTGTCATATCTCGGCTTCTAAATAATATTTTTTGATAAAACAAAGTGCAAAATATTTGTCATAAGAGGCGTAAGATACTAGATGTATTTATGACCCAAGGGATTGTAACCCTTATGTTATATTTTACAAAAACTAGATTTTTTTGCTGTTTTTTCTCTATGAAAATCAGGATATGAGCTCAAAAAAATAAAATAAAGAATTTTTGTTTACTTTCTCTAATATTTTAATTGACGTGTTTTAGCATTTTCAAGTTACCACCTCAAACATTGTAAACTACCCCGCAAAGTAATTGACCGCATATAAATAATGAAAAATTAATTTTTTTCTTAAGATTTGTTACACGTAAAAACGGAATGTAAATTAGAACAGAAGCAACTACGTTATAAGTTTTTTGCAATATTTTAATATAATTTTTAATCTAATAATTTTTATTTAGTACTTACATTTAAAGAGTTATTATAATATAATATTTTGTCATATTATGTTAGTTACTTTCTATAATCATCAGCATAGATGTTTATCTTCATTATTATTATTATTATTATTAATATCATTATTATTTATGTTGTTGCTGTTATTCTTTTTTATAGACAAAAGCATAAATATTTTATTCAATCTAATTTTATATTTTTGTTGTAATAGACATTACGATCTAATCATTTTAAACATAAATATTTTAATTTCATTTAAAATGCAACAGCTTACAACATTTAAAATATCAGTATTATGTTTACTCATCAAAGCCAGAAGTTATTAATGTATATTATTTTGTTTATACATTGATAGAGGAAGATATCTCATTGAAAATACGTTAATCTCGCTTATAGCATACAAAAAAAAATTTACTCAATTTATCTTTATTAAATGAAGATCCAGAGAAATAAAATAATCATTTTCTTTGAATACTGACTACTGAAAACATTTAATCTTTTATAATTAAGTTTCTAAAATAAATCTATATCGAATAGGTTCTACAGTTATTTCTACAATTAACCTCCTAATTTTTGGGTACTTACGTCAGTATTTTATAATTCATATTTCTAGACCCATTAATTATTTATCCTAATAAAGTGTTATTATTTAATGCTTTTATTTTATTGTTAGATTTAAAGATGAAGATTAATTCCTTAAATGTAATGAATTTATTATTAACATATTTTCAAACTTTGCAAATACGAAACAGCGAGACGTATTTTAAAGAAATTGAGTTGTCGGAAAAATTGAAACAAATATTGATCGGTGCAACAAATGAGTTTTATTTCGTTGACATGATTTTTGAGGAAACCCTGGATTTTCAGGAAGATTTTAGGAATTGTGATGCTAAAATAGTTGAGGATGAAGTTCCACATCATTTTCCTGATCTCGACTTTGTACCAAAAAATCAGTGTACGCATGATACTGGAGACGTTGATTTTGATTACAAAAAAAAGCTGTAGAATATTGGAATGGGTGTTTTCACCTCTTTAAAGTGGATGTCGGCACAAAAAAAAATACGTGTCCCTTATTTTTTTTCGAGTACTACAACATATCACAGAATGAAATCGGTGAGGTCGGGTCCTCTTTAAAGATTTAAAAGGATTAAGATCTGACTCTCTACGAATATTACAGGGTGTATCATTGCTAGATTTTTTTAAGTGTACCATAAGGCCTTTTACATTGGGGTTAGGTAGCTTTTTCTCAAGAGCAACTGTGTGAGCCTTTTTCAGCAAGAGATATACGTCCTTGGGCCATGAGGCCCTTAAGAAAAGCTTACCATTACCACTCTGGCTGAAAAGATGAGATACAGACTTAAGTTTCAGTCTACTAGCAGCTGACATCACAGTATTACTGACAGAACTAGAAATACATTCAAAGACAAAACAACGATAGTTAGGACTGAATACCGAGACAGGAACATTATTATCATTCGAGTTTTGAGAAGGTGGCGAAGTATCATCAACCTCCATTGATTTGGCAGGAGGTTCTGATGTAGGTCGGTGGGGCTCGTTACACGCCGATCAATGTATTTGCTTGCACTTTATGTCTAACCGCTAGGACGTGCGAGAAACTGCCAAACAAAACTCTACAGGAAGAATTTCTGAGAGCTTGCATTCAGCAAATATAATATAATTCACTAGTCGATAGAAACCATCGACTGTTATTCAAGACAATTATTTTACGCTATTTACTGCGAACTTAGTCTAACGTTTTATAAGGCCACGTGGCAAAATCTTTTATTGAGCATAGCACGGCTTGGATTTCGTGTTAACGCAACGGTAGGTAAGAATTCTCTGAAGTGCCTCGTGGCCGGCGTGCTTCTCTCTCGCGTGCCGGTCGTCATGATTCGCGCTTTACTCATCTTAGAGGAGTTATATAATCGAACGCGTGTCATATTATATTACTTAAGGGCGCAAGATTCAAACACGGTTGAATATCGTGAAAATATATAAGTTCGTATGTATGTGTGTCTGTGTGTATGTGTATGTGCCGACAGATATTCGATCTGCTCTTAATGATTTTTATTTTTCAACCGTGAAAGTTATCGTGAAATTTCTTATATATATATATATATATATATATATATATATATATATATATATATATGTATGAGCGTATGCATGTATGAGTATCAATATATTTACCCGCGTATTTGCCTGGTTAAAAAAAATTATAAAATTATATCACAAAATGATATTATGTAATACATTCATAATTACATAATTAGTTGCGTAAATTCATTATGTAACGTTTTTTATTAACCAGGAGAGTGTCTAAGTTGCGGGTCACAGATCTTGATGAAACTTTGGGATAAGTATTAAGGTACCAAAATATGAGTAAAGCCACAGCGGTACGGTCTAACGCTTTGAAAAATTGAAGTTATGGACGATTATAGTCTTATTTTCAGAAAAATATGAAAAAAGAACTCCCAATTGAACTGTAAATAATTCTGTCTAAAAATTTTTTTAATAAATCCACAGTAACTAAAATGAAAGCAGTGAAAGCAAGCTTTAATTTGCTGATTTCCGAATAAAAAAATAATAATTAAAAATAAAGTTATGCTTGTTTAAAGTTGAACAGTAAGAGAGTACTAAAAATAGTCTAAATTTTGAAGGATGGTGATTTTTAGTACTCTTTTGCTGCTTAACTTTAAACAAGCATAGCTTTAGTTCTAATTATTATTTTTTTATTCGGAAATCAGCAAATTAAAGCTTGCTTTCTCTGCTTTCATTTTAGTTATTGTGGATTTATTAAAGACATTTTTAGATGAAATTATTTACACTTCAATTAGGAGTTCTTTTTTCATATTTTTCTAAAAATAAGATTATAATGATCCATAACTTCAATTTTTCAAAGCGTTAGACCGTACCGCTGTGGCTTTACTCATATTTTGGTACATAAGTACTTATCCCGAAGTTTCATCAAGATCTGTGACCCGCAACTCAGACACTCTCCTGGTAAGTCATTTTTTTATAAATTACATGATTTTATTATAAAAATTTATTCGTCAGTTAAGTCACGTGATACGTCCCATAATATTTGGGTAGACTTTTTTCCTGTTTAGTTCCACTTTTAAACAAAACATTTATTATTACACTTGTTTATTAAATAAACATGTCATTTCAGTATATCCCTGTTAAAAAAAAACACGTGATTTTTTAAACCGTTCGACAACTGAAAAGATTAGCTAAAAAAGATCAGTTGAAAAAATCACCTGAGAATATCGGTTAATGAAATTCTATGCTTAGAATATAAAAACATTTGTCCTTTCTGTTAAAAAAAAAAACGCATGATTGTTGAGGTGATTTTCAACCAATTCGATATCTAAAAAGATTAGCTGAAAAAATCTCCTGAAAAAATTAGTTGATAGAATTCTATATTTAGGATACAAAAGCAAGTGTTCTTTCTATAAAAAAATAGGAAGGTAATAATTACCTAATAAAACTTTTTTTCTTATCCAAAACATAGAATTTTATTAATTAATTTCTTCAGCTGACTTTTTCAACTGATCTTTCCAAGTGTCGAATTGATTAAAAAATCACCTAAAAAATTTATGTGTTTATTTTAGACAGGAATCGCTGTTGAAAAAAATCATGTATTAAACTCATAATGACATGTAATAAAGTTACATAATTAGTTGCGTAAATTCATCATGTAACGTTTTCCATTATGTAACTTACAGTAACTTAAAATGATTGAAAAGAATGATTTTAATGAAAACTAAAATTAATTAAATAAATATATAAGGTAGCTGTAAAAAATTAATAAACGTAAAGAATGACAGATAAGACAATACGAACGTATATGTGTTTGTGCGTATGTCTGTATATGAGCATAATATGTATGTATAATACTGGGCGCACGACTGAAAGTATATATATATAAATACAAATACGTGCAAACACAAGAAACTCGAATAACATTATAATAATACAATTTAAATAATAACTGACTGTGAGATGGCCAACATGGCTGCCCTATGGTGAAGGGGCTGAATATTTTGTGGTGTGAAAAGAGTCGGAGTATGTTGGAAGAAGTTGATTCATGCGATAAGGGTGTATAAAAAGGATATAAAGATAAAAAGGAATAGGGTGTATAATAAATCTAGGCGTAAAAAAGAGAGGTAGAAAGAGGAAGTAAAGGTTAAATGAAAAGCAGTATTTGAGGTTAGGAGACATAAGTAGAAAGAGAAGGCAGATAGAGAGAGAAGGCGGAGAGAGAATGACAGATAAGAAAGCCAGAGGAGTAAGATTTATAAAAACAGACAGTAAAGAGAACATGCTTGTGATAAGGAGAAAGAGAAAGGAATCTGGAAAAGGAGCAAATAAAGAAGGAAGGCAATAAAAGAAGAAGAGTGAAGGTGAAAGTTCAAGTTCGGACGAAAGCACGAGTAAGAAAAAAGCAAGGGAAAGCCCAGAGAAAAAAGAGAGAGAAAAAGCAATAAAGGAGTTGGGTGATAGTAAGGAGTGGTTTAGAGATAGTGAGGAAGAAAGATTAAATGGTACAGTAATTGAAAAGGCAGAGGACAGAATGGAGAATGAGGAAGTGAGAAAAATATTAGATTAACTAACTAGTATGGAGGCAGAAAGTGAGAAATTCAGAGAAGAAATAAAAAAGGATGTGGGGGAACTTAAGGATGATCTAAGAAAAGAGATAAAAATTGTGGAGGGAAGGCTAAATGTTAGAATAAATGAAATTGAAGAAGAGAGGAAGAAAGATATAGAAAGAAACAAGCACAATTATGAAAAATTAGTAATGAGAAAAAATGAGAGAAAGATATGGGAAGATAAAGAGAAATTTTGGAAAACATTAAAAAGGAGGTGGAGGAAAACAAAAAGAAGATAAAAGAAATAGAAAGAAGTATGAAAATAGGAGAGGATAGGATAGAGAGGCAGCTAACGAATGGTGGGGACAAAGTTAAAAGAAAAAAAGAAAAAGAAGTATTATAGATTGCTAAAATAGAGGAAAGAAGGAAAAGGAAAAATAACATTATCGTGAAAGGAGGAAACCCAGCTATAATAGATCACAAAGAGGAGATGAAAAGATGGATCAAAGAGAATGTAGGAATAAAGGGGAAAATTAAGAAGATTTGGAAAATAAAAGGTAAAGAAACAATGGTGGGACTATAATGTGAAGACTGGGATAACAAGCAAAGGATCATGGAGAATAAAAATAAACTAAAAGGCTTCTTGACTTATTTAGAGAATGATCTAACATGGAGAGAGAGAAAAAACAGGTACTTCATAAAAAGAAAGGCAGAAGAACTAAAGGAACAAGGGAAGAAAGTTAAAATCTTTTTTAATAGATTAGAAGGAGAAGAGAGCAAAGATTAAATGAAGAGAGCAAAGAGGTTATGTAGAGTGTGCAAGAAAGAAATGGAGACAATGAAGCATATGATTGAAGAATGTAAAGTCACAAAATGCAAGAAGGGTAATTGGATTAAATGCTTATCAGAAGTGAAAGGTAGAGAGGCTACTCTAAATAGAATATTGTGGAAAAAAAAGAAAATGAAATGAACAAAAATAGTAGAGTTCGGTAGCGTAGTGGCTAAAGGCGCGAGACTTGTATTCTCGTTAGCATGAGATCGATTCCCCGTCTGATCGCTATTTTTACTGACTCTGTCGTGGGTTGACACCACGTTAAAAAATATGTTAACTGTGTTGTCTTAGAATGCAAATATCTAAATGTAAAAGAGGGCAGTAATGTCTGTTAATTGAAAAAAATGTATATGTGTTAATCTGAATGTGTGTACGCTTTCAGGAGCGTACGTACATTGGGCTTACCTTTGATGCTTTATGCCTCTTTTACTATTTCAGTTAATTTCACATATTAAAAGCAATTGAAAGACTGTAAATGATTGGACGCTCAAATTTTATATATTATTCTAAAATTTACTGGCTCAGAAGATCAAAAACATACAATGTTCAGTACTGAGAACAGTTATGGGATACAGAATCTCCACACACAAAAATGTTATTCTAGCTAAAGCCAAAATCACCACTGTCAGAAATAAAGCTTTTTTGGGTTGTAACTATGTAACTAAAGCTTTTGCAAATGCTTCAAACTTCTTACATAACATCATCAACTTATAATAAACTTTTAAAAAAAATTTTTCGCACTATGTCAAAAGTAAAAAGTATTTTGTGAAAATTAAAACGAATTTAATACAATCGACTAGAAAATATCTTTAAAAAAATCTGTTATAATACCAAAAAAAAAGTTAAATACTCTTTTTAAGTGTATTTAATAACAATACACTTAAAAAATACTGAAATCAATAACGTGTGATCAAGTTTTAATATGATTTAAAATAATAATGCTTACGAATGATTTTGTACATATATTTTGATGATAATAATTAATCAATCAAAAATTTCTTTGTTACAAAATAGAGTATAAAAAGAGCATTATAAAATATTATTAAAAATATAAAACTATCTTCAACAAAAATAGAAAAAATAATACAACTTTAATTTGAATAATTAACGTAAAAGTAAGAATAAAAGTAATATTACAGGTATAAACTTGTCAGGCTTACTTTACAAAAGTTAAATATATCATCAATGTTTTAAAATTAGATTTGTTTACTGAATACAAAATTGAGAAAATCAATATATATTTTTAATTTCTTTACAAGCATTCTAAAAAGTCCATATTATTAAAACATATATAACTATATATTTTAAGAATTATAACTTTTGAAGGCAAGTTTATAGCTGTAATATTACTTTTATTCTTACTTTTACGTTAATTATTCAAATTAAAGTTGTATTATTTTTTCTATTTTTGTTGAAGATATTTTATATTTTCAATAACATTTTATATTGCTTTTTTATACTCTATTTTGTAACAAAGAAATTTTTAATTGATTACTTATCATCAAAATATATGTACAAAATCATTTGTAAGTATTATTATTTTAAATCGTATTAAAACTTGACCACACATTATTGATTTCAGTATTTCTTTAAGTATATTTTTGTTAAAGCCTTTTTTTGGTATTATAACAGATTTTTTTAAAGCTATTTTTTAATTAATTGTATTAAATTCGTTTTAATTTTTGACAAAATACTTTTTACTTTTAGGATAGTGTGAAAGATTTTTCTTAAAGCTAACTTTTCGTTATTTTACCTTTTTAAAGGTTTTTTAAGGGGAGATATCACAACTTTTTTAAAGTCAAAAGTTCTAATCTCAATAGATTAATTAACTTTATCAAGAATCTGATACTCCAATAATAACACTAATTTTATAGCTAATTGTATCAACCTAATATTTATATATTTATAAAATTTTTGTTTTGTAGAGCTTGGTGGTGGCTAAAGGCGCAAGACTTATATTCTCGTTGACGCGAGATTGATTCCCAGTCTGGCCACTATTTTCACTGACTCTGCCGTGAGTTCATACCACGTTAAATAATATGTCTCTGTGTTATCGTGAATATTTAAATGCAAAGGACAGTAATGCCCGTTAATTTGATAAAAAAAATATCCTAATCTTATTCTCTTCAACACTTAAATTAATCAATTTATTACTTATAAAACTTTTGTTACTAAATATCGTATGAAAAATTAAGTAATTATTTAATGTTTTAAAATATGCAATTATTACTTATTCATTTGTTGTTGTTTTTATTTTTAAATACCAAGTCGGTATAACCAACTTTTGAATTCCGCCGCTTTTAACTGTTGAATTTGTACGGACAGGACATTTAATTGTGCAGGCGCGAACTGGTCACATGTACGCCCGTGATTTTGCGACAACTTGTCAGCTGTATAGAATAGAACGAGACATTCAATTCTTATGTTGCTGATTTACACACGGAGAAAAAAATCATGTTATTATTCCATGAAATTTAACGTGATTATTACGAGATATTTCTTCACCAAATATTATCGAAGAAACAAGTGATTTTTTAATGATACCCATGTTTTTAATAGATGATTAGTGTCCATCTAAAAATCATATACAAAAGGTGTAATTTTTTCTTGACGGTTAACTAAAAATTACGTGGGCTCCTCATGTTAAAATTACTTGTGACCCATGGGATTTTCACGTTACACTCAAGAGAATTCAACGGTTGTGTGCCCAATCGAGTAGCGCGTGCTTTGAAAGGTGTTTGAGGAGGTGAGAGAGAGAGTAACCAAAATGCGATCTTATTATACTGTTAAAATAGCAATTATTTAGAAAAATTATTGAATGTTTAGTAATTAATATAATCTTTAAAACTATTGAGAATAAATTTTAAACTCAAAATCTAATTATTTTAAACAAACGGGGGTCAGATGAGGATGTATCATTTTACGCCAGAGCTATGTCGAAGCAGGTTTTGTCTAGTGCACTTCGTTCGCGCTTTTCCTTTTAGGTGAGCGAGTTCAGCTCTCGGTCAAGAACACTTTTTTTCTTAACCTTTTTTATTGTTTTAATATTTTTTTATTTCATTTTTTATTTTATTTTTATTTTTTTTTAATATTAAAATCTAATGTTTTACGAGTATGCTCGTTTTTTTAATGAATATTTTAAAAAAATAAATTTAATTAATTTATTTTTTATTTATTTTAATCATTTGTTGCTATTGTTGCCATCATTGCAATCATTTAATTTTTAAAACTTCAACATTGCTTCTTTACAATTTTTTCTTTTCAAAGCATGTTAACATGCAGCATGCATGTTCATATACTCTCTATAAAGGGGATCTAAATGTAAAAAAAAATAAATTATCAAGAGGCGTGGTAGCGCCTCGACAGCGAGTTAATTTCTTATACGTGATGATTAACAATATTAACGGGATGTCGTAGTTGTTGGAATCGAGTTTTGCTTTTTTTATCTTACTGATATCTTTTTAAATTCACTATTTGGGCAAATCTAATGACTTGTCCGCGCTAAAACTATATTAATACAATAATTTTTGTTAAATTAAAAATTCAATTTAGCTCCATATTTTTTTATGAATTTTGAATGAAAATTAGATATCAAACTCGATAAACCTAAACTCAAAATAGTATATATCGAAAGTTTGTTTATAACTTTTTATGTATATTATTTTGATAAATTTCTTGACTTGTCCGCGCTAAGGATTAATCTTACGAATTTTCTTAGTGAAGTGAAAGAATTTGATTTGACGCACTGTTTACTCATGAACTTTGAATAAAAATATTATTAGGAGGAGCAGAACTACGATATCCTCTTAATAATTAAATAATAGTGATGTTTATTTTATAATTTAATTTATTTGACATTAGATAAGATATTATTTTTATTTGTATATCAATATACAAAAACGTGTAATAAATTCAAATTAATTTTAAAATTAGTTTCAATTTAAAAAATATAAAAATAAATATTGCATTTAAAGTCTTACAAAATGTATGAATATAAATGTAGATATTGCACAGGATATCACAGTCAATCACTAAACCTAATAATACTGAATAAGTAAGTCACTAAAAAAAGTGATATCACAGATTAATACAAAAATGGTAAAATAAACGCAACAATCCTATAAATTAAAAATCAGTCACATAATATCTATCAGTCATAATATTTAAAATTTTAAAAAGTGAATAAAAAATGTATTCATTATGAATAAATTATGAAATAAAAAATTATAAAAAATTACATTATGAATAAAAAATTTATTCATAATGTAATTTATAAAATTGACATAATAAATAAATTAGACAATAGTATCAATTTATTTATGTTATAATTTATATTATATATATATATATATATATATATATATATATATATGTTTATGAAGACAAAATATAAATAAAGTATTATAAACATAACTGTTATTGATTTATTAATATTTTTAATTATTACGTATAATAAATAATTTATTTTAAAAACATATTAATTAAAAAAATGAACATAATTGTATAATTTTCTTCGCAAGCGTCCCCGCCACGATAAAAGCGCGGGAAAATTATTCGCCGAAGCGTTGTTGTTAACCACGCCCTCTGATGGGCTGATAGCCTTAAGGCTTCAGCCATCCACACCTGAAGTTTAGTTTACCACGGACCGCTGAAGGAGCAGGAGCTCTCAACTTATTGTATCCTTAGTTTCCCCCCAGTTACAAATAAATTATAACTAGTGAAGATAAGGTCGTTTTCATTGTGTATCTCCCTTACTCTCCAAGAAATTATTAACAATAATATTGTAACGTCACGTCTAATTTTTGCATTTATTTTTTTTCTTATTTCTAATTAATAACTTTTCTATTTAATAATTTTTCTTTTCTCATTTCTTTTTATGTCTCTTTTTACATCTAGGAATTTTAAAGATTTTTATAATTAAGAATAATTTTAATTATCAAAATGAAAATATTTAGTGAAATAATATTCCTCTTATTCTTTCCTTTAAAATAGACAAGGCTTAAGTTTCACTAAAATACTTTCATAGTATACCCTAAAATAATTTTTTATCTAAAGCAAACAAGCCTATACGAATATTATTTTTGACCATATCTTTTCTATACCTCATTGTATCTTTCCAAAATAGCAAAAACGTTTTATACATGGTTACAACACGTGTTAGCCGAAAAACAAATAATGCTCTGTACACTCAGACGACCGTAATAAAAATTGTCTCGACAGGCCATAAAAACTATGGCCAGGGAAAATTTTTCGATAGCTTCTGGAAAATTCCAAAACTTTCACCAAATAAAATTTTTACACTTTCAATATTTCATTTTAATTATTTATTAACTGTTAAAAATATTTTTATTATTATTCTTTTAATAATAATCAAAGTACTTCCAGGAATCATCAAAAATAAATTAACCTGACAAACAATGTTAAAATACCCTTTTAGAATTATTCATAGCGTTTATTTAAGTTAAATTTGTTATAATAATTTGCTTACTTTTCCTTAAATAAAAATAAACTTTCATGCGCATAATTTTAATAAAGTTTTTACGTCATAAAAGTATCTTTTTTATTAAGATTGGTAAATCAAAATTCCTCAGTTATTGAACAGTCGCATTATTTCATTATTAAGCAAAATTAAGTAGATTATAAGAAAAGAATTAAAACGTATGTTTCGAAATTTCAAAATGAATCCTAAAAACCATTACAAAACATATTATCTAACTTTAAGAAAATTCATAAATAAAAATTGATGTAAAAGGTAATAAATCTTATAAACAAATATGAGTATAAAAGCCAAATGTCACAAATGACATTTGGGACATTACCCCGGGTTTCTTATTGGTAACAAGTTTACACTACCCGTTAAGTTCTATATTTCAAAAGCAATTGCTAATACTAAATATACATATATCGATTATTAAATTATATACGCGTATAAAAATCTATTGTATTAAAAGTGTTAAAAGATATTAATAAACCTCGAGGATCTATTTACATATCGTGCCTATTCATTTGTCTGCCCATATCCAGCACCAATCTACTTAAGAAGTACTACAAGGTAAAAATATATAATTATTTAATAAACTCTTCATTTCAAAGTATTGAATTTATCCTTTAATAATTTTCAATTGTGAGAGCGATTTCGTTTAATTAAATATTGGTGGAGCTTTTCCACCACTAGAATTCATACATCTTTATCTATATGACTACATTTTTATAAATAAATCAAATATTTCAAAAGAACATAATTCTTATATAAAATTAATTTAATTAAATAACATATTCACTTTTATTTAGTCCTGGTGCAAGCCAGGACTTAACAAAGTCATTAGTTTATATTATTAAGATTTACTACATCAAGGAATTATTGCAATAATCACCTTCTACAAGTTAAATAGCGTACGAATATAAAACAATAATATTACATAAAAATTTCTTTTTACAATCTTTGTACATATGTGCGTATATATGCATATTTATACGTTTTAGTAGTTCAATTATTCAAACTATTGAGTAAAATATCTCTCTTTAAACAATCAATTTTATTAATTTTTATAAATTAGCATTGTATTAGTATTAATAATTTTGTATTATCAATTCTTTTTAATTATTTTTGTAAGTTTTGTTGATTAATCATTTTTTATTTACAACTTAACATAATCTATTAATTTAGTCATCTTTTTATTATAAATATAAGTTAAAACTTTTTTTTATAAATTTTATAGCGTGCATATACAAACAATGTATACTTTCCCTTGAGGTGAAGTTACTAGAGAGAGAGAGAGAAACAATAATTCACCATGAAAATCTATAGGAAAATTTTATTTTTCAAAGTTTGAAGACAAATTTTCATAATATTTTGGAACACTTCCGCCCCACCCCCTGAAAAACCGGAAGGAAATGAAGCTCTCTGATTCGTGCAGAACAGCTTTCCCAAAGAGCTCAAAAGAAAAAGCTGGAGGACTCAGAAGCACTCAAGTTCAAGCATTCAACGCTCACAGAAGCACTCAAGTTCAAGCATTCAACGCTCACAGAAGCACTCTCAAAGCAAACACTCAAGCATCAGCATTCAAGGAAGCTACTATTTACTCGAAGCAAGCACTCAAGCGTCAACACTACAATTCACTCAAGCGTCAACACTTCAAGAAGAAACAAGCGGCACTCAGTAAGTCATCAACATAACCTTGCCACTTCAACTGTATTGGAGAAGCATCATTGTTAAAGAAGCCAATTCTCTCTCTCTAGTATCTTCAAACCTTCAAAGGAAGAGTAAGACTTTTTTTTCTAATTAATAAATATCAATTTTAAAATCACAAATATTTTTAAAATTTATTCTTTAATTCCATTATAACTCAACTTATTTTTATCAATCAACTTTTAACCTTTTACATTTTTATAAACAATTTTAATTAATTTCTATTATTCTAATCTTACTATTTTAAATTTGTTTTATATATATAAATTCAAATTTTAAATTTCACCAGTTCATTTTATCTTTTGACATTCAATTTTAATTGTTTTTATTTAACCTATTTCCATCAATTAATTTCTAACATTTTACATTTTCCATAAATAATCTTAAGCAATTTTTATTATTTCCAATTTCACTATTCTATATTCGTTTTTATTTACAAATTCAATTCTTAAATCTTACAAGTTTATTCACTTTATTTCATCTATAAATATTCAATTTTAATTATTTTTATTTTTCACTTATTTTTATTAAATAATAGTATTTTACAATTTTACAATTTATGTGTTATTCCCACCTTCCTCGCCGAAATTCGCCAAATTGGATAGAATCTCGACGACACTAGTAACTAGGGTTCTCGAGCAAAAGAATTCGCTAGTGTTTCCAATCCTTAAATAAAAATCCTTTCATTTTTCTGAACGTCCCGACCACGACTGACTGACACCCGCGCAAGAAAAGAAAATTGAACGAGAAACCAATTATCATTTCGTCGAATAACCAAGGCAAGAGGGAAACCTTTCGCACTTACTCCTAAGCGACGATGCTACTTATGAACGTTCAAATTCCGGACGTTACAATATACTCGTGAAAAATTAGATTTTAATATTAGAAAAAAGGAAATAAAATAAAAAAATTAATGAAAAATATTAAAATAATAAATTACATTATGAATAAATTAAACTATGAAATAAACATCATTATTATTCAATTATTAATATTTTTAATCATTACGTATACTGCATGTTAACATGCTTTGAAAATAAAATATTGTATAGAAGCAGTGTTGAAGTTTTAAAAATTAAATGATTGCAATAATAGCAACAATAGCAACAAATGATTAAAGTAAATTAAAAACAAATTAATTAAATTTATTTTTTTTAAATATTCATTAAAAAACGAGCATACTTAATATACTCGTGAAACATTAGGTTTTAATATTAAAAAAAATAAAACATGAATAAAAAAAATTTTTTTAAAGTGTTTCTGACCGAGAGTTGAACTTGCGCACCCCAAAGGAAATGCGCGAACATAGTGCACTAGACTAAACCTGCTTCGAGATACCTCTGGCGTAAAATGATACATGCTTATCTGACCTCCGTTTGTTTAAAATAATTAAATTTTGAGTTTAAAATTTATTCTTAATAGTTTTGAAGATTATATTCATTACTTAACACTCAATAGTTTTTCTAAATAATTGCTATTTTAACAGTATGATAAAATCGCATTTTGGTTACTCCCTCTCTCCCCTCCCCAAACACCTTTCAAAGCACGCGCTACTCGATTGGGCACACAACCGTTGAATTCACTTGAGTGCCACGTGAAAATCCCGTGTGTCACAAATAATTTTAACATGATGCATCGCCATGTTAATGCTACCGGGAGCCCACGTAATTTTAAGTTGGCTGTCAAGAAAAAATTATACCTTTTGTACATGATTTATAGATAGATACTAATCATCTATTGAAAACATGGGTATCATAAAAAAATCACTTGTTTCTTCGATAATTAATGACTCAATTGTGGCTGCAGTTGCAAAGCTGCGCTTTAAGGGGAATCCTCATACCGACATAGAGTTCTACCTTATCTACATTTAAATTATGAATTTTAATAAAAATTTAACTATTCATGACTGAAATTCGTAGGAGAGGCACATTCTTAACATGCCAAAGAATTTATTGCAACGTTAAAAGACAATATAAGGGTAAAAATAAAGGCGAAAACTGCTTAATACGATTAACTTTTCAATGTAGTTATGAATAATCGTATTATGCAGTTTTTGTCTTCATTTTCACTTTAACTCTGTCTTTTAACGTTGCAATAAATTCTTTAGAATGTTAAGAATGTGCCTCTTCTATGAATTTTAGTCAAAAATAGTTAAATTTTTATTAAAATGCATAATTCAAATATAGATAAGGTAGATCTCTGTGCCGGTATGAGGACACCCCTTAAATTTTGTTTTTAACTCTTTGGTGCAAGTGAGGAGGATGATAAAGTGTTCCTGAGGGCATTATGGCTTAAGGAGACTTATGAACTGCTAAAGTCTGCTTATAAGGTTTCACGAGAGAAAAATTTTCCTCATCCATTCGGTAGGTCACTGACAGTCTTTATAAATACTTCTGTTAAGGCTGAACCCCGTGCTATCCGCACTGAAGCTGATCTCACTGTTTTTAATGATTCTCAAAGAAACTGACGCTGTCTCAGGTCTCGTGTGACTGATTCTAATTTTAATTTCAATGCTTTTCTTAATTTCGATCGTGGTTCTAATGTTGTAATCACTGCCCCTGCGTCATCAAAGCGCAAGGACAATTTACTTGTTGGTCATATAAATGTAAATAGATTGAGGTTGCATTTCAACCTAATTGAGACCCAGTTTCTCGACAAAGGTTATGATCTTTTAGCTCTGTCTGAAATTTTTCTGTCGGCACATGATAATGATGCCATTTCAACTATTTTTGGTTATAATCTTTTTCGATTAGACAGAGTTGGAAAAGAGGGCGGTGGTTTTGCGGCTTACATTCGTGAGGAGTATAAGGTCACAGTTCTACATCACTCTGACCTTATTTTTAATAACGAGCCTGAGTATTTGCTATGTCTTGTCTGTGTAAATGTTCTGTCTGGCCTCAGCAGTAAATACAAAAACATCCTTATCACAGGAGATTTTAAGGCAAATTTGCTCGTAACCAGTCATGCCTCATCGTTTCTCAAGAGCAACGTCGAGTCACTTTCCCTTCACATAGTTTCTTCGGAACCGACACAGCATGTCATTTCTGAAAGTTTTATTTCCCACACTTGGCTCGACTTGTTCATTGTTAGTGATGCTGATTCGGTAGTGTCTTATTCTAAATCTGAGGCACCATTTACAGCGGGTCACAACTTGATTGAGCTGCAATTCAAGGTTTCCAGACTTATTGGCTCTCCAAAAAATTTTTATACTCGTAGGCTAGGTTCTGTGAATACTGATATTCTTAATGCTTTCCTTGCAAATTCCTTTAAGACTAGCTCACATGAGACCAATTGTTTTGTTCATAGTAATGTAATTCTGTATTATCCTCTTCTTCTTTTGTTGATCCTAACATAACTAGTTTAAGATTTAATCTTGATGAATAGGTTAATGCTTTCTCTACAGCTGTTATTGATGCCTTTGACAGGATGCTCCTCTTAAGCTAAATGTTATACGTCCTAGTAATGAGCCCTGGGCTTCCCACGATATCAGGTTTATGATAAAAAGGCGCAATCGAACTTATTGCTGGGCTGCGAGAACTGGCTGTGACGAGGACATTCAGAGATATAAGTCTTTAAGAAACGAAGTCTGTAACAGTCTTTATACTGCTAAGGTCAATTATATTTCGACTCAGTTAAATGCTGCCACTGGTGCCAGAAGAATGTGATCCTCACTATACAAGCTGGGTTTGGCTGGGAAGGCACTGCCTTTACCTCTTCAGTACCTTTCCTCAAGGAGCTTTCTGAAGCACTATTCATCTGCTGCTAGCGACTATCCTTCATTGACCCAGAGAGATGTTGATGAGATACTGAGCATGCCTTTATCTGACTCTGACCTGATCTTTAATTTTCATGTGGTTGATGCTACCAAGATTAGTACCCTGGTAACATGGTCAACACAATTTTGCTGCAATTTTGCTGCAATTTTTTTGAAAATCAAAAAATTGCAGCAGAACATGTGCTGTCTGTTTCCGCATTTCATAGGGTTTTTTATGAAAAAAAATTACAGCAGATAAGTGCAACAGAATTGCACGTTTCTGGCAGAGAGAAAGTGCAATCTATGGAACGGAAAGAATGCGCAGAATCTTGAAGATATTTTGCAGTAAACTTGCAGAAAAAACTTATTACAGACACTAGCAACAAAATTGAGTAAATAATTCCCGACAAAGTTTTGCAGCACAATTACGTAAGAATTGCAAATTGTCAAGTGCGATTCTGCGAATAGTAATAAGTACACAAGCATATAACAGAATCGAAACAGTCTTGCATCAGAAACTTGCAGCAGCACTTTACCTCAGATTTACATAAGAATGACATAAGTTGAGCGCAATTGTATGACGAAAATAAGCACGTAAACTTGCAGCAGAATCGAAGCAGTCTTCCGTAAGAATCTTGCAGCAGCACTTTACCCCAGAATTACATAAATATGACAAAAGTTAAGTGCAATTATATGACAAGAATAAACACGCAAATGTACAGTAGAATCAAAGCAGTTTTATGTGAGAATCTTGCAGCAGATTTGCGCTAAAATTACATCAGAAGGACAAAAGTTAAATGCAATCTTATCATAAGAATAATCACGCGAGTATACAGCATACTTGAAGCTATCTCGCATAAGAATCTTGCGACAAAACTTTACTACAGAATTACGTATGAATGTAGAACCAAAATATTTATCATCTTTTACTGATAGGAATTTATTTAAAACTTAGATATTATAAAAATTTTTTATCTACGTTTTTTATATTTTACAGTTGGCTGCAATGGTCTTCTCTCTTCTCCCCAATGTCTACATGTATATAATTTTATACTATAACATCAGCGCCCACCCCTTTGTGTATATATGTCAATTGTTTTTTGCGTTCCTTCATTTTTTCTTTTAGCCAATATGTGCCTATAGGTGTAGGCATCGGTAGTAAGAACACGTAGAGTTTAAAGAAATACATTAAATGTATCGCAATTATTAATTATTATATTTTCATTAAATTATAAATTATAATTTTTAAATTCAACATTTGCTTTCTTAAAATCTGTCAACAACTTTTATGAACATGTTCTCGTTAGTTAGATGTTAATAATATTCACAATGAAAATTTTTTATTAAAATACAATGTATTATCTTTATTCTATAAAGTAACTTCAATTTTTGGAACTATTGATTAACTTTGAAATTCTATAAACTGTGCTGCTGCAAGATTCTTATGGAAGACTGCTTCGATTCTGCTGCAAGTTTACGTGTTTATTTTCGTCATACAATTGCGCTCAACTTATGTCATTCTTATGTAATTCTGGGGTAAAGTACTGCTGCAAGATTCTTACGGAAGACTGCTTCGATTCTGCTGCAAGTTTGCGTGTTTATTCTCGTCATATCATTGCACTCAACTTATGTCATTCTTACGTAATTCTGGGGTAAAGTGCTGCTGCAAGATTCTTACGGAAAACTGATTCGATTCTGTTGCAAGTTCACGTGTTTATTCTCGTCATACAATTGCGCTCAACTTATGTCATTCTTATGTTATTTTGGGGTAAAGTGCTACTGCAAGATTCTTACGGAAGACTGCTTCGATTCTGCTGCAAGTTTGCGTGTTTATTCTTATTTTAGAATCGCACATTTCGATTGGTAATCTGTTACAAATCTGACGCACGTTTCAGTCGCAATTAAATTTCAGCAGATATGCATTAAAATGTGGAAACAGACTACACAAGTTCTGCACAATCGTGCTTGCAACAGATTGTGTTACCAGGGTAGCTTTATCACGTCTGCATCTTCCAAGTCTTCTAGGTGCAATGGTATTTCCGTAGATACACTTAAGCTTGCCGTCCCCTCTGTCCTTGGACCATTGACAGCGCTTGTAAATGGCTCTCTTACTTATTCACATTTTCCAACTAATTGAAAAAGAACTTTTATTTTGCCTTTGGCAAAATTTAAATCTGTCTCTGCACCAGATCAAATCCGACCTATTGCTAGACTTTGTGAGATTTCCAAGGTTCTTGAAAGAGTTTTTCACGAACAATTTTCGTAATTTCTCGAGTTGGATAATCTTTTAAATGAGCACCAGTCTGGGTTCAGGTCGAAACGCAACATCTAATCAGCTTTTCTCAATGTTTTAGAGGATTTTAGGTTTGCTATCAATATGAGAAAAGTCATGGCTCTTCTTCTTTTTGACTTCTCCAAGACTTTTGATATAACACGTCATAGATTGCTCCTCCATAAGCTGCGTGGTTTTAATTGCTCTGACAGTATCATAAAGTGGTTCACCTCTTACCTTAAAGGTAGATCGCAATCTATCAAGGAACTGGATCGAAATGCTACTCAGTTTTGGATGAGTGTTAATTTTGGTGTTTCACGGGGCAGTGTTTTGGACCCATTATTATTCTCTTTATTCATCAATGATCTGCCCGTAATTCTTAAGTATTCTAAATACATGCTGTATGCCGATGACTAGAAAATTTATCGTTCATTTTTCGCTAGTGATATAGAGGAAGCAATTGTTGCTATCAATTGTGATATCAAGGCCATTATCGAATGGGCTTCAGTCAATTGTCTCAAAGTTAATGCTCTCAAAACTCAGATCATTATTCTTGGTAGTAAGCAGTTCATATTTTTAGAGGAAATTTCCGTTATCAATTGTGATGTTGAGGCCATTGTCGAGTGGGCATCAGTCAATGCCCACTCGACAATGCCCTTAAAACTCAAGTTATCATTCTCGGTAGTTAGCAGTTCGTCTCTAGGCTTAATGCATCTCAAGTGTCACCCATCGTAGTGAGGGAACAGCCTATTCCTTTCTCTAAGGAAGTCAAAAGCTTAGGTTCATGGTTGAATAAGACTCTCAACTGGGAGAGACAAGTAAATGCTATTATCGGTAGGGTGCGGGAAGTGCTTCATTCGCTAAGATTTTATAGGCGCTTGCTTTTGAAGAAGCTTAGGAGAGACCTTGTTGAATCGCTGATATTTTCTCTCTTTGATTATGCCTGTGTAGTCTACAACAATCTCTTCAATTACCGAAACTTAAAACTTCACAGGGCCCTCAACGGCTGTGTGAGATTCGTTTATGGTAGTATTGCCTTTCACAAGCATGTAACTCCTTATAGGCTTAATTTTGGTTGGCTTTCGGTTGAATCGAGGAGACAGTATTTCACGATTTCGTTGGCACATTCAGTTATTTCGGGACGCAGCCCACCTTTCTTAGCCAACCGGTCCATCAGAGTTGACATTGATTTTAGAATTCGCTCTTCGAATCGTAGGCTACCTAGAGTTCTTCTCTGTCCGCGTGTTTGCACAAGTGCCTTGCAGAATTCGTTCACGCACTTCGCTACTGATTACATAAATGAACTAAGTTTTGCAATTGTCACTCTGATTTCCTTCAAATTAGGTTCTAGCAGGGCATTCAAAAAGCACACATTCGAATGGCTACTTGATGTTGAAAGCGGGAATTGGTGTGGGGAGACGGCTCCCCAGGGCTGAGCCCTAGTTGCTGTAGAATCACCAGCTGGCGTGTGCAATTTAATTTAATTTTCATTAGAACGCTTGCAGTATTCATTTAAACTATGTTAAACTTTTGCTTACTTTTATTTCTCATTTAACAATTAAGCGTTTAATCATAACTATGGACAGCGTTATTTTTTATTGTTATTCAATGTTTTTCTATTTTGAAATTTTTGTCTTTTCATTTTAATTGCAATAGTTTATATTATGTTGATTTATTGTATTTTTTTTATGTACTTGTTGAGTCATACAGGGTAAAACCCAATGATTAATAAAATATTTGTCAAATCAAATCTCTCTTTATCTGTTATTAGCAAATGCAGAACTCGTATTCTTTCTCTTTCTCTCACATCTGACAGAAAACTCTCTGAAGCCAAACTTCCGTCATTCTCTAACATCCGCCGGAACACTAAAATAAAACGATGTAAAAAGAAATCGACAGACCAACCTGTAATAATATAAAAAAAATCATAAAAACTTAACTTTTGGCCATGTTTTTCGTTAGCAAATAAAATATTAGATTATTTTATGTATAATTGCAATCAAATAATCTGTAACTATCGAAACATAATTATTTTCTCTAAGTTTTAATCTCTGGACATCACAAATTCAAAATAAATAAGAAAAGCCGTAGCGCTCCGCTAGCTCACTGTAAGGAGCGCTACCACGTTCTCTAATAAACACAGAAAAAGCAAACTTAAAAGGAAGAGGATCATCACAGAAAGTGTTAATAAAGTAGCATCTTTAACTAATAAAATTTTATGTTCCCAGAGCCTGGATATTATCTATGTTTATAATTACAAAATATTATACCACCGATCACTCATCGAATATGGCCTCGATAAACTACTTCGTGAATTCAAAAATCCTGATCTACTCATAGACCTCTGTTTCTTTGATGAAAATATTGTTAGATACTTTTCTTAGCAAATCCAAAGACGCCCCCTCTGTCGGTACAGTATGTGTTACTGAAGATCACAAAATTGTCAATACTCTAAGTTTAAATAACCACTGTTCCATCTTTACTGCTGAAGCTCTCGCAATTATATCTGCATTGAAATTAGTAGCCAAGCAAAAAGGCAAAAACACATGATCTGCCCTGATTCATTAAGTATTCTACAGGTATTTGGAAGCTATAAACCAAATACTATAAGTCATCCACTGATAGCCGAAGCCAAGAACTTGATTTGGCAAATAACAACAAGTAGCATGATTGGATTCCCACTACAGTTTGTATGGCCTCTTTCCCATATGGGTATTTATGGCAATGAATTGGCCGACTTACATACTAAAAGCGCTTCTACCTTTACACCTGAACAATATATGACTCCTTATTCAGATTTCAAACCCATTTGAAAAGCTCTTGCCGATGAAAAAACCAACAAAACAATTTCAGAATTGGGAACTATGAAAGGCATCAAATATTTTAAAAACTTTTATATTGAATGCAAGCAAAACTGGATTAAACGCAAAAATCTATCGAGAAGGGCCATAGCAACTTTTAATCACTTAAGAACAGACCACTATAGCTCTACCTTCTTCCTGGCTAAAAAGGGATTATTACTTCTTTATCATATGAGTGTGTTATGTATTCCAAAACGCTGATCATCTCTATGGAACTGCCCATGATGTAGCTTACAACGTCTTAATATGTTTGAAGATTTTAGTAAAAACAAAATATACATTACAAGTGATTTAACCAATATTTTGAAAAATCTTGAAACTACAGCTATTAGAATTATCTTAAATTTTCTAAATGATTGTAATATCTCACCGTGAAATTATTATTATTATGTATATATGAGTTTAATGTATATGCAAAAAGTTTTGAAACTCGAATCTTAATAATCTTAATTGTCGAATATAACAGAATTAGTCCAGGCGGGATCTGTTTTGGTTTGGATGTTTTGTATATAGTCGCTAATTTTTGCTTAAATGTCTCTGAAACTATGTTAGATATGTTATTTGCGTTATGCACCAGTTGAAAAAGTTGCGCTAAATTTTCTATTAAACAAACAGTGAAAAAATATCAAAAATTACGATTTTTTTCATCCTATTTTTATTTATAGCTCCTTAAATATACATGTTAGAGAAAAATATAACGGAAAAAAAAGTTAGGTGATAAAATTTTACATAAAATATTTAACTTTTGAAATGAAAAATTTTATTTTTTATATAAGAAAAACGACAACAATTACGAAAAAAACTGTCTAAAATTAATGTTTCATTGAATGATTTTTTTAATTATTTAAATTTTTCATATGGTTTTAATATTTGGCTACAGAAAACTTTTTAAAACGATAAAACAGCGGAGCAAATTTCATTGGAACCGGTCTGTTAGTTGCATCACTATAATTTAACAATTAAGCATCCCGTAAAAAAGGAAAAAATTTCAAAACTTTATTGCAAATAAAATAATGCTTTCAGATAGGTGCTGATATTTCACATATAATAGACTATTAAAGCTTTTAAATTGCACTTTGAAAAATTAAAATCGGTTGATTAGGAGAGTCTTGGGAATTTAAAAAAAAATATTGTTGAATTTATGCTTATAAACAAATTGAATATCTTTTTCAATTTTATATTAAATGAAACTCAGAAACTTTTGTTTGAAAATAAGTTTTAAGACGCTTATTTTAATAAAAGAAAAGTCAAATTTCGCTCAATAATTTTTTAGCTATAAATCACCAAAGTTAACTTGTGTTCATTATCAAACAATAAATAATAGAAAGTTAATTAAAGTTCCATTAGTTTATTTGTCAAAGCACTTTATAGGCAAAAGTTTTCAAAACATGCGCTCATTGAGAACACATGAAAAACATTGTTTAAAATTACTAAGATCACTCTAAAAGTCGTTGAAAACGCAGAGGGTCACGTGATAGAGTAAGCTGATTGAAAAGGGAAATCAAGAATTAAAAACTACAGCACACTCTAAAAATGCGATTATCTCGGTTTTCAATAGTCCGATTTTGATCTTTTGTTTCTAAATCGATGTGGGGAAGTTGAGGACTTCAAAAATTTTATGATAAATAATCAATTATGCATATAATTTGTTATATTAACATAACTTGAAATCATGAGATAAAAAATGTGTATATTTTTAAACATTTATTCGTCTATTTTATATGAAAAGTGCTTAATCTTATGTAATTTTATCTACTAAATGAAAACTTACTTCATATTAATTTTTAATATTATTTAAACAAATCAGAAACTTGAAAAATTGTAGAAAATTGAAAAAAAGTTAAATAATTTTAAAAGTATCATCATTTTAATCGTTAATGTCTATAATAAGCTAAATGAGAATTTTGTTCTTTTTATTGATTTTTATAAACATTATTAATTTACTAATTAAGGAAGTTCTTCATATGAAAGTGAAAAATTTATTTCAAAATTACGAGTTTTTAACAGATAATATAAAAGAAGAAATATGATGTGAAAAATAAATAAATTTATTATTATGTATAATAAATAATAGAAAACATTACTACTATTAGATCAAAGTGAAGAATTAATACTTTTTTTTTCTTACGTGAATATCTTTCGCATTATTGTCACGAACATACATAAACATACACACGTGCAGCATTAACATATACATACACACATACACATACACACGTGCAGCATTAACATATACATACATACATATACATACACACGTGCAGCATTAACATATACATACACATACACATGCACTCATACACACACATACACTTATTCAAACACATAAACATACTCATACACACACACACAATATCCATCACTCCGTCTCTCCATCTCCGTCTCCGTCTCTCTGTCTCCGTCTCCGTCCCTCCATCTCCGTCTCCGTCCCTCCATCTCCGTCTCTCCATCTCCGTTTCTGTCTCCGTTTCTCCGTCTCCGCTTTACCGCCTCCGTCATTCCGTCTCCGTCACTCCGTCTCCGTATCTCCGTCTCCATATCTATGTCTCCGTCTCTATGTCTCTGTTTATCTCTTCGCCTCCCTCTCCGTCTTGTCGTCTCTATCCGTCTTCGTCTCTCCATGTCCGTCTCTCCATCTCCCTGTCCATCTTCGTCTCTCCATACCCGTCGCTCTGTCTTCGTTTCTCCGTCTCCGTTCTTCCGTCTTTGTCTCTTTGTCTCCTTTTTTTATCTTTGTCTTTTCGTTTCCATTCCCCCGTTTTTGTCTTTACGTCTTCGTCTCTATGTCTCCGTCTCCCTCTCCGTCATCGTCTCTCTATCTCCGTCTTTCCGTCTCCAAGTGTTTTCGTTTCTCTGTCTCCGTCTTTCTGTCTCCGTTTCTTTGTCTCCGTTCTTCCATCTTTGTCTCTTCGTCTCCGTTTTTTCGTGTTTGTCTATTTGTCTCCGTTCTTCCATCTTTGCCTCTTCGTCTCCGTTTTTTCGTGTTTGTCTATCTGTCTCTATTTTTCTGTTTGTCTCTTTGTCTCTGTTAATCTGTCTTTGTCTTTTTGTCTCTGTTCATCTGTCTATGTCTCTTTGTTTCCGTCTCTGTCTCTTTGTCTATGTCTCTATCCCTCCGTCTACGTCTCTCCGTCTCCATTTTTCCGTTTTCGTCACTCCGTCTCCTTCTTTCCATCTCTCTGTCTCCGTTTGTTCGTCTTCGTTCCTCTGTTCTATGTCTCATTTTCCGTTTCCGTCTTTTCGTCTGCGTGTCCGTCTCCCTGTCTTCCTTTTTATGAAATTGTTCCGTGACTCCGACGCCGCCCTTTGATTCTGTTTCGTTATTTCTGTTCATACACACGTACGACTACTTGATGCTAATGATGATGATGATGATGATGATCATGATATATTTATTGTGTAATCAATTTCAAATTTCACGTTCCGTCCCAGATCTGTTTATAGGATTCATCAGTAAAGCTTTGTGAAAGAATACAATCTATATAATTAGCCATTTTTATAGTTTATTCTGATTGAAAAAAAAATTTCTAGATAAATATTTTCATTTCTGAACTTATATTTGTAATTAATTAGAAGTTTTTTGAGAAATCATCAGCTAAAGCTTTTATTGAGGGCCCATCAAGGCTCGATTCTATAGTGATTATTTTTAATTATATTCTCTTGTATTATTTGATTTATTCAGATTGTCTTCTTTATTATAACAGATCCTGCTTTATTTATTACTTTTAATAATTTCAGTTCTTTTTTGCTTAACACTAATATTAATATCCGCGTTCCTTTAATTACCCAGCGCTTACAATAGCAGTCGTGTTATTTTTATTATACAACGTTTACAATAAAAGGCGCGTTTTATCAATAACACTGTGCTCACATTGGCGGTCGAGTTTATTTAACTACACAGCGTTCAAAATAGCAACCGTGAATACTTAATTACACAGCGTTTTCAATAGCAGCCGCGTATTTTTAACCACACAGCGCTTAAAATAGCAGCCGCGAATTTGTAACTACACAGCGCTCAAAATAGCAACCGTAAATTTTTAATTACACAGCGCTTACAATAGCAGCCGTTAAACTCTACTTCATAATTTTCAATTTTTTTATATTTAATATTATATTAGAGTTTCCAATATGTTTGATTTTATTTTCTTACTCCTTTTTCTAATTGTGATCTATGTGGAGGTAAACCGTTGGGCGTTAAAGAATTTAAAAATCCTATTGGCAAAATTGCGTCTAAACTTTCGTCATTTGCATCTTTTGCAGAGTCAATGCTCAAGTACTCTATTATTGGTTCATTTATGTTCAATAAAATTTTTTCATTCATTTCTGTAACATCTACGTTTTTTGGTGCTAATATAATATTTTCGTAGTAGTCACAATTTTTAATATTTATATTATGCCCGTAAATTTCATCAATTAGATTGATATTTGACAATATTTCTTTTAAAATTTGTATAACTTCATTTCCGTTTTCTTATTTTGAATGAAAATTACCATTTTCTATATTTAGTAACCAATTTTCGAATTTATCATCTGATTCCGACAAACGTTTATTTTCTTTTAAAGACATACATTGAGAATGTTCCCATAAATAGCTCTTTTGACACAATTTTCTACTATCTGTGTTCTATTTCCATATTCTACTACTGGTAATGTTTGTCTAAAATTACCTGATATGATAAATGTTTTCCCTTCAAACGGATAATTATTATCACATACATCTGTAAACATGCGATCAACGGCTTCAAAAGCGTATTTTGATGTCATTGTGATTTCATCCCAGATAAGAATTGATATATTTTTCATTTTTTCACCTATTTCGCTGTTTGCACTAATATTACATATTGTGTTTTCCGATATGTTCAACGGTAATTTAAATGCTGTATGTACTGTCACACCGTCTTGTAATGAATGGGCCGCTATACCTGTCCATGATACAACTAGATAGTTGATTACATGAATTTTTAGATAAGTTATAATTGTATTTAATAAGTAGCTTTTACCACTTCCGCCTGGACCGTCTATATATATATATATATATATATATATATATATATATATATATATATATATATATACTTTTCAGTGCAGTTTGTATTCAATGAATCTATAACTGTATTAAAAATAGCCGTTTGAGCATTTGTTAGAGTATCAATGATTGACCCAATATTATTAACTTTATTTACTGTACTATATTCAATTTCGTTATTTTCAATATAGTATTCTGAAATAGGTAAATTAAAGTCACTTAATGAGAATCTATCATTAGTTGAAATATCATTAATTATGCTTAATGCATATTCTTCACCTTTTTGTTCATTCGTTTTTGGAGGATAAAAATAGATTTTATAGTTTTCATATTAT
Source organism: Anastatus disparis (assembly GCA_017163975.1). Taxonomy (NCBI): domain Eukaryota; kingdom Metazoa; phylum Arthropoda; class Insecta; order Hymenoptera; family Eupelmidae; genus Anastatus; species Anastatus disparis. The sequence goes on along the minus strand of JAFFSR010000286.1, from coordinate 909,088 downwards.
TCTCGAGCATTAATTGAATTGTGAAATGTACAAAAGTAACCAAATAATTGATAAAGAGCTTTTGGAAATTCACATGATTCTTCTAAATATTTATCCCATTCATCATCGATTTTAATTCAATTTCTTGCTGTTGCTGCTTCAAAGAATGTTGGCTATGTAATTCCATTAAAAGTTTTTAAGTTTTCAAAAAATGTTGCAGCTTTCACGTGAAGCAGATTAATCTTAAAAAGAATCGTTCTCTTTGTTCTGGATTATCCAAGTACATTCTGGTAAGAATAGGTTTCATAGTTTTTTTTTCTTTTCGTCTATGTTTTATGTATTCGATTAAAAACATAATGTCGCGTTATATCAGAATGAAAGTAATTATGTGTCTCTGGGTCACTTTTATCAAGTTCGAACCACGCCGTTAGTGTTGTATTTACAATTTTCTTATTAATTTTGTGTTCGGATCCTTCTTTAAAATACACATTGTTTATTTTTATTATGAACAGCTCACCCTTATATTGCATGTGGAAGTTCACTAATATTATATTCCAATTAGCGATGCATAGCTTCTGACGGACAAACGTATTTTGTATTTATATATTGTTTAATTTCATCATAAAACATACCCAAATCATTCGTTTCATCCGTTTCATCAGTATTACAGTTACTATTACTTTCAGTATTTATTTCACTAGCTTTCATTTCTATAAATGCACAATCATGTCCTTTGAAGCAGTATTTAAATAAGTATTTTATAACTCCTATTGTTAAACATAATTCAATATTAATATGACAGTTAAACTTTAGTAATAAATACGGGCTATAAGAAACCACAAATCTATTGTCTGTCCACTTGTTTTTTGTGTATAATATCTCATTTTTATAATTTCTTCGTCAATAAATAGGATAACTATTTATCATTATTGTAGTTAAATCGTTTCGGAAAATTTTTCGAACACTTTCATGATTCTTTATCCTTACAAGGTGAGTTTTTATTCTGATCTTCACAAGGGCGAAGGATCATAAATCGTTTAACTATTTCATATAATCTGGGATTCTCATTTTTATTTGTAATTTCAGCTACTATAAATTTATCAACGTCATCACTATTGTAAATTTTACCATCTTTACTCAAAAATATTAGCATATAGGCATGCGGCAATCCTCTCTTTTAAAATTCTACTAACTAGGAGAGTATCACAACTCCGGATCACGGATTTCGCTCAAACTTTGGGATAAGTTTTCAAATGTCAAAATATGTAAGGAAACAGAATTTTAGACACCAACGCTCAATATTTCCCTAGTTATGGGCAGTTAAAAAAAATCACTAAAAAAGTTACCAGATTTTTAAACGTATATAGTTCCTTAGCATTGAAAGCTAGAAGCTTAAAACTTTTTTTAAATGAAAGCTGAGCTCATATCCTTTCGAAACAGTAGTTATAGCATATCAAAATATTATTTTTTCCCAAAGTTATAGCGTGATAAACATTAGACCCGATTTCAGCTTCTGTTATTAATTAATGTTTTAAAAAGAAAAATCAGGTCCAATGTTTATCACGCTATAACTTTGGGAAAAAATAATATTTTGATATGCTATAACTACTGTTTCGAAAGGATTTGAGCTCAGCTTTCATTTAAAAAAAAGTTTTAAGCTTCTAGCTATCAATGCTAAGGAACTATATACGTTTAAAAATCTAGTAACTTTTTTAGTGATTTTTTATAACTGCCTATAACTAGGGAAATATTGAGCATTGGTGTCTAAAATTCTGTTTCCTTTTATATTTTAATTTAAAAACTTATCCCAAAGTTTGAGCAAAATCCGTGATCCGGAGTTGTGATACTCTCCTAGTAAGTATGAATATGCAATGCATTTTCCCAAAATATGGTTTTAGAAATTGGTACTATTATTAGTTTTAATTTTTGATAAAATACTTTAACAACAATAATTGGTCTATCCGTCACCTCTTCACTTTGTCCTGTATTATTTGTGATTTCTTCCCATTTCGGATTGCATGTCATAGCGATGAAAAAATCTGGCTTCACAATTCTTCGTGCTAATGTCATGGGATAAAGAAAATTTTGATATAAGGAACGCGGACTTTCTGTAACAGTTGATGGTAATATAAAAATTTTTCTTATACTATGATTGTTGATAATAATTATTTACTTTTATTAAAGCTTATTAGTTTACGAGAAATTAAAAAATTTTTTATTTCAATGCAGCACAATAAAATGATGTAAATAAATGAAAAAAAATTAATTATATATTTTATATTGAACTACTATTGTTAATAAAATTAGCAAATTTATGTATAATAATATAATATATGAAAATGCAACCGAGCGACGTCAGGAGCGAGGTAAATTTTGCTCGTACTTATATAATTTAACATAACTTTTAATCAGGCTAGATCAAATCATTGCTTTTATTTTCGAAATATTCATCTCCAAATTATATTTTGTTTATTAATTATTATTTAATAATAGTTAAATAATAATTTAAGAAGAAATACTAATAGTTAATTAAGAAGAAATAATAATAGTTAATTATTATTTCTCTAAATAACAGAATTATAACGTAAAAAATAAATAAAGTGCCCATCACATGCTTGAGCATTTACTTTAGATTAACTTAGATATCGTTAAGGTTATAATGTATTTTGAAAAAAAATTAAAAAAAAAGACTCAGCTAAAGCTTCATCATAATGTACCTTTGACTTTGGCAAGAGTCAATAATTTCAATTCGCTTTATACAAATGTTTCTTTTTCATGCATTTCAAAAATTTTATATTAAAATATAAGCATTGTCTTAGACGATAATAGTCTTGGTATATATCTGCCTTTGGCAAGAGTCAATAATTTCAATTCGCTTTATAAAAATGTTTCTTTTTCATGCATTTCAAAAATTTTATATTAAAATATAAGCATTGTCTTAGACGATAATAGTCTTGGTATATATCTGCCTGTGCCAAGAGAATAAACATCACATCACTAAACAATACATTAAAATTCAACGTCATTTTAATTGAGAAAATATTATCATTATCATTGTACATTGTTTATATTATTATTAAAATTTTATATCAATATTATTATTTATACAAATAAGTTCAAATATATTATTAAGAACTTAAAATTAACCTCGCATATTAAATATTATTATTGAAATATCAATTTATTAGTATTCAAATTAATGAATTCTAGTATTATTTTAAGGAATTTTTTTAATGTCATTTCTAATTTCGTGATATCATAATAAATATTTATTTTAAAATAATTTTTAAAAAAGGTTGCATTCAAAAGAATTTTTATATGTCAATTCTTTAACTCATCAAATCGGCAGCGGCACAACATTGCTTGCCAGTTTACTATCAAGTGCAACCGTGGCTAGGAAACGACTTGGATCCAAGGGAATAGGGTTGGCCATTAGAAAAATACGGGTTAGAACCTATTCAAACAATAGAAGATTAAGAAACAATTAAGAAAGCTGTAGTTGCTTAAAAGATTGCACAAAATCATGTAGTTGTGTTAATCACGGTTTAAAATCCACTGATTATTGTTCTAATTCTCATGGCCATGATTGCAAAAATGTGGAAAAAATACTTAGGATAAAAGATATAGATACTGAACTAGGCTTAGACTAATTCGTGACGACGAACTGCTAATTTTAAAATAAATTTTTCACTTTCATACGAAGAAGTTCCTTAAGAGTAGGCCGGAGCAGTTTTGATTACCGAATTTAACACAATCAACTATAAAAAAAATAACTTGAAGAAAAAATCTGTTATAATACCATAAAAAAAGGCTTTAACAAAAATACACTTTAAAAAATACTGAAATCAATAATATGAGATCAAGTTTTGATACGATTTCAAATAATTATGCTTACAAATAATTTTGTACATATATTTTAATGATAATAATGAATCAATTGAAAATTTCTTTGTTACATAATAGAGTATAAAAAGAGCCATATGAAATATTATTGAAAATATAAAATATCTCCAACAAAATTAGAAAAAATAATACAACTTTAATTTGAACGTAAAAGTAAAAATAAAAGTAATATTACAGCTATAAACTTGCCACTCTACAAAAGTTATATTTTTAATTCCTTTACAAACATCTAAAAAGTCAATGTTAAAACATGTTTTAAATGGATATTTTGAAAATGCTCACCATATTATAAGAAACATATATTACTATATATTTTAGGAAATATAACTTTTTAAGGGCCTCGCAAGTTTGTAGCTGTAATATTACTTTTATTCTTACTTTCACGTTAATTATTCAAATTGAAGTAGTATTATTTTTTCTAATTTTGTTGAAGATATTTTATATTTTCAATAACATTTTAAATGGCTTCTTTTATACTCTATTTTGTAACAAAGAAATTTTTGATTGATTCATTATTATAATCAAAATATATGTACGAAATCAATTGTAAGCATTTACTTACCTACACCAGTATTTAGTAATGGTCAATTATACGTTGCTCTTTCAAAAGTTGAAAAAAAAAAAATTTTCAAGTTCTGTTTCTGAATAATGCAAAAATAAAACCAAATGAATTGAAAAATGAAAAAAAAATTCATACAAAAAATATTGTTTAAAAAAAAATTTTTTAAATAAAATAAGCAAATATACAAGTAAAAAAATGTCAATGTAAACCATATTAATTAAATGAGGAGAAAGTCTTATAACTAATATCTACGGAATAATGATTTAATAACTATGATATAGCTATGCGCAGTAATAATCGGCTGCATATGGAGATGCGTAGAAATAATCAGCTGCTTGAGTTAACGATTTCTGTAAACGATGTCCAGATTCCAGGGTAATTCCATGTCAACAAGGCATCATCTACGAGAAACTATACTTAGTGGAATTATTAATAATGAAAAAAGAGTTGACGATTCCTGTAGAAAATGTTCAGGTCTTAGTGTAACTCCAGTTTGGCCGAACATAATCTACAAAGAAGACCTAGTTTACTTACTGATTTCGGAAATCAAGTTGAAAATTTCTGTAGACGATAGCCATGGTGACCCCATCTACGAAGAAGTAGAACTAAATTAATAACTAATTATATAAATTAAACTCAAAATTTCTGTGGAAGATGTCTAGGTCCCAGGGTGACTGCAGGTTGGCGAGACATCATCTACGAGGAAGTATACCTAGTGTAATAACTGATAATAAAGAATAAGTTCACAATTCCTGTACACTATGTCCAGGGCGCGGGGTGACCCCAGGTTGACGAGACATCATGCGCAAGGCAGTATACCTATGATATTATTGATTACACAGGCCCACAAAATGAAAAAAAATGTCTGAACTTTTGACCGGACATACATATTCCCATGTATTTTTCGACGCTGAATCCGAATCTGTAATAAAAATATAGGGTTTTCCTACCTTTTCTCAGAGTTTTATTGAAAAAACCTCATTTTTTACGGTTTTTTGCGGTTTTTCGAGTCTAGAAAAAACAAATCATGAGATACGGTTAATTGGACTTCAAAATCGAATTCTACGGGAAAAAATACACGGGAAACCATACCTTCAAATTTTTTTAACGCGATTCTAGTCCTCTGTATGGGGCTGAAAAGATGAGGAAATCGGTAAAAGTCGAAATTTTGCCTAAAATGGATTTAAACAATATTAAAATTTAATCATGCGTCTTTTGAAGAGTCGATAAACATTGGAAATACTATCCTGGGGTTTTTCAGATTGCTGATCATGAATTTGAAGTCAGATTGTGTAAAAACTACTTCTAGAGGGCGGTGACAAGAACTGTATATGGTAAATTTATCGATTTTTTAAAAATTTTACGTCTGAAATACTAATTTTAGAGTCTTTCACAGCATTGACTGTAAATTCAAGATATTAACTTAGCCTATTGTGTACGTTAAACTTAACATTTTGTCTATGTTTGTCTCTCTCTCTCTCTCTCTCTCTCTCTCTTCCGATGTTTTTTTAAATTGGCTTACGCTTACGTACACGTTTCTCTTCGAATGACCGATGTAGTGGATTTCTGACACGTTTTTGTCCTTTTTCGCAGCTGTTTCTCTTTTTATCATCCAGCAGTAATCTGCTAACATGTTGATACCCCAGTTTCCTTGAAATCTACGTTCAAACTCCTTTAAATCTTGGTGAAATCGTTCACCATGCTCTTCACTAAAGTCTCCGTTATTTTCAGGAAACTGATCAACGTGTGAATCAAGAAAATGAAGTTTTAAGTTCATTAGACAACCCAATTTTTCAAAATTACGTACCATTCTTTTCACAATAGCTTTATAATTCGTGTCTTTGGCATTACCCAAAAATTTCGTCGATACCTCTTTTAAAACTTAACCATGCTGCCTTTTCAACATCAGTCATGCTTTGTTCAAAGTTTTCGTCTCTAAATAAAGTTCGGATTTCAGGACCATCAAAAATACCTTCATTTAATTTAGCATCAGATTTATGGGGAAATACTTTGCTTATATATTGGAAGCATTGACCGTCCTTGTCCAAAGCTTTAACTAATTGCTTTATCAATCCAAGCTTTATATGCAGAGGCGGTATCAAAATTTTCGAAGGATTAACGAGTGGATCTTTTATAACATTCTGTTTTCCAGGTTCAAACGATTCTCTTGATGGCCAAATTTTCTTTTTATAGTGTTTTTCTCTATCTCTGCTATCAAACATGCATAAATAACATGGGTACTTCGTAAATCCAGATTGTTGTCCAAGTATCATAGATAAAATCTTTAAATCGCCACATATTTGCCATTTATGTTCTCTATATTTTATTTTCGTTAAAAGTAGTTCAAGATTGGAATACTCTTCTTTAAGTACTGTTGAATGTGCTAATGGTATAGGAGCATATTTATTTGTGATATTGAGGAGTACTGCTTTAAGGCTGCGCTTTGATGAATCAATGAATAGTCGCCAATTTTCAGGTTTGTATATAGAGTATATTCCTAAGGGTGAAGAACGAACTGTTGAAAAGTTTGATCAAAAAAGTCTGAACGATTTATTTAGAAAGAGTGGTTTATCTAAGGAACAATCAGAGTTTATGGCTTCAGAGTTTAAGAGACGAAATATGTTGACAAAGGGTACTAAAGTATGTGCATATCGTAATCGAGAAGAGCGCTTTAGAAATTATTTCAAGAATGATTCTAATATGGTTTATTGCACGGACGTGAAAGGTCTTATTGATGAATTGAAACCCAACATATACAAACCTGAAAATTGGCGACTATTCATTGATTCATCAAAGCGCAGCCTTAAAGCAGTACTCCTCAATATCACAAATAAATATGCTCCTATACCATTAGCACATTCAACAGTACTTAAAGAAGAGTATTCCAATCTTGAACTACTTTTAACGAAAATAAAATATAGAGAACATAAATGGCAAATATGTGGCGATTTAAAGATTTTATCTATGATACTTGGACAACAATCTGGATTTACGAAGTACCCATGTTATTTATGCATGTTTGATAGCAGAGATAGAGAAAAACACTATAAAAAGAAAATTTGACCATCAAGAGAATCGTTTGAACCTGGAAAACAGAATGTTATAAAAGATCCACTCGTTAATCCTTCGAAAATTTTGATACCGCCTCTGCATATAAAGCTTGGATTGATAAAGCAATTAGTTAAAGCTTTGGACAAGGACGGTCAATGCTTCCAATATATAAGCAAAGTATTTCCCCATAAATCTGATGCTAAATTAAATGAAGGTATTTTTGATGGTCCTGAAATCCGAACTTTATTTAGAGACGAAAACTTTGAACAAAGCATGACTGATGTTGAAAAGGCAGCATGGTTAAGTTTTAAAGAGGTATCGACGAAATTTTTGGGTAATGCCAAAGACACGAATTATAAAGCTATTGTGAAAAGAATGGTACGTAATTTTGAAAAATTGGGTTGTCTAATGAACTTAAAACTTCATTTTCTTGATTCACACGTTGATCAGTTTCCTGAAAATAACGGAGACTTTAGTGAAGAGCATGGTGAACGATTTCACCAAGATTTAAAGGAGTTTGAACGTAGATTTCAAGGAAACTGGGGTATCAACATGTTAGCAGATTACTGCTGGATGATAAAAAGAGAAACAGCTGCGAAAAAAGGACAAAAACGTGTCAGAAATCCACTACATCGGTCATTCGAAGAGAAACGTGTACGTAAGCGTAAGCCAATTTAAAAAAACATCGGAGAGAGAGAGAGAGAGAGAGAGAGAGACAAACATAGACAAAATGTTAAGTTTAACGTACACAATAGGCTAAGTTAATATCTTGAATTTACAGTCAATGCTGTGAAAGACTCTAAAATTAGTATTTCAGACGTAAAATTTTTAAAAAATCGATAAATTTACCATATACAGTTCTTGTCACCGCCCTCTAGAAGTAGTTTTTACACAATCTGACTTCAAATTCATGATCAGCAATCTGAAAAACCCCCAGGATAGTATTTCCAATGTTTATCGACTCTTCAAAAGACGCATGATTAAATTTTAATATTGTTTAAATCCATTTTAGGCAAAATTTCGACTTTTACCGATTTCCTCATCTTTTCAGCCCCATACAGAGGACTAGAATCGCGTTAAAAAAATTTGAAGGTATGGTTTCCCGTGTATTTTTTCCCGTAGAATTCGATTTTGAAGTCCAATTAACCGTATCTCATGATTTGTTTTTTCTAGACTCGAAAAACCGCAAAAAACCGTAAAAAATGAGGTTTTTTCAATAAAACTCTGAGAAAAGGTAGGAAAACCCTATATTTTTATTACAGATTCGGATTCAGCGTCGAAAAATACATGGGAATATGTATGTCCGGTCAAAAGTTCAGACATTTTTTTTCATTTTGTGGGCCTGTGTTATGAAAAATAAGTTGTCGATTCCTGTAGACGATATGCAGGTCCTAAGTTGACCTCATGTCGACGAGATACTACTTACTAGAAAGAATACCTAGTATTATTATTGATTATGAAAAATAGGTTGAAAATTTCCGTAGACGATGTCGAGATCCCAGGTCAACGTGACATTACATACTATAAAATATACGTAATGTTATTACTAATTGGGGAGCGCGGTGGCGTAATGGATAGAGCTCTTGCCTTCAACGCGGAGGGCATGGGTTCGAATCCTGGCAAAGTACCTCTAAACTTTTTTTCGAAATAAAATTAGTATATGTGCCATTTATATCGTAACTCTTAAAAAATCCGACCTCATTAGGTATCGGTTGATTGTTGGTCACAAAAGTGGCTGACCATCCATCGGTAGTCAAAGTTTTCGGTATGGTGGGTCTGATAGTCTAGCCTGATGTAATGTGTTAAATGGGACCGGGCTAGGCTCCCTCGACATCATCATATAAAAAAGGTTAACATATAGAGGACAATATCCTTTATATATTAATCTTTTAAAAAAAAAAAAAATGTTATTACTGATTACAAAAATTTTGTTGACGATTCTAGTAAAAGATGTCCAGGTACCAAGGTGGACACAAGTCGATGAGACATCATCTACGTAAAAGTATATCTAGTGTTCTTACTGATTATAAAAAATAAGTTGACCATTCCTGTGGATGATGTGCAGCGTGACCACAGGTTGACAAGACATCATCTACGAGAAAGAATAGCCAATGTTATTACTGATTATGAAAAATAAGTTGACAATCTCTGTAGATAATGTCCAGGATGACCCGAGAAGGACAAAACCTTATCTACGCGGCAGTGTGCCTACTGTAATAACTGATTATAAGAAATGAGTTACATTACCTGTAGACGATGTCCAGGTTCCTGGGTGACCCCAGGTTGACAAGATATTATCTACAAGGAATAATACTTAGTTTAATTATTGATTATAAAAAATGATTTGATAATTCCTATAGACAATGTTTAAGCCCAAGGGTGACCCAGGTCGACCAAACATTATTTACTAGAAAAAATACTTAGTAATATTACTAATAAAAGAATATGAGGTGACAATTCGTGTAGACGATGACCAGGTCCCAGGGTGACCTCAGGTCGACAAGAAATTATTTACGATAAAACATACTTAGCGTAATTATTGATTATAATGAATTATTGCATGCAAAATTGCACGAAGGCGTAAGAACTTTTCTTAAAAGGTGAAAAAAAATTAAAAACAAAAAGATAAAGAAAAAAGATAAATATAATTTTAAAGAAATGAAAAAGTTTTTCAAGAGAGAACATAAAAACGAGGAGTAAAATAATTGTTTCGTTTATATGTGACAAAAAGATAATTGAAACAAATAAAAAATTTTGAAAAATAATTAAGTTATAAGCTATTCAAATCTTGAATGACATTTTAATTATATGGTAAATAATTTACATATAACTAATTATATATAGTTAAAAATACACATTTGTTTGAAATTATTTTATGATAAACTATTCTTTATCCGCTATTTTTCCATCATTTTTTAAAATTTTATCATATTATTATCGAAATATTAAAATAAAAATTTAATCTAAAGCGGAAACTGATCGCAGACGCCGTGTATATATATATATATATATATATATATGAATATATATATATATATATATATATATATATATATATATATATATATACATATGTATACATTGACCTACGCGATCGAATTCATGACAATTTATTAACATTTTAAGTGCGTAGAGTGCAAAAAATACAATGTTCATGGTATATTTAAACGTAAAAAATAATTATTCAATTTTCAGAAATAAATATATGTATATACACAGGGTGATCGGATAACATCGATACATATTGGTATCGTTGGATTCAGCGTGACGAGCTGAGTTTAAATTCACCTCTAAAAAATGTTAATCTTAATTACAGTAACCAAGATGATCAATTAAAAGTGATCAATGAGCGATCGTTTTTCGAATTCAAAATGAGCGATGTTGCCATGTCGTGAAGGCTTCGGAAAGAATTCAACAAGTGTTCGCATTCGTAAACATATCGTCTTTTTTTTATTGTGTCATTTGAGACCTAACACATCTTTTTAAATGATTGGTTATGAATCTATACTATACTGCTAATGTTTACATTCGAAGTACATGACTTTGAATGATAGATGGCAATGTTAGTCGATAATATTTGTTGTTTTATTTAATAATCAAACATAATAAATAGTATAAGAATTAAATAATAATTTTAAAATTATTAATTAAATAAAATATTTTATAAATAATAATTCAATAAAATAATGATTGAGTTTTAATTAATAATTTATTAGTTACTATTCAGTTATAAACAATGACTTAACATTGAAATTTATCAGTATTAAAATTCTGATTATAAACAGTACAGCAAATAGATGTAAAATAATAAAAATATTTGAAATGAAAATATTTATCAAGTTTTAAATATTTGCAGATATTGGTATAATTATTTATGTTAATAATAATAATATAATTTTTAAATAGTTATGACAAAATAGTCTTTCTAAGAGAATTATTTATAATTTAATAATCATAAAAGTATTAATCGTATTAGCATTCATAATGATCCAATAATCATTTCTTTTGAATCTAGATTCGGTCGAATCTTCTGTTGGGTGACCGTGCAGAAACAGTGGCTTAAATTTTACTATTTTAATTATAAATTTATTGAGATAATGATTTAAGGGTTTTGGGAGTCAAGGAATCGAATGATGAGATCGTTTTTATCATAAAGTTGATATTTTGATAATAAAAACTCTATTTTTTGAGATATCGAACAAATCTTGATTTTCATTTAAAATTTTGTAAGCTGACTAAATTTATATTCCAATTGACGATTATATGACCTATTAAATAATCTTTTTTAAATTAAATGATTTATGAAGTATTTTAAATTAATTATTGAAAATTAATATTTTATTAAAGTTTTAAAAATTGATTGCTTGTTTACAAATGCGAATACCTAGTTTTTAACCATAGATGGCAATATAAGCTTAATTAGAACTATTATTGTAAAATGTTTTTAATTAACAGTCAATATTAAATATAGATTAAATGTAAACGCAATATTAAAAGAAAAATTAATTAATTCATCATATGATGTATTAAATTTCACGTAAATATTTTGTGTATATTTATTAATTGAATCTAAAGTTTTGCGTGATTTCAAAAAACATAAGTACTTTAAAACAATATTCCGTATTAATTTACATATAATTTTAGTCTATTTCAACACAGTTTTTATAATAAAAAAAACAATACCGCTCAAAAATTCGATTATAAATGCATGTCTGGAATAAATGATCATATCTTAGAAAAAGTGTCGTAGAAAATAAAATATTTTCAAGTTTTCTTCAAGAACTTATGTATAGAATTATTTTCAAAGTTTTTTATCGTATAAAAATAATAACTTAGAAATTAACCCTTTTTTAATTTTATATTTGCTCAGACAATTTTTCGAATATGATATGAAAAATATCTGAAAACAATAACGTACCCTAGAAGAGCTTTCTAAAATGGAATAACAATTTTCTAAATGAATAAATATTTTGTAGAATGAGTTTCCGTACAGTTATGAAGCTTTAAAGTTGGGTATTTTTAATGTTTTATACAGAAAATTGGCCAATTAAACGATCCCAAACCTTAATGCCTTATAACTTCCCAGAAACTCAGCGTAAAAAATGTTTATGAAATGCTAATGTAAGCTTTTTTACAGTACTTTATTTTTTTTAGATTTTTTTATAAAACATTCAGAAAATTGTCTAAACTAATCTATAATTAAAAATGTCTGAAAATAATGTTTATTTTTAAGTTAATTTTTTTATACGGTAAAAAAATTTGGTATTAATTTTATACATCAATTTTTAAAGCTCTTAAATTGTACTTCAAAATCTTTTTTTTGGAATTCTTTTACAACATTGTTTTCAGCAACACGATCATTTTTTCAAGACTCTTTTTTTTACACAATGGTATCTAATTTTTGAGCGGTAAGGTAAATGTCTTAATGAATGGCCACCTTGAAAATGGTATCTTTTGAGTTTTACCATTCTTGAGGGGGCCATGTATTAGGACATTTTCTACAGTATGTAAATAAATAATTTATTGATTTTTACATAATGTAATGTGTTTCATCAAAAACACTTGCGATTATCAAAATTACGAAAAATGTTTGAAATGTATTTTTTGTATAAAATTGAAGCAGAAATCTATATTTTTTATTCACACTCAGGGCGTGAAATTCAATTTTTGATTTCTATTCTTAGGGGCTGAAATAGCTCTATTTTGCCCAAGGGCAAAAAAGTAGTTTTCTCACAAGTATGACTGATTTTTTACCTATTTCCTATAAGAAATTTACTTTTTCTAATGGCACATGAACATTTAGCATGCAGAAAATGAATTGAGCGAACGTAAAATAAATGTAATAATTATAAGTGCGAGTATTCGATTCTATGAACAACTCAAATAAATTACTTGACTCTACGAGTTCGTGTCTCAAATTGATCAAGTTACTCGAAAAAAATATGAATTACTCGAATCGCTCATGAAAATTTAAGCTTCTCGGAGTACTCGGAAGAATCGAATTACTCAAAGAAATATGAATTACTCTAATAACTCAAGTTACTCGAAAATATAGGTGCTTTTTTTTATTAATATTTTCTGTAGAAACTAGTTCATCTTTTATTTATTTTTTCTGAGCGGGGGGCTCTCCCTCCTACCCCCCCCCCCCCGACTCCGGCAGGCTATTTGCCACATTTTTATCTTCATTTTATCATATATTAATGCCGTTACTTTACGTATTATTAACGAATGTATACTCAATACGGCTGAATATGACGCCCGTAGTGTATGAGACAGTAATATATTAACCACGGAAGTGAAGGTGTTTTTAACCTCGTCTTTATTGTCGCGTCTCAAGCATAAATCACCTATTTTACTCCCTTAATTAACAATTTAATATTCTCTTTTTTCCTTAACATCGACATTTCTTTTGACTCGGAAAAAACTTTGCTAATATAAGTTGTTTAAGATTGTACAGTTTTACGATTCAATAATAATTATTATTGCGTAACTATATGACTGTAATAACATATAATTATCACAACAGTTTTACATTAATAATAGTTATTACTACATAACTATGGTAATGACTATAATCACATATAAACATCACTAAAGTTTTACAATAAATTATAGTTGTTAATACGTGACGATAGTAATGACTATAATCACATGTAATAATCACTACAGTTCTACAATCAATTACAGTTATTACTACATAACTATAGTAAGAACTATAATCACCTATAATCATCAATACCGCTTTACAATCAATTATAGTGTTTACTACGTAACTATAGTTATGATTACAATCACGTATAATCGTCACTACATTTTTATAATCAGTCATAGTTATTACTACGTACCTATAGCAATGACCATAATCACCTATAATCATCACTACAGCTTTAATATCAATTCTAGTTATTACCACTAAACTATAGAAATGACTATAATTACCTATAATGATCACTACAGTTTTATAATCAATTATTGTTATCACTCCTTAAGTAAAGTAATAATTATAATCACCTATTATCATTACTAAAGTTTTATAATCAATTATAGTTATTACTAGCTAACTATAGTAATGGTTATAATTATCTATAATCATCACATCATTATTATACTCAATTATAGTTATTACCACAAAACTATAGTAATGACTATAATCACATATAATCAGCACTACTGTTTTACAATCGATTATAGTTATTACTACATAAGTATAGTTATGACTATGGTCACCTATAATCATTACTACAGCTTCATAATTAATTATTGTTATTACTACGTAAATATAGTTATTATTATAATCACCCATAATCATCACTATATTTTTATAATCAAATAGTTTTATTACTACGTAACTATAGTTATGACTTTGATTACCTATAATTATCATCACAGCTTTATAATCAACTCTAGTTATTACTCCGTAAGTATAGTTATGACTATAGTCACCTATAGTCATTACTATAGTTTTTTAATCAATATAGTTATCACTACGTAACTATAGTTATAACTATGATCACCTATAATCATCACTACATTATGAAATCAATTATAGTTATAACCACAAAATTATAGTAATTATTATAATCACCTATCATCATTACTACAGTTTTATGATCAAATATAGTTATTACCACAAAACTATAGCAATGACTATAATCACCTATAATTATCACTACAGTTTGACAATCAATAATAGTTTTTACTACGTAACGATAGTAATGATTATAATCACCACAGTTTTATGATCGATCATAATACTGTAATAATGATTATATTTAATTGAATATAGTCATTACTAGTTTTTTAGAAGATACTATAATCGATTATATTTCTATAGTGATGATTTTAATTGTTTACAAATTAACATAGTAATCGCTGTAGTTCTCCAACAGTTAATATAATTGATTATAAAAGTGTAGTAATAATTATAGATGATTATAATAATTTCGATTGTTATATTAAAATTACTATAATTGATTATATATGCGTAGTAATGATTTGAGTTGAATATAGTAGTCACTATACATATGCAGTAATCACTATTGTTATGTAGTGACTACTATATTCCGTAGAATTCACTGCTTAATATTTTTTCCAAAAGTATATGTTACTATCAGTGATTTTAGTCATGTAGTAATGATCATTTTTTAATTTAATAATTACTATGGTTATGTAGTGACTACAATTATTGATTATAGTGACCGATTGCTCCTTTGAAGTAAAAGTCTGCTACCCTAAATATCATAATAACGTAGTAATAATCATAATTTAATATAGTAATCCTCTTTTAAAAAAATACTGTATAAATTTTGTTATCACAATTGGTATAGGTTTAAATGAAACATTATGGTATAACAGACCGAAGTTTAAAATTTTAAAATTTGGCAGCTATTGCTTGAAAAATTAGAAACATTAAGTTAGCATTACATTCAATAAAATTATAAATACAGTAAGGTTAGAGCTGCTTGTTACTATGGTTATGTATTAATTAAATAATTGATTACAATAGTGTAGAGATAATTTTAGATTAATATAAGAATCACTATAGTTATGTAGCAATAACTACAATTGTTCAGATACATGTAGGTATTATTATAGTCGATTATAGTAATTAATGTAGTAATGTAGTAATTGCTATAATCAATTATATAACAGTAGTAATAATTATAGTTGAATAGAGTAATCACTATAATTATATAGTGGTTACTATGATTGATTAGAAATGTGTAGTAGTGATTAGAGTTTATTATAGTCATCACTATAGTTGTGCAGTATTTACTATGATCGATTATAGTACTGTAGTAACAATTATAATTAATCACAATAGTTGTGTAGTTACTAGTATAATAAAAGTATGTGCAACTATCAGTAATTATAGTCCTATTGTAATGATTATAGTTGTTTACATCATCCACTATAGTTATGTAATACTTACTATAACTGAGTATAAAAATGTGTGAATTATCATAGTTGATTACAGTAATTACTATAGTTGATTGTAGTAATTACTATCATTGATTTGAAGCTAAACTCAAATTCTTTTGAAATAGCTCCTCTAACATATTAAAGTATTATTTTTGAAGCTATGCTTCTCACGCGAGGTTAGGCGGGCAGGGGTCTAACGAATAAAAACCGACCTGCCACGGAAATGACGCTCTAACACTACTTTGAGTTTACTATGTATATCTATCCTATACACATCATGCTGGTTGGTGCTACGAATATACACACACTTATATTCTTCACTCTCTCTTTCTCAGTTGAGGATTGTGCGTGTATATATACACGTTACTTATAGTATATTACATTACAAGGAATATCGTTGGTTCCTTCCCGTTGGAAAGAACCAACGATATTTGTCTTGCGTAAAGTATATTTTTTTTATACCATCCTGCGGAAAATTATTATATTATTAACATAATCAGCTAAACGTGAAGGGCTTTCTAACGTCCGTTAACATTTACGAACCGAGCGAATTCGAGGGTTGTGGGTTAACGGACATTGAAAAGCCCGAAGCAAAGAAAACAAATAAACGATAAAACGTGCTTACGCGCATTCGTTCGTCGGCGTGATCAGTCGCGTGCTGTGTTGACTATAAATCTTATAATGACACATCCACGTGTTCCTTCTCTCTCTCTCTCTTTTACTTCTAGTACACTCCTATATACACTTCTATATACACTCCTACTACTAATACACTTTTAATACACATCTATAACAACAAGTTGCCTCTTGGCTTCACATATTACACTGATATTAACTTTAGTTTTACTCGTATTTTACATGCTTATAATTGTTATTCATTTTAAAAATATCGATATAAAAGAGTTGCAATAATCTACAACTTATTATTATTGATGAATAGACTCTTAAAAATAATCTAGATATAAAAATATCGCTTATTATAAGAGCGTGGTTTAAGTAAATTCAAAATTATATTTATTATTGCATAGTGTAAAATTCAACTTTTTAAATCATGGCCAAGCGAGATGCACGGATTTAAATCACACAGTGCTATAAAATTATTTTAAGTATTCATAAAGATATTAGAAATAGTCTTTTGAAAATTTTTATTATAGCTGCTGGATCAGAAGCAAAAGTAAGTAGCGCCACAGGTTTTTTATCCATTAGTTTAATTGCAGCTATATTTCTTCAAGACTCATACTGATGTTCTCCTCTTTGAATTTTTTTATAATTTTTCATCATATCTGGTATTTCCTGTTGGAACAGGCTGTCTCATTAACGAAATATCAGAGCTGCTGGAATTGATTTTTGTTTAATTTATTTTATTAACATATTTTTTATGAATGTCGAGTTGTCGGTACTCATGATTAATTTCACAAATTTTCTTATTATTGCGATAAAAACTTGATTTTACGCACTGTTTACTCGTAAACTTTAAATGAAAATATTATTAAGAGGGAATGAGTTTTGTCATGTTCTTAATTTTAGAAGCTTTGAAACTAAAATAATAGTAGTTATATCGAAACAAATTAAAAAAATTTAATACTATCATGATAAATATAATTAATTCTCTTCAACAATCATAATTCTGTAGTAATGATTATAACCAAACAAAGTAAAAATTATAGTATAATAGTTAAAATTATGTAGTTATGATAGTAATTAAATAATAAAAATTGACAATATTGTAGTCGGAATGATAATTACCTATGCTTGGGTCCTAGCATGAAAAATTATTTTTAAATCCATTATATCCGTCAGGTGGAACACAAAAAAATAAAGGACACGTATTTTTTCTTTTATTATAAAAATGATAACTCAAAGAGATATAGGCAGTTGAAATTGTATGTGACGTCACGTTATTATAATAATGTGACGTCATGTATCATGGCGCTATATCTATATATTTCAAAATTGTATTAACTTACAACGGCTATAACTTTTGCAATTCATCATATTTAAAAAAACAAAAAAAAACGGGTCTTTTATTTTTTCGTCTTTTACCTGACGGATATACAGTCACCCCTCCGAATAAGCGCATAAAAGCCCCCAAGGGGAAGAGGTTTTCCACGAATCGGGGTTCCCCCACCACGCGTACATAGATCCTTTTTTCCTGACTTGCTGTCTCTCTTGCACATCTTAGGTTTAGTGCTTCTCAATCAGCGTATTGGCGATAGTCCCTTAAATTTTCGTACATTTATTGTTTTAACGGCTACTGTTTGAGAGCAGACACGTGTCATAAGTACATAAACACTCGGTAAATGTGTAAAAATGTCATACTCGAATAAAAAAATCAAACGCGAAAATTCTTTTGTTCAACCAGGTGCTAGTGATGCAAAAAATGAAAGTGATTCCGTGAAAGTGAGTGTCAAAGAACCTGTAGCAAAAAAAAACGCAATTCAAAACAATTTTCATAATTATTTTCAAAATGAATTTCTAATAACAAAAGCTTACAATATTTTGTCAGAAAACATTTAATAAAAGTAAATAAACGTTAGAACTAATAAAACTATAAATATTTATTATAAATATATTTATAAACATTTTTAATAAAAATTTATGCTTCAATAAAAAATTTCGTTATTAATAATAAAAAATATTAAGAGTTTATTTGTAATTTAAATTTTAAATCCTCTATGAGCAATTGCGCTTATTGAGAAGCAGTCCGCAAAGTTTAGTGAGCTCGGACTTGGTAGTCGCAGTGGGGGCATGGCTCGCGAGCAAACATAGGGGTATGCGCTTATTGCGGACGCGCTTATTCGGAGGGATGACTGTAATACATTTTATCATTCTAGACCCAATTACCGATTATAATTGTTATAATGATATTTATAATTCATTATAATTGGCAATCACAATTCTGTAGTAATATTAATATTCAAATAAATTTTAAATAAATTATGATAATAAGCACCACAACTATATCTAATTAGCAATTTCAATATTATAGTGATAATTACACTAACTAGGAGAGTGTCACAACTCCGGATCATAGATTTTGCTCTAACTTTAAGATAGATTTTCAGATGTCAAATTATGGAAATACCAGAGTTATAGACCCCAATGCTGAATATTTGTCTAATTGCAGGCAATTAAAGAAAATCACTAAAAAAGTTACTAGATTTTCAAACGCTTATAATTCTTTAGCATTAATAGCTGGACGCTTGTCATTGTTTTTAAATGAAAGCTGAGTTCAAAACCTTTCGAAAAAGCACCTATAGCATATCAAAATATTATTTTTTCCTATAGCTAAAGTGTTATAAAAATTGTACTACATTTTAGCATTTATTATTAATTAATATTTTTAAAAGGAAATTCAGCTCGAATTCTTATAACGCTGTAACTTTGGGGAAAAATAATATTTTGATATGCTGTAGGTGCTTTTTCGAAAGGGTTTGAACTTAGCTTCCATTTAAAAATAGTTACAAGCATGTAGCTGTTAATGCTAAAGAATTATAAGCGTTTGAAAATCTAGTAAAATTTGTAGTGATATTCTTTAATTGCCTGCAACTAGAGAATTATTGAGCGTTGAGGTCTATAACTCTGGTTTTTCCATATTTTAACATCTGAAAACCTATCTTAAAGTTAGAACAAAATCCGTGATCCGGAGTTGTGATGCTCTCCTAGTTAGCAAAAAGAACGCGCCACTTTTAGTTCCCGAGTAGAAATATAACTAAGGATATCACAAGGGCCTGGTCAGGGTCCTTATGATTGAGACAAGACCCTGATAAGGATATTCTATTAGTTTTGAGTACACTGTTAAAAAAATAAAAAAATTCAGTAACAAGTAACTGAATTTTTTTTAATCACAAAAACATGAAAATTCATTTACAACATAAATGAAAATTCAGTTACAAAATAAAGATTTATGGGTTAAATTAATACAATTTATAGGTTTTTTCAGTCACACGTTCATGAAAATTTTTTTCAATCACAGAAAAATGAATTTTCACTCACCAAAAATAACTGAAAGTTACTGAATATTCAATTTTTTTTAACGGTGTAGGGATGTAATGGTGCTATGACCAGAACCTCGTAAGGCAAACGTATTTATCAGGTAATTTAGAGAAATCCTTATGATTGCTTAAATAGCAATTAATCTACATTTAAAAATAAAATTATTATATTTAAATATTTTAAATATAATTAAAAAATAATTATTAAATAAAATACGTATGCACACGTGCACAAAAGATTTCAAAAATAAAGATTATAATACTTTTGTGATAAAAGAGGTTAGAATATTTTAAAGTAAATATAAAAGTGATAATTATTATATGGGCAGCAGTAAAACTACGTTTAAAATATTATCGATTTAAATAATTTATAAGTGAATAATTCCAATATCATAGGTTATGTTTCAAAACTGTATTTATTACACTTTTATCTACATTTTCAATAACACTATCATTAATCACTATACAAAAAACAGTCGCTGTCACTACATCTATTATTATTACTTACATTGGTATGATCAACTTTAAATGTACTTTGACCTTGCCAGTTCGTTTGAAAGATCAAAATCCATAACTAAATCAGTTTTTCATAAAATTAAATTTTCTTGTTTATATTTAATTATTCATAACTGCTGTTATTATAATTAGATTTAAAAATTTAAACTACAAAAGTAAATAAATTGTGCATTGCAAACGGTACTTTGATAACAAATAGTTAATAAATAGTATGCACGCATAAAATAACAAAGAAATATATAAATATTTACTTTTAAAGTCAAGTAAAAGATAACTTTAAAATTAAGTATTGCTCTAAAATCTTCAGCGACTGTTTATCACGTGTTCTATATCTATAGACCACGTGATTATAAAGACAAGGGCATCATAAGGGCCTCGTCAGCGCGCCATTACATCTCCGCTTAGGGC
Source organism: Anastatus disparis (assembly GCA_017163975.1). Taxonomy (NCBI): domain Eukaryota; kingdom Metazoa; phylum Arthropoda; class Insecta; order Hymenoptera; family Eupelmidae; genus Anastatus; species Anastatus disparis. The sequence goes on along the minus strand of JAFFSR010000286.1, from coordinate 887,752 downwards.
CTCGCCAAGATGCCTAGTCAAGGCCTCATGATTACGAAAGGCAACCTTACGATCATTTCTGCTCGGGTTGTATTAATAATGATTTTTGTGGAACGCGGTGGTGTAACAGATAAGGCTCTTGCTTTCCATACTGGAGGACATGGGTTCGAATCCCGATCAGGTACCTCTGACTTTTTTTAAAAACAAAATTAGTTTATGTGTCATTTTTATCGCCACTCTTAAAATCCTACCTCATTAAGTATCGGTGGATTGCTGGTCACAGAAATGGTTGATCATTCATCGGTAGTCAAAGTTTACGGTATGATGTGTCAGACAGTCTAGCCTGATCTAATGTATTAAACAGGTAACGGCTCGCATTCTCTCGATATCATCATATTAAAAAAAGTTAACAAATAGAGTACAATATCCTCATAAATTAACTTTTTTATAGCATATAAAAAAAGCTATGGCAAAAAAAATGTGGCAGTCGTGAAGACTGGCCGACAGAAGCTAAACTAGGGAGTATGGCATTTGCTGAAATTGTAATTTTTTTTGTATTAGAATTCGTTATATTTAATTTGATCAATTATTGATTAGAAAAAAATAGGAAATGATCTATTATTAATTTTGAATGAAAATATTGATGGATTGATATACTAATAATAATACTAATTATTAACAATAGAAATAATAAAAATAAAAATTCGAGAGTGTGACATTTAAAAATTATAATTATTTTTTCATTAATATTATTTATTTGTAACTTGTTGAAAAAATAGTAATACAGAGAATAGTAATTTAAAAAATAGTAAACGAAGTGCGCAATAATCAAAGAAATACAGATAGACATTAAAAGTATTAGCGTCTCTTTTTCTTTTTCTCTGTTGCTCATATTAGTTTAACACGAGCAACTACTTAGAAATACGCACATATAAACAAAGTTAGCATATGAGAGAAAATGAAAGAGAGAGAGAGAATAAGAGTAAAGAATATATATGTGATTGTAATGCGATATACATCAATATCAACTGTAGTATTTGCAACGCACACATATACTTTTTCATACCATCTCTGCCGAGAATGCGATGTTCGTCCCTGTGCATCTTTGCCGAAACGCCGATTTCCTTGCCAGCTAACTAGATGGCACGCGCACACAGGGAGGGAAGAAAATCAAAGTCCGTGCATGTGTTTTCGGGTGTCACATACGATGAGTGCGAGTGAGCGCGTATAAAAAAATCGTTAATGCGAAAAAGAAAGACAGATGCAAAAGTAAGCATATACGGCAAAAATTCTTTCTCTTTTGCATTAACTAATACGTTCCGACGTGTATATCTATAACTACAAGTCGCAGCGGGCAACTTGTTGTTATAGATGTGTATTAAAAGTGTATGAGTAGTAGGAGTGTATATAGAAGTGTATATAGGAGTGTACTAGAAGTAAAAGAGAGAGAGAGAGAGAGAGAAGGAACGCGTGGTCGTGTCATTATAAGATTTATAGTCAACACAGCGCGTGACTGATCACGCCACACTGAAAAACTTAGAGAGTTGCATTCACTCCCTATCGGCGTAAATCCAACTCTCAGTAGGGGAGTAGAGGGGTAGGAGTCAGAGTAACGCTGCCTTGGAGAGTAGAAGATACTCGCCAACTTTTAAAGTCTGATTCACTTGCGATTCACGATGTAAACACAAGTATTTTAGGTTGGAAAATTATGCAAAATGTAAGTTTACGAGCGAAATTTGTATCTAATGTATTTACAAAACAATATTGAGAAATAATTGTAAAAAGTAACCTACAAACAAGCAATATATTGATTGTTTATAGATTGTTATTCTTAATATAAGTTCCTGAAATTTAAGGTTAGGATTTTTTTATCACGCAAAATTTTGTGTGGTATAATTTAATTAATAGTCTTAAATAAAGATTCTACTTATACTGTTACGTCATGTAAACTTTTCTAAGCTAAAATAATTGAGCTCACATCATTAATTTCAAGTAAATCATACTTTAAAAGTTGGGGAGTATCTCCTACTCTCCAAGGCAGCGTTACTCTGACTCCTACCCCTCTACTCCCCTACTGAGAGTTGGATTTACGCCGATAGGGAGTGAATGCAACTCTCCAAGTCTTTCAGTGCATCGAACAAATGAGCGTGAGCACGTTTTATCATTCATTTGTTTTCTTTGCTTCGGGCTTTTTAATGTCCGTTAACCCACAACCCTCATATTCGCTTAGTCCGTAAATGTTAACGGACGTTAGAAAGCCCATCACGTTTAGCTGATTATGTTAATAATATAATAATTTTCTGCAGGATGGTATAAAAAAGAGTATACATTACGCAAGACAAATATTGTTGGTTCTTTCCAACGGAAAGGAACCAACGATATTCGTCCCTTGTAATGTAATATACTATGAGTAACGTGTATATACACGTACAATCCTCAACTGAGAAAGAGAGAGTGAAAAATATGTGTGTGTATATTCATAGCACCAACTAGCATGATGTGTATATGAAACATATACATAGTAAACTCAAAGTTGTGTTAAAGCGTCATTTTCGTGGCGGATCGGTTTTTATTCGTTAGACCCCTGCCCGCCTAACCTCGCGAGAGAAGCATAGCTTCAAAAATAATACTTTAATATATTAGAGGAACTATTTCAAAAAAATTTGTGTTTAGCTTCAAATCAATGATAGTAATTACTATAATCAACTATAGTAATTACTGTAATCAACTATAATAATTCACACATATTTATACATGATTATAGTAAGTATTTCATAACTATAGTTGATAATGTATACAACTATAATCATTACAATAGGACTATAATTACTGATAGTTGCACAAACTTTTATTATACTAGTCAATACACAACTATTGTAATTAATTATAATTGATAATACAGTACTATAATCGATCATAGTAAATACTGCACAACTATAGTGCTTACTATAATAAACTCTAATCATTACTACACATTTCTAATCAATCATAGTAACCACTATACAACTATAGTAATTACTCCATTCAACTATAATTATTACTACTGTTATATAATTGATTATAGTAATTTCTACATTACTTGATTAATTACTATGATCGACTATAATAATACCTACACATATCTAAACAATTGTAGTTATTGCTACATAACTACAGTGATTCTTATATTTATCTAAAATTATCACTCCACTATTGTAATCAATTATCCAATTATTACATAACTATATTTATAATTTTATTTAATGTAATGCTAACTCAATGTTTCTAATTTTTCAAGCAATAACTGTCAAATTTTAAAATTTTAAACTTCGGACTGTTACACCATAATGTTTCATTTAAACCAATATTAATCGTGATAGCAGAATTTATACATTATTTTTCTAAAAGAGGATCACTATATTAAATTATGAACATGACTACGTGATTATAATATTTATGGTAGCATACTTTTACTTTGAGCAGCAATCGGTCACTATAATCAATAATTGTAGTCACTACATAACCATAGTAATTATTATATTCAAAAATAATCATTACTACATAACTAAAATGACTGATAGTAACATATACTTTTGAAAAAAATAGTAAGCAGAAAATTTTATGAAATATAGTAGTCACTACATAACAGGAGTGATAACTACATACGTATAGTAACTACTATATGCAGCTGGGATCATTACTACGCATATATAATCAATTATAGTAATTTTAAGATAACAATAGATATCACTATAATCATCTATAATCATTACTACCCTCTTATAATCAATTATATTAACTGTTGGATAACAACAGCGATTACTATGTTGATTTGTAAACAATTAAAATCATCACTATGAAAATATAATCGATTATAGTAACTTCTAAAAAAACTAGTAATGAACATATTCAATTAACTATGATCAATATTACAGTATTATGATCGATTGTAAAACTGTGGTGATTATAATTATGACTATCGTCACGTAGTAAAAACTATGATTGATTGTCAAACTGTAATGATGATTATAGGTGATTATAGTCATTGCTATAGTTTTGTGGTAATAACTATATTTGATCATAAAACTGTAGTACAAGTATTGTTACAAAGTGCATAGTTATAGGTAATTATGATTATTACTATACTTACGTAGTTATAACAATAATCAATTATAAAACTTTAGTAATGATTGCAGGTGATTACAATCATTACTATATTTTTGTGGTAATTACTATCATTATGTATATAACTGTAGTGATGATTACAGGTGATTATAGTCATCACTATAGTTATGTTGAATTTACAATAATTGATTATAAACCTGGAGTGATCATTATAGGTGATCATAGTCATTGCTATAGTTACGGAGTAATAACTATAATTGATTATAAAACTGTAGTAATGATAAGAGGTGATTATAATTAATACTATACTTACGTAGTTATAACAATAATCAATTATAAACTATAGTAATGATTGCAGGTGATTATAATTATTACTATATTTTTGTGGTAAGTACTATAATTAATTATATAACTGTAGTGATGATAACGGGTGATTATAGTCATCACTATAGTTACGTTGTAATCACAATGATTGATTATAAACCTGGAGTGATCATAATAGGTGATCATAGTCATTACTATAGTTACGGAGTAATAACTATAATTGATTTTACAACTGTAGTGCAGTAATAACTATGATTGATCATAAGACTGTAGTGATGACTATAGGTTATAATAGTCATAACTACAGTTACGTAGTAATAACTATATTTAATCATGAAACTAAAGTAATGACTATAGTTTACGATAGTCATAACTATACTTACGTAATAATAACTATCATTTATTATAAAGCAGTAGCGATGATTATAGGTGATTACAGTCATCACTATGATTTCGTTGTAATAATTATAATTAATTTCACAACTGCGGTAATGATTATAGCTGATTATAGTCATTACTATAGATTTATGTTGATAATAACAATTAATTATAAAAGTGGAGTTATGATTGTAGGTTTTGATAGTCATTACTATACTTACGTAGTAATAACTATGATTTATTATAAAACTATAGTGATGATTATACGTGATTATAGTTATTATAATAGTTACGTACTAATAACTATGATTGATTATAAAGCTGTAGTAATGATTATAGGTGATTATAATCATCACTATGCTCACGTAGTAAAAGCAATAATTAATTATAAAGCTGTAGTAATGATTAAAGGTGACTATAGCCATAACTATACTTACAGAATAATAACTATCAGCTATTATAAAACTGAAGTGCTGATTATAGGTGATAACAGTCATAACTATAGTTGCGTAGTAGTGACTTTAATTGATTGTAAGCCAGTAGTAATAATTGTAGGTGATTACGGTCATTACTATAGTTTTGTGGTAGTAACTAGAATTGATTATAAACTCGTAGTGGTGATTATAGGTGATTACGGTCTTTACTATAGTTACGCAGCAATAACTATAATTGAATGTAAGACTGTGGGGATGATTGTAGGTAATTATAGTCTTGACTATAGTTTTGTGGTAAGAACTATAACGGAATATGAAACTGTAGTAATGATTATAGTTGATCATAGTCATTACTATAGTTACGTTGTAATAACAATGATTAATTATAAAACTTAAGTGATCATTATAGGTGATGATAGTCATTACTATAGTTACACAGTAATAACTTTAATTGATTATAAACTGTAGTGTAGTGATAACTATGATTTATTATGAAACTGTACCGATGATTGAAGGTGATAGTTGTCATAACTATAGTTACGTAGTGAAAACTACATTTGATTATAAAACTATAGTAATGACTATAGGTTAATATAATCATAACTCTGCTTACATAGTAATGACTATAACTGATTATAAAGCTGTAGCGATAATTATGGGTGATTACAGTCATTACTATAGTTACGTAGTAATAATTATAATTGATTGAACCACTGTAGTGATAATTATAGGTGATTATAGTCATTGCTATGCTTACATAGTAATAACAATAATTAATTTTCAAACTGTAGTTATGATTGTAGGTGATTATAGTCTCAACTATAATTTTGTGGTAATAACTATAGTTGATTATACAATTGTAGTGATGATTATAGGTGATTACAGACATTACTATAGTTACGTAATAATAACTAAAATTGATTATGAAATGGTGGTGATGATTATAGATGATTATAGTCATTACTATAGTTACGTAGTAATTACTATGATTGATTATAAAACAGCAGTAAATATTATACGTAATTATAGTCATTAATACATTTACGTAGTAATAACTATAATTGATTATAAAACTGTAGTGATCATTATAAGTAATTATAGTAATTATTATAGTTTTCTGGTAATAAATATAATTAATTATAAAGCAGTAGTAATGATGTAAGGTGATTATAGTTATCACTGTAGTCACGCAATGACTAAATTCGATTGTAAGTCTGCGGTGATGATTGCAGGTGATTATAGTCATTACTATAGTTTTGTGGTAAGAACAATAATTGATTATAAAACTGTAGTGATGATTTTGGGTGATTATAGACATTTCTATAGTTACGTATTAATAACTAATATTGATTATAAATTGTTGTGATGATTATAGGTGATTATAGTCATTACTATAGTCTTGTGGTTATAACTACAATATATTATATAACCGTAGTGATGATTATAGGTGATTATAGTCATTACAAAAGTTACCTAGTAATAACTATAATTGAATCAAAAATCTAGAGATGATTTTAGTGATTATAGTCATTACTATAGTTACTTAGTAATAACAATAATTGATTATAAAACTGGAGTAATGATTACAGGTGATCATTGTCATTACTTTAGTTACGCAGTAATAACTATAATTGACTTCAAAATTGTAGTGTAGTAATATCTATAATTGATTATAAAACTATATTGATGATTATAGGTTATTATAGCCATAACTACAGTTACGTAGCGATAACTATATTTAATTATAAACCTACAGTGATGACTATAGGTGACTATAGTCATAACTGTACTTACGAAGTAATAACTAGAGTTTATTATGAAGCTGTGATGATAATTATAGGTAATTAAAGTCATAACTATAGTTACGTAGTAATAAAACTATTTGATCATAAAAATATAGTGATGATTATGGGTGATTATAATCATAACTATATTTACGTAGTAATAAAAATAATTAATTATAAAGCTGTAGTAATGATTATAGGTGACCATAGTCATAACTATACTTACGTAGTAATAACTATAATCGATTGTAAAACAGTAGTGCTAATTATATGTGATTATAGTCATTACTATAGTTTTGTGGTAATAACTATAATCGAGTGTAATAATGTTTTGATGATTATAGATAATTATAATCATTACTATAGTTACCTAGTAATAACTATAATTGATTATAAAACTTTAGTAATGATAATAGGTGATTATAATTATTACTTTACTTAAGGAGTGATAACAATAATTTATTATAAAACTGTAGTGATCATTATAGGTAATTATAGTCATTTTTATAGTTTAGTGGTAATAACTAGAATTGATATTAAAGCTGTAGTGATGATTATAGGTGATTATGGTCATTGCTATAGGTACGTAGTAATAACTATGACTGATTATAAAAATGTAGTGACGATTATACGTGATTGTAGTCATAACTATAGTTACGTAGTAAACACTATAATTGATTGTAAAGCGGTATTGATGATTATAGGTGATTATAGTTCTTACTATAGTTATGTAGTAATAACTATAATTGATTGTAGAACTGTAGTGATTATTACATGTGATTATAGTCATTACTATAGTTACGTAGTAATAACTATAATTTATTGTAAAACTTTAGTGATGTTTATATGTGATTATAGTCATTACTATAGTTACGTAGTAATAACTATTATTAATGTAAAACTGTTGTGATGATTATATGTTATTACAGTCATATAGTTACGTATTAATAATTTTATTTGAATTGTAAAACTGTACAATCTTAAACAACTTATATCAGCAAAATTTTTTCCGAGTCTAAAGAAATGTCAATGTTAAGGAAAAAGGAGAATATTACATGGTCAACTAAGAGAGTCAAATAGGTGATTTATGCTGGAGACGCAACAATAAAGACGAGGTCAAAAACACCTTCACTTCCGTGGTTAATATATTACTGTCTCATACACGACGGGCGTTATATTCAGCCGCATTAAGTATACATTCGTTAATAATACGTGAAGTAACGGCATTAATATATGATAAAATGAAAATAAAAATGTGGCGAAGAACCTGCCAGAGTCGGCAGGGAGGGAAAGCCCCCTGCTAAAAAAAAATTAATAAAAGATAAACTAGTTTCTACAGAAAATATTAATAACAAAAGCACCTATATTTTCGAGTAACTTGAGTTATTCGAGTAATTCATATTTCTTTGAGTGATTCGATTCTGCCGAGTACTCGGAATAGCTCATATTTTTACGAGCAATTCGAGTAATTCATATTTTTTTCGAGTAACTCGATCAATTTGAGACACGAACTCGAAGAGTCGAGTAATTTATTTGAGTTGTTCATAGAATAGAATACTCGCACTTATAATTATTATATTTATTTTACGTTCGCTCAATTCATTTTCTGTATGCTAAATTGAATTTCACGCCCTGAGTGTGAATAAAAAATATAGATTTCTGCTTCCATTTTATATAAAAAATAAATCTCAAACATTTTATGTAATTTTAATGATCGCAAATGTTTTTAATGAAACACATTACATTGTGTAAAAATCAATAAATTATTTATCTACATACTGTAGAAAATGTCCTAATACATGGCCTCCTCAAGAATGGTAAAACTCGAAAGATACCATATCTAAGGTGGCCATCTATTAAGACATTTACCTTACCGCTCAAAAATTAGATACCATTGTGTAAAAAAAAGAGTCTTGAAAAAATGATCGTGTTGCTGAAAACAATGTTATAAAAGAATTCCAAAAAAAAGATTTTGAAGTACAATTTAAGAGCTTTAAAAATTGATGTATAAAATTAATACCAAATTTTTTTACCGTATAAAAAAATTAACGTAAAAATAAACATTATTTTTAGACATTTTTAATTTTAGATTAGCTAAGACAATTTTCTGAATGTTTTATAAAAAAATCTAAAAAAAAATAAAGTACTGTAAAAAAGCTTACATTAGCATTTCATAAACATTTTTTACGCTGAGTTTCTGGGAAGTTATAAGGCATTAAGGTTTGGGATCGTTTAATTGGCCAATTTTCTGTATAAAACATTAAAAATACCCAACTTTAAAGCTTCATAACTGTACGGAAACTCATCCCACAAAATATTTATTTATTTAGAAAATTGTTATTTCATTTTAAAAAGCTCTTCTAGGGTACTTTATTGTTTTCAGATATTTTTTATATCATATTCGAAAAATAGTCTAAGCAAATATAAAATTTAAAAAGGGTTAATTTCCAAGTTACTATTTTTATACGATAAAAAACTTTGAAAATAATTCTATACATAAGTTCTTGAAAAGAACTTGAAAATATTCTATTTTCCACAACACTTTTTCTAAGATATGATCTTTTATTCCAGACATTTATTTATAATCGAATTTTTGAGCGGTATTGTTTTTTATTATAAAAACTGTGTTGAAATAGACTAAAATTATATGTAAATTAATTCGGAATATTGTTTTAAAGCACTTATGTTTTTTAAAATCACGCAAAACTTTAGATTCAATCAATAAATATTCACAAAATATTTACGTGAAATTTAATATATCATATGATGAATTAATTAATTTTTTTTTTAATATTGCGTTTACATTTTATCTATATTTAGTATTGGCTGTTAATTAAAAACATTTTACAATAATAGTTCTAATTGAGCTTATATTGCCATCTATGGTTAAAAACTAGGTATTCGCATTCGTAAACAATAGCAGAAACATGACCCGCATCTCGAGCAATCGAGTTGAATGTGTGACGTCGATCGCTGCGAAGTTGCTGCGTAACTTTACACGTTCTATTCCGTTCCTTCGTGCAGAAAATCAATCATTTTCAAAACATTTAATGAAATATTAATTTTAAATAATTAATTTAAAATACTTTATAAATCGTACAATTTAAAAAAGATTATTTAATAAATAAAGGTCATATAATCGTCAATTGGAATATAAATTTAGTCAGCCTACAAAATTTTAAATGAAAATCAAGATTTGTTCGATATCTCAAAAAATAGAGTTTTTATTATTAAAATATCAACTTTATGATAAAAACGACCTCATCATTCGATTCCTTGACTCCCAAAACCCTTAAATCATGATCTCAATAAATTTATAATTAAAATAGTAAAAATTAAGCCACTGTTTCTGCACAGTCACCCAACAGAAGATTCGACCGAATTAGATTCAAAAGAAATGATTATTGGATCATTATGAATGCTAATACGATTAATACTTTTATGATTATTAAATTATAAATAATTCTCTTAGAAAGGCTATTCTGTCATAACTATTTAAAAATTAGATTATTATCCATAACATAAATAATTATAGCAATATCTGCAAATATTTAAAACTCGATAAATATTTTCATTTCAAATATTTTTATTATTTCACATCTATTTGCTGTACTGTTTATAATCAGAATTTTAATACTGATAAATTTTAATACTAAGTCATTGTTTATAACTGAATAGTAACTAATAAATTATTAATTAATACTCAATCGTTATTTTATTGAATTATTATCTATAAAATAATTTAATTCATTAATAATTTCAAAATTATTATTTAATTCTTATACTATTTATTATATTTGATTATTAAATAAAACAACAAATATTATCGACTAACATTGCCATCTATCATTCAAAGTCATGTACTTCGAATGTAAAGATTAGCAGTATAGTATAGATTCATAACCAATCATTTAAGAGGCGGCCGTATAGTTCTGTCCTTGTCTAATCTAAATTTTCGTTATAATTAGTAAACTAAATATTTTTATACAAAGGTAAGGGCAGAGCCCAATAGATTTAAGGATAAACAAACGATTCTATTCTATGAAAAAATATAAAATTTTCATTAGTTTTCGAGTGAAGTCTGAAACGGAAAAAGAGTTGAACACTTCAATCAAATTTAACTCTTTTTCCGTTTCAGACTTCACTCGAAAACTTATGAAAATTTTATATTTTTTCATAGAATAGAATCATCTGCTCATCCTTAAATCTATTGGGCTCTGCCCTTACTTTTGTATAAAAATATTTAATTTAGTCATAATAACGAAAATTTAGATTAGACAAGGACAGAACTATACGGCCTCCTCTTAAAAAGATGTGTTAGGTCTCAAATGACACAATAAAAAAAAGACGATATGTTTACGAATGCGAACACTTGTTGAATTCTTTCCGAAGCCTTCACGACATGGCAACATCGCTCATTTTGAATTCGAAAAACGATCGCTCATTGATCACTTTTAATTGATCATCTTGGTTACTGTAATTAAGATTAACATTTTTTAGAGGTGAATTTAAACTCAGCTCGTCACGCTGAATCCAACGATACCAATATGTATCGATGTTATCCGATCACCCTGTATATATATATATATATATATATATATATATATATTCTAGGGGGGGTACCCCCTGCTCGCCCTGCTCACCAGCCTCCTAATTTGTGATATACTTATTCTTGAATATTATAAAATTAAATGCCATAAATTCAAATGAGGTGTTAAAGTAATTATGCTGTAAAACATATCAAGTTTAACACAATTTGCAATGATTATTATGCAAATCGCATTAAATTATTGCATTATAGAATTCATATATAATAATGTATATATCCGAAAACTTTTCGAATGCTCTCGATTGAATCGAGCCCGAGATCGCAAGCTTGTTTAGATTCAAGCTATATCAAGCTTTAACCCAACTTATATACATCTCTCTCTTCTTCAACTTTTAACTTCTCGTTCTTCTCCCCTTCCCCCAAAAAAAAGAATCTATTCGAAACAAATTCAATACGCAGTACTATTCAGTCCAGTTTTCTTGTTTATAGAAATGTCAAATTTCTAACAAAAAAAATGCCTCATCTCTGAGGCGTACCCTGAGGCGTTGTAAGAGGAGGAGATGAAGAAGCACTGAGGCGTCGGTAACTATTTTTACGTTATTTTTGAAAATTTTTAAAAATATCACTCTCACAAACTTGAGGCGTTTCGAGGAATTCCTAAGGCTTACCTGAGGCGTCTCTGAGGAGTCTTTGAGGAGACCTATGAGGTAATATGAGGCGACAAACGTTGAGGCGATGTCAGAGAGTCGAGGAGGGGGGAGGCTGGGGGAGGAGGAGGGAGGCATCTCACAGAGGCTGAAAAAAACCTATATTTACGTTGAAAAAATTTAAAAATGTGAGGCTGGGGGAGGAGGAGGGAGGAGGAGGGGGGAGGACGCAAGAATGCTATTTTTTGAGGCTTACGTCTATATAATATAGGAATATATATATATGTATATATACATATATATATATATATATATATATATATGTGTGTGTGTATATATATATGTATATATATATATAAATATATATGTATGTAAATATCCACTTTCACTTTTTTATCAACTTTGACCTTAGCTGTACTCGCGAGAACCTCCTTAATCAGGGGTTGCAAAATCTGAAAATTTATATTTCTTTTTTTAAAAACAAGACCATTATTATTTCTTATAAATATGCTTATGTTAATGATATAAACATATTCTGCAAGTTTGAGCAAAATCTTCGATCCGGAACCTCCCTTAAGTGGAGATTGATAAATTTCTATCGAAAGTTTCGTTCTTCAATTCGTAAGAAACTTTTTCGGAAGTTTCAGATTTTAGTAATTGAAATTGGCTGATTAGGACCTTTTGCTTGTAAATTATGCCAAAAGTACAATGAATTATCATAATTCACGACTTTAATAATATGGAACATTTTGAATTGTTTTCTGGAGATTTCATTTATATCGTTGTGACCAATAAAACTTTTTATGAAATACATTTAACATGCTTCAGACAAAAAAAAACCAAAAAGTAATGAAATATTGTTGGATAATTAATGAGCAAAAAAACCAAAAAAATAACAGAAAATTTCGAAATAATAAAATAATAAATGTGATTCTAAATTTATAAGAAGAAATAAGTATAAATAATATGGAGCCAAAAAGATGGAACAGGTCTAATTTCTGCTATCAATAGAGACTAAATCAACCTACAAAGGAAAATTAAATTATCATATATATTTATATATATATATATATATATATATATATATATATATATATATATATATATATATATATATATACACATAAATATATATAAAGATATACCTACTTTTTTGGCATTAGTAACAAAAAAAGTTTTAATTGCTTATAAAAAAATTAACTGGAATAGAATTTTATATAGAAATGAAAATAATAGATACTTAATTCATTAAATCAGTTTAAAACGAATATGCTCATACGTACTTAGAATAATATTTAATAAAAAAAAATCTTTTAATGCAGCCATGAATTTATATGCTGGTCTCAAGCCCGGAAATGACAAAAGCAGAGAGGCAATGTTTTATTTATTCAATATAAAACTATTGACAATAAATATAACATAAAAGACATTATAAATAGAAAAAAAATTAAACTTACCAAAACCCAAAAGGTCGTACGTAGGCAAAACATGAGGACAGTAATTCGATTGTATAATCTCTGCCTATCTAGTCTTGTACTTTAATATCAGGATTTAAACATCTATATTTGCCATGAGTACTCTCAAAATTAATATAAAAATATTTATAAACTAAAAAAACTGGTCTTGTTATAACCATGAAAAATGTGAATTTTAATACTTTTCAACCTCTGCTCAAGGGCGCTTCTGGATATGCTATATATTGCAGAATAAGTTTTTGACATCAATATGAACATGTTTATAAAAAATAATTCTGGTACTGTGTTAATGACAGAAAAAATTAATTTTTATATTTTTCAACCCCTGCTCAAGGGTGTTTCCAGACATACGATTCCTCTCAAACTTGCAGAATATCTTTTTAGCATTAACATAAATATATTTATTGAAAGTAATTCTGGTCCTGCTATTAGAAAAGGGAAAATAAATTTTTATATTTTTCAACCTCTGCTCAGGGGGGTGTCCCGAAATTCGATTTTTCTCAAACTTGCAAAATATATTTTTAGCATTAACATAAGCATATTTTTATAAAATAATTCTGGTCCTGCTACTAGAAAGGAAAATATGAATTTTATATTTTTTAACCCCCGCTGAAGGAAGGTTCCGGACATACGATCATATCAAACTTGCAGAATATGTTTTTAGCATTAACAAAAGTATATTTATAAAAATTAATTCTAGTCCTGCTAGTAGAAAAGAAAATATAAATTTTTATAATTTTTAACCCCCGCTCAAGGGAGGTTCCAGACATACGATTTTTCTCAAACTTGCAGAATATGTTTTTAGCATTAAAAAAAGTATATTTATGAAAAATAATTCTGGTCCTGCTAATAGAAAAGGAAATATAAATTTTTATATTCTTCAACCCCCGCTCAAGGAAGGTTCCGGACATACGAGTTTTCTTAAGAAAGGGCCGAACTATCTGTCTTTGTCTAATAGCGTTTTTCATCATTTATGTAAACACTATCCGGTATAACAAGAAAAAAATAGCAGCCCCCGCTAGATATTAATATAATAAGTAAATTTTGTAATAACAACCAAATTTTTTCACTGCGTAGTTTTTGAATAATTAGAGACCTACCGAAAAAAAGATAGGTTATATTCTAGATTGCTAGTAGGTCTCTCATTAGTCAAAAACTATGCAGTAAAAAATTTGGTTGTTATTACAAAATTTACCAATTATACTAATATCTAGCGGGGGCTGCTATTTTTTTCTTGTTATACCGGATAGTGTTTACATAAATGATGAAAAACGCTATTAGACAAAGACAGATAGTTCGGCCCCGTCTTAAACTTGCAGAATATGTTTTTAGCATTAACATAAGCATGTTTTTAAAAAATAATTCTGGTCCTGCTATTAGAAAACCAAATATAAATTTTTATTTTTTTTCAACCCCCGCATAAGGGCGGTTCCGGACATACGAGTTTTCTTAAACTTGCAGAATATGTTTATAGCATTAAAAAAGTATATTTTTAGAAAATAATTCTGGTCCTGCTAGTAGAAAAGAAAATATAAATTTTAATATTTTTCAACCCCCGCTCAAGGGAGGTTCCGGACATACGAGTTTTCTTAAACTTGCAGAATATGTTTTTAGCATTAACATAAGCATGTTTTTAAAAAATGATTCTGGTCCTGCTATTAGAAAAGCTAATATAAATTTTTATAATTTTCAATTTCCACTCAAGGGAGGTTCCGGATATACGATTTTTCTTAAACTGGCAGAATATGTTTTTAGCATTAACAAAAGTATATTTATAAAAATTAATTCTAGTCCTGCTAGTAGAAAAGCAAGTATGAATTTTTATAATTTTCAACTCCGGCTCAAGGAAGGTCCCGGACATACGATTTTTCTCAAACTTGCAGAATATGTTTTTAGCATTAACATAAGCATGTTTTTAAAAAAAAATTCTGGTCCTGCTATTAGAAAAACAAATATAAATTTTTATAATTTTCAATTTCCGTTCAAGGGAGGTTCCGGATATACGATTTTTCTTAAACTGGCAGAATATGTTTTTAGCATTAACAAAAGTATATTTATAAAAAATAGTTCTGGTCCTGCTAGTAGAAAAGAAAATATAAATTGTTTTATTTTTCAACCCCCGTTAAGAGAGGTTCCGGAATACTAATTTTTCTTGAACTTGCAGAATATATTTTTAGTATTAACATGAGCATATTTATAAAAAATAGCTCTGGTCCTGCTAGTAGAAAAGAAAATATAAATGGTTTTATTTTTCAACCCCCGTTAAGAGAGGTTCCGGACAACTAATTTTTCTTAGACTTGCAGAATATATCTTTAGCATTAACATAAGCATATTTATAAAAAATAATTTTTGTCGTGCTATTAGAAAAGGAAATATAAATTTTTATAATTTTCAATCCCCGCTCAAGGGAGGTTCCAGATAAACGATTTTTCTTAAACTTGCAGAATATGTTTTTAGTATTAACAAAAGTATATTTATAAAAATTAATTTTAGTCCTGCTAGTAGAAAAGCAAATATGAATTTTTTTAATTTTAAACCCTGGCTTAATGGAGGTTCTGGACATACGATTTTTCTCAAACTTGCAGAATATGTTTTTAGCATTAACATAAGCATGTTTTTAAAAAATAATTCTGGTCCTGCTATTAGAAAAACAAATATAAATTTTTATAATTTTCAATCCCCGCTGAAGGGCGGTTTCAGACATACGATTTTTCTTAGACTTGCAGAATATGTTTTTAGCATTAACAAAAGTATTTTTATAAAAATTAATTCTAGTCCTGCTAGTAGAAAAGAAAATATAAATTTTTATAATTTTCAACCCCCGCTCAAGGGAGGTTCCAGACATACGATTTTTCTCAAACTTGTAGAATATGTTTTTAGCAATAACATGAGCATATTTATAAAAAAAATTCTGGTCATACTTTTAGAACAAAAAATATAAATTTTTCTATTTTTCAACCCCTGGTCAAGGGTATTTCCGGACTTACGATTTCTCTCAAACTTGCAGAATATGTTTTCAGCATTAACATAAGCATATTTTTAAAAAATAGTTCCGGTCCTGCTACTAGAAAAGGAAATATAAATTTTTATATTATTCAACCGTCGCTTAAGGGAGGTTCCAGACAACCGATTTTTCTTAAACTTACAGAATGTTTTCAGCATTAACATAAGCATATTTATTAAATATAATTCTGGTCCTGCTATTAGGAAAGGAAATATAAATTTTTATATTTTTCAACCCTCGCTTGTGAGGTTCCGGAGATACGATTTTTCTTAAACTTGCAGAATATGTTTCTAGCATTAACATAATTATGCTTAAGCATATTTATGAAAAATAATTCTGGTCCTGCTATTAAGAATCGAAACATAAATTTTTTAAAACGTACCCTTTCATTAGGGGTGGTTATTCTGTACAGTCATTATTTAGGGGTGTAATATCAATCCGTTGCTGTAGATAGACATTACTTATAAACGGTTATTCTTTATCAGAGAAACTTCGATTTTGACATTACGGAAGATATCAAAGGTCGTGTCGGACTCCGACGCCGTGAATTTTAACGTCATGTGTATTAAATGATTCTCTAGACTGCACTGTATCTGTCATAAGTCTGCTGGACATCTGTTGCAAGTATCTGATGAAATTATCTGACTGCAGAACTTTAGTAGATTTGGGAAGCATGTTATATAAGATCTGCGCACTTATACTTGCGTCAGATTGTGCTACCAGGGAAAATTTGCATAGATTTTGTAAAAATCCGCATAGATTTTCATGTAGAGTTTGACGTAGCTGATCTAGCTGGATATCCATGGGGATATCCACATAGATATCCACTCTGATTTCCATGCATATATCAAACCCAACTGCAAAATCTCACGTGAGATCTCACGTGAGATTTTGCAGTAGGGAAGTGGATACCCGCATGGAAATCATTGTAATTTACATGGATATCTACCTGGATATCCACGTGGATATCTTCGTGGAAATCCACATAGAAATTTTCAACAGAGGGCCCACATACTGAGGCACTTGGTTTTCATTATTAAAAGGCATTACTAAAAACTCCAACAGTACTCACGAACATCATAACATGCACACACGGATATATGACTATTCTATCTTTAAATAAAAGTAAATTAAAAACAAACTAATAAAAAAATATTGATTTCAGAAATACAATAAAATACAGCTTTTGTCACTGAATAAAACGACACCAAGAACTTAAATTTGCTGAAAATTAAGTTAACCAAGTTCTTGTCTGGAATGGCAGTGTTAAATTGCTTTTTTTATGCAACTCAAGTAGAACCAACATAATAAGCAGCATTGGGTTGAAAAAACTCAATGAACATAACAACTTAAGAACATAAATCAAATGCAAAATTGCTCAATTTATCAATAATTATCAATTAAAGTTATAATATTTGTTTTTTTCTTAAACTACTTTTAAAACTTAATTAATCAAACATAATTAATTAAATTTGCTAAATTTATATTTTTATATTATCATAATCAAATTTTGACTTCAATCCCTAATTGTTGATTATAATATCGTTGTTTTTTCTTGCACTTTTTTGATCAGCAATTAATGTTAAAACTCTCAAGCTATTTTTCAGTTTATTTTTTCCAATAAAAAAACATAATATTAAATAAATCACTAGATTCTATTATAATTTTTTATTATTTATCAACATACAAAGAAAAAATAGAGAAAAGATAAAAATTTTATGTTAAGTTCTTGTGTAAAAATATATAAAAGATAATTTAAACAACAAGAAAACTCGTTTGATAAAATCCATATGAATTTTTATATTAATTTTTTGTATATTGAATATACATTTATGTTTTATTTTCATATTTAAAAAAAAATTCATATGGTAAATTCATATGAAAAATTTATATGAAAAATTAAACATTATAAATAAAACTTTTTAACTGTTTTTCTATTATTAAGTAATAAAAATTTATTATTTTGGTTTTGTAGATTTGATATTGTAGTTTTTTCATACCATTCTCATATAAAAATAATGAGGTTATCACTATGATCTATTTTTCATATACGTTTTTTATATGAATTTTTTCAACAGGGAAGTAGCTCATTTGTATACATAAGATCATTTCTCAAATGAATAAAACATTATATTATTTTAAAAGTAGGTCTAAGCAACAAAATAAGATTAAATTTTTATATAAAATATATATTTTCAAGAGTACTAGATCACTCATAAAATAAATTTATTTTTTCCTTAACTTATTAAATTCGTGAAATCATAATATTTATTATAATTATAAGAAAAAAAATTATCAAGTTTACAGAAAATTAAAATTTAAAAAAAAAGGAAAAATATACGAAAAGAAATATTTTAAATAAATTTAATATATATACTATATATTTATGTGTGAAACTATTTTTAACAAGAAAAAGTTAAAATTATATTCCAATACAAATTAATTTCTACTTTGCAATCCCTAAAATTTAAACTTTTTGTTAAAGTTAAAAATATTATTTTCTTCAATTAAGACTGCAGAAAGCAAATTTCTTTATAATCGATATTAATCTGTTTCGATTGAGCATATCTAGCAGGGTAATTAATAAGATATAAATGTCCAAAACTATTGTATTTAAAAGGATGTAAAATAAGAAAAGGGTTAAATTTGTGATTGTAAATTTGTAATTTGACTTTTAATTAACAAAAAACTACATAAATGTTTTTTTACGTATAAAAGCTGAGATAAAATTTTTTAATTTAATCAAATTTTTTCTTCATTTTGTTATATTTTTTATTTGCTATTTTGTAATTTATTTGGTCACTTTTGACGTTTATAAAACAGATAAAAAAAGCTTGGAATCATTTAAATATTTCTTATTAAAATTTCTATAATTTTATAATAATTGACTTAAATCTCCTTAAAATAGTTATATTATTTTATTATTTACATAAGTAAGATACACATTAAGAATAAAAAAGGATGACCATTTCTATCCATTTAGAACTTTGGATTGTCTATGCACAGTTAAAAGCGACAATCACATAATTATACAAAAATAAAAAATTATAGATGAAAATAAATAGTGAGTTTCACCAATAGATATGCATCTAGGGCAATAAATAATGAAAAGGTTAATGAATTATCTGAGCTTTATGCATATCGAGACTTGAATAAATTCTTCCCTAAGTTAAGCTTTGGATTTCTGGAACTCTTACATTCTAAGATTAAATATTTTTTGTTCCTAAGTTTAAGCAACGAATATAGACGCTTATAGAGGCATACTCTTAAATGGGAAATTTCTGTCAAAAATGAGTTACCCAGCTACTGAGGCCGCTACTAGATCCCAAGTATTTTTATATCTATATATATCAAATTTTTTATATGTATAGATATACAAACAATGTTAAAGTGTTACCCAGCGTTTTGGACGAAAAAATTAGAAAGTCATACTATTCTAATAAATATTAATTAAATCAATCAGGAACATATGTGACTTTTGTGTTTATTCTTTGTTTTGATACTTATTTTCATTGATATTTTATTTATTTTTAATCATTGATGCTAAGTTTTTAACTTTAATAGTTATTAGATATTCATCATAGTTAGATAAATCAGTAATTCTTCATTAATTTTAATCTTTACTATGTATCAACTTTTAATTATAAAATGCTTTTTTTAGAAAACTTTATATTGATGCAGTATTATTATCTATTAAATAATAACTGTCATGACCTAAAACAAAATATTTCTATTCTATATGAATTTGTATTACAGTTAATGTAGGGCAAACCGGGGTAAATCGAACCCCTGGGACAAATTGGACTGGCACCACTGAATATGAGTACAAGTAAGTATTAGAAGATTGAAATAACTATAAATAAACTCTAACAAAGAAAACAATTGGATACAATACTATTAAAATCTTAGCGGTAAAATGAATATGTACTATATATTTATATAAAGTGAAGCCGGTCTGCTTTTCTACTGATGGGGGTCCGATTAGACCCGATAACCCCTAATTGTTTGTATCTTCTTTTTCTATGCAAATAAATATTTATCTAATTATTATTTGTTACAATTGAAAATTATTTGCCATTTGTAATTTACCTGATCAATTAATAATCATTTGTTTTTTACGACCCTGTTAAAAAAATTCATATGAATTTTTATATGAATTTTTAATATGAATTTCTCATATATTCAATGTGTATTTTTGTTTCATTTTTATATATTAGAAAATTCATATGAATAATTCATATAAAAAATTGCAGATTGGATTTTGAAGTTTTTTCATTTTTTTCCTATATAAAATGATTATTATTCATTTGAATTTTTTATATAAATTTTTCATATGAATTTTTTAGTATATAAAAATGAAACAAAAATGCATATTGAATATATGAAAAATTCATAATAAAAATTCATATGAATTTTTTCAACAGATCAACAGTCAAAATAGAACAAAAATTAAAGAAACTAATATTTTGGATTTTAAAAGTAAAATGTTTCTAAACCAAATTGTTTTCATTTAAAGAATAATGGTGTAAAACTAACTATATGACTTTTTTATTCCTTTTATTTGTTCCTAAAAATATTGTCTTTTTCATGTTATTTGTTTAAATTATCTATTTTATACAATACATTTAAATAAATATTTTAGCCTAATCTAATTTCAATGCGGAAATTTTATTACTGATTTCACAACATTATTATTTTGAGTAATTATTACAGAAATTCTACAGTGCATTATATTGTATAAACAATTACTAAGAGCTTTAAGTATGAATTTATTGTTACAATTGAAATTTTAAAATGTATTTAAAAAAATAAGAAAAAAATTAATATTTGATTTTGAACTAAATATTACTTACATAATTATTTACATAAATTCTAATCAAAAAATCTTTTAAAAGACAAACATTGTAGTTGGGGCTAAAAATAAATAATTTGTCTAAGAACTGATTTGAACCGTTATTAATTAATTTAACCATTATCTTCATAATTTTCAAAACTTCATAACTTTGATTAAAAACTATAAAAATAATAATAATTAATAATAATAGTTATAAATTACTGTAAAAGTAAAGAAAATTTTATGTATATTGTTACCACAGCCGTCTACTCAGGTCCGGCAACTAGAGTTTGAATTTTTTTTTTTTTAAGTTAATTATATAGAGGATCTTGTCCTCTTTTTAATTAACTTTTTTCATATGATGATATCAGATAGATTGTAGCCCGGTTCCCGTTTAATACATTACATCAAGCCGAGTCCAGACTTGTACCATGTGAAAGTGACTTTGCGACTTTGTGCCCGTGACGTGAACCCTTATTGGCTAGCTCTAATGGAATCATCACAATTCCATTAGAGCTAGCCAATAAGGGTTCACGTCACGGGCACAAAGTCGAAAAGTCACTTTCACATGGTACAAGTCTGGACTCGGCTTGATGTAATGTATTAAACGGGAACCGGGCTACAATCTATCTGATATCATCATATGAAAAAAGTTAATTAAAAAGAGGACAAGATCCTCTATATAATTAAGGGTATGGTTTCACGCTACTTTACCGATCGAAAATTATAATTTTATAAAATTACAATTTTTGAAAAAACTATATATCGGAATGAGTTTTTCTTTTATAGATCACTTCATTTAATTTCGATGAAGGGCGCAAACTCTAAAAATTAGCGGAAAAAAGCGTTAATCGAAGATAATTAGAAAAACAAATTTCTCAGTTCGAAAAAATCAAATTTCTCAAAAACCGTGTTTCGTAGGGAAATTTCCTATTGAGGATCATTTTATTTTTGAAAAATGAAGGGCGGAAACTTGGTTTGATAAATCATATTGCAAAAAAGCAAAATTACATTTTTCTAAAAAGATGTGATCAGCTGTAAGAATCCAATGGCCGTGCAAGAAGCCATGTATCATAGTTGGCATCAATGCTAATGTATAGTTTGGTACGCGCCAACTTCAAATTCGAATTTTAAATGTAAATTGAATTTGTTTTATATGTACAATTTCTAAAAATAAACACTTTTTCAACATAAAACTGTTTTATTTTATTTAAAACATAAATATGTAAAAAATTTAATATTATAAGAGAGAACAATATAGTTTACATCATTTGCGAACTCATTATTTTTTTAAAATTTTCATTATAGCAAAATAAGTAATCTATTCGTTTCTTTGTTTGAAACAAAATATTTTTTGAATGACTTTATTGAATTAGCGAAATTTTGGCACATCCTTACCTTTTTAGAACGAAAATGTTTTCAAAAGCGAATAATAAGGATTACTTAATTTTATTGATAATTATGGTTTTTGAAAAATAAACAGTCATAAGTAATTTTATTAAGATAAGACTTTGAAAAAACGTGAGAAAAATCACTTAATTTTTTTAATCTTAGTGTAATGAGTATAAAATAAAATTGATAATATTATTTTTGAAAAATTTGTAGAAATCTATTTCTCAAATTCATTATTTTCCTAATATTAATCTTTTTATACAAAATTTAAATTTTACATTTATGTTCTATATAGATTTATCAATCAAACATAAATATAAAAAGAATAAAAATGATTTTGAAATATATTTTTTTTGACAAAATTTTTTTTAAAGATAAACGAACAAGACTCTCCGTAAAACACAAACTGCAAAAAAAACTTTCTTTTATTTGATTTTTTTGTTTTTCTTTTTTTAAAAGATTAATATATAAAGGATATTGTCCTCTATATGATTAACCTTTTATATATGGTGAAGTCGAGGAAGTCCCCCGCCTGGCATCTGTTTAACACATTACATCAGGCTAGGACTGTCAGACCTACCATACCGAAAACTTTGACTACCGATGGATGGTCAGCCACTTTTGTAACCAACAATCAACCGATACCCAATGAGGTCGGATTTTTTAAAGAGTCGCGATATAAATGGCACATACACTCACTGAGAGAACATTGGCTCGTCTGCTGGAAACTCTAAGTACAGCCGCTGCATCGTCGATTCGTGCAGAAGCGCCACAAGATTCGAGGGCCCAGCCGTCCCAAAACGACTAATATACATCAGCTGAGTTTCTCTTTTCGTCCACCAGAGGCGCTTTTCAGATATCGTAGGCGCTTTTTGTATATCATAAGCGCAAGACTAAGACGAATGCTGCACTGTTTCGGGACAGCAGCAGCACCAAATCAAAGGACGAATCAATTCATGCGTTTTAGAGTTATGCTGTACTAGTAAGTGCAGCATTTATACCAATATTCTCTCAGTGCTTATTTTCTTTCGAAAAAAAAGTTAGAGGTACCTGGCCAGGATTCGAACCCATGCCCTCCGCGTTGAAGGCAAGAGCTCTATCCATTACGCCACCGCGCTCTCTTACGCCACCGCGCTCTCTTTTCTTTTATTTGATAAAGAATTCAATTTGGTAGAAATGAATGGTTAGTTTTTGAATTTTGTAAATAAATTAAATTATAAATAAATGTACATGTTGAATCTTAAAACTTGAATTTTATTTATGCATTATAATACTTATCATTTTAACTAAATGTTATTTTTTCAAAAAACTGTAAAAAAACTATGAAAAAATATAAATTGTAATATATTGATAGCCGCCTAGGCCATCTAATATAATAATAAGAATATTTAATTATAATAAAGAAATACACAATTTGTATTATAAAAGAAATATCATTATTTATTGAATGAGGACCGAGATACAGTTGCCGTGACTACTCAGTTAAGACTGACTTCTCGCTTGGGTGCGCAACTATCTAAGATACAACCATGAACATACAAAATACAAGATGTGACTATATCACACTCCTCCGTCCCAGTTTTTTTTTACATCTGTTAATAAATTATAAATTTAAACGATCAGGCTTTTTTATCGCTCTTTTAGGACGTTCATTTATATTATAAGTAATTGTTGGTTTTGAATAATCTAAAGTCTGATTCGTTTTCTTACTAGTTTCCTTATTTTTTAAACTATTAGTGTGATCAACATTATTAAAACCTATCTCGCTATTGCGTTGTAACGGTATATTACCGTCACTAATATTTCCTTCATCTGACATTTTTATTTCATTAAATTCGCATTGATCGCTAACATTTTGTTTCGCTACTACACCCTCATTTATTTTTGTTTGATTTGATATTGAATTATAAGGTACAGTGAGATCATAACTTTGATACTGCTCTTTGGGTTTTTCTGTAATAATTTTATCTTCATAGTCTAATAAGCTACTTGCTTTACGCATTTGATCTAAGTGCCTTTTCCATATTAAGTCTTCTCCTAAAACTTTACAAATGTAATTTCTACTACCTAAACATTCTAATACTTCTCCCTTAACCCATTTGGTTTTATTTTGATCTCTATAGTCTTTTATCCAGACTTTGTCAGTGAGATTGAAAATTACACTTCTATTACCTATATAATTTTTTATTTGTCTTTCAGCATTTTGTTCAGTATAATTTTCTTTTATAAAACCCAAACGAGTTCTGATCTCTCTTTTAAACATTAGTTTTGCTGGAGTTTCTCCAGTCACGCAGTGAGGTGTAGTGCGATAAGCTAATAAGTACCTACATATCAACGTATCTGTGCTTATATGTACATTTTTTGGATTTTGCAACGCTTTACTTAACCCTAATTAGAATGATTTAACGGCATTCTCCGCCGCCCCATTAGAAGACGGATGATATGGCGCTGAAGTAACATGCTTAATTTTATTCATAACACAAAAATTTTCAAATTCATCTGCTACCAATTGTCGACCATTGTCTGATACAATTTTTTTTGGTAAGCCATAACGCGCACAAAAATCTCTTAATTTATCAACAGTGCTCACTGCATCGATTTTCGTCATGCTGTAAACTTCAGGCCATTTCGAGAAAGAATCCATTATTATTAAATAAAATTTGCCCTTAAATGGACCTAAAAAATCCATATGAATTCTTTCTAAGACTTCTTTACATTGATCGTATTTTATTAATTCAGCCTTGTTAGGACTACTAGCTACTGTTTGACATACGTCACAATTTTTTAAGTATTCCTCTATTTGACTATCTAAATTGGGCCACCAGAAATACTGCCTAGCCGTAGCCTTCATTTTGCTGGATCCCATGTGGGTTACATGAATCTCATTTAATAATTCTAGTCTAAACTTAGAAGGTATTATCACCCTATAACCCCACATTAACAAACCCTGATCTATACTAAGTTCATGCAATCGAACAAAATAAGGCTTTAACATTGGATCTACCTTGGGAGGCCATCCATCCCTAACATAAGAATATACTTTACTCAAGACTGAATCAACTCTTGTCTCTTTTCTTATTTGTTTAGAGTCCACTGGCAATCTATCCTCAATAATAAAATTAAAATAATCTGTATGATCTGGCATAGATTCATTTTGCAATTTTAGAGGTAACCTTGACAGTCCATCTGCCCCGCCGTTATTACAACCCTTAACATATTGCAACTCATAATCAAACCCACTTAGAAAATAAGCCCAACGCTGAATTCGACCAGCTGCCATTTGAGGTATACCTTTTTCCTCCCCGAATAAAGCTTTAAGCGGTTTATGATCTGATTGCAATATGAATCTGATACCTTTAAGGTACTGGTAAAATTTGTGTACCCCCCAATAGATAGCCAATGCCTCTCTGTGTATTACCGAATAATTTTTTTCGGCTTTAGTAAGCGTTCTTGACGCATAGCTTATCGGCCTTTCATCGCCATTCGGAAATATGTGCATTAAGACAGCACCAATACCAACATTCGATGCATCACAAGCTAATTTAACCTTTAATTCCGGATTGAAATGCACTAACACACGTTCTGAAATTAATTCTTTTTTTACTTTTTGCCAAGCAAATTCACAATCGTCTATCCATTTAAATTCTTTCTTTTTTGTAGTAAACTAAAAATAGGACTCAGTAAAGTAGATAAATTAGGAATAAATTTACCGTAGTAATTAATGATACCGATTAATGCTTGTGTTTCTGTTACATTAGTTGGTCTTGGTACTTCTAGAATAGCCTCTACTTTACTTATATTTTTATGTAAACCTTGCTTGTCAATGATATATCCTAAGTATTCAACTTTCGGTTTTAAAAATTTACATTTTTCTAAATTTAGTTTGAATCCCGTTTCTTTTAATTTGTTAAGTACTAATTTTAAATTTTGTAAATGCTCCTCTCTATCTTTACCCGTTACAATAATATCGTCAAAATAGTTCTTGCATCCTGGAATTCCTTGTAAAACTTTTTCCATTATTTGCTGAAAAATCGCGCAAGCGGGTTTCGTGCCAAAAGGTAATCGATTCATCAAATACACGCCTTTATGTGTACTCCACGCTAACAATCGTTTAGTTTCGTCGTCTAATTCTAACTGATTATAAGCCCTAGCTAGATCTAACGTAGTGAATTCCTCACCTCCCTGTAAAGCAGTAAAAATTTCATCTATTCTAGGTATTGGATAATTAAAATCTTCTAAATACTTATTAACAGTTAATTTATAATTAGCACAAACTCTGATAGAGTTGTCTGCTTTTAAAACAGGAGCCAAGGGCGTACCCCATTCACTATTATTTACTTTTTCTATAATTCCTTCTTTTTCTAGTTTTTCTAGTTCCTTTTCTACTTTTTCTTTAAATACAAAGGGAATGGTGTGAGGTTTTCTAAAAACAGGGCTGACTTTTTCTTTTAATTCTAATTTAATTTTTTGCCCATTATATTTGCCAAGTTTCCCATCAAAAATATCTTTATTATTTGAAACAATTTTAGTTATCTCGCTATCTTCCGATTCAACACGATTTAACCCTTCAATAACAATATTTAATTTATTCATTAAGTCTCGCCCCATCAAACTTAATTCTTGATATTCCTCAACTATAATAATCTTACTTTTTGTTTTTTTATTTTTGAAGTTAACCTCAACCTCTATTTCACCCAAAGGAACTATCTTTTTATTATTATATGTTTTTAAAATTCTATGACTAGGTTGCATTGGATATTTTGATAATTGCTTTCTATATATATGTGACGGTATTATAGATACCCCCGCGCCACTATCTATTTCCATTGGTATTGTTTCGCCCTCTATATTCACCGTGACTAAGATCGGCGGAACCGGAACGCTTTCATTTAATTTAATATTATAAATTTCATCGACACACGTCTCATTTATATAGTTATCGCAATATCCATCCGCAATATAATGTGTCACTTCAGATTTTGTACCCTTACACACTTTAGCCAAGTGACCTATCTTATTACATTTTTTACACTTATATGTCTTGTATTTACAACTAGAAAACTTATGATTAACTTCGCCGCAATGATTGCATGTCTTCGTTGTCATCTGCTTCTGACTTTGGTCGTCGTTGCGCGATGTCTGCCTATATGAATTTACCTCTCCCCCTTTCTTGGAATCGGTCACCCGTTGTTTTTGCTTCGTCGAAATCTTGTTAACCTCCGTGGCCACGCATGTTGCTTTTAACGCTGCTTCTTTTTTTAATGCAATTTCCAATATGTCGCGTAGAGTTGTGCGATGATTCTCTTCAAATATTCTGTCGAGCACTTTTCCTTCTTTCATGCCCGTAACGAATTTGTCTTGAAGCCTTCCTTCTAACTCTGTACCGAATTCACAATGGACGGCTGCTTTCTTCACCCGCGCGTACCATTGACTTACAGATTCGCCGGCTAATTGATTTAATTCATAAAATTGCTTCCTTTCTTTGTATATCGATATACGTGGTGCATAATGTCTCTTGAGAATCTCACACAAATCTTCATAATTTTTATTTTGCGGCAATATTGGATCACAAAGATCTCGCAAAGTCTTATATACATCAGGCTCTATCGCCGTGATAAGCACTGACACTTGTCGTTGTTTCTCGATAAAATTGGCACTAAAGTATTGCTCAAGTCTTTCACGATAAATATTCCAATCAGAATTTGACTTAAATTCTTCTAAATTACCAACACTTGCACTTATGCTCACTTGTCTTTGTTGTTCGCCTTGAACATTTCTGTTATCTAAAAGCACAAGTTCTCCTTGATTGTTTCTAACTAACTCTTGTCCTGTACCTGTAATATAAGTACCATATTGTGTTGGTGTTAATGTACTTTGTGTACTCGTCGTAATAATTGGTGTATTTGTTGATGACGTAACGGCTGTGGTTGCCATTGTCGATGTACTCGTACTATGAATACCACTTTGCAATTGTAAAAGCGCGCTCACTGCTGTACTCGTATTCGCTGCTTCTTCCTCTTTACTTATGCCAATTTTAGTCATTCCAGAAACTAACTTGTTGTGAATTTACTAACCACTAAAAAAAAAACGTTTTACCACGTTGCCAAATTGTAATATATTGATAGCCGCCTAGGCCATCTAATATAATAATAAGAATATTTAATTATAATAAAGAAATACACAATTTGTATTATAAAAGAAATATCATTATTTATTGAATGAGGACCGAGATACAGTTGCCGTGACTACTCAGTTAAGACTGACTTCTCGCTTGGGTGCGCAACTATCTAAGATACAACCATGAACATACAAAACACAAGATGCGACTATATCACATAAATAATTGTAAATAAATGTGAATAATTGTAAAAAAATAAATAAATGTAAATAACTGTAAATAAATATAAACAACTGTATATTTATAGTTATTTACAGTTATTTACAGTTAATAACACTTATTTACAATTATTTCCAGAAATTTTTTTCCATATGAGCTTATCTTAATAAAATTATTTACAACTGTTTATTTTAAAAGAACGATAATATAGAATAATATTTGATGAGATTATATTATATAATAAAATTATATTAGCAATGAAATTATGTAATCCTTATCATTCGCTTTACAAAACATATTTTCATTCTAAAAAGGTTAGGATATGCCAAAGTTTCGCTAATTCAATAAAGACATTCAAAAAATATTTTGTTTCAAACAAAGAAATGAATAGATTACTTATTTTGCTATAATGAAAATTTAAAAAAAAATAATGAGTTCGCAAATGATGTAAATTATATTGTTCTCTCTTATAATATTAAATTTTTTACATATTTATGTTTTAAATAAAATAAAACAGTTTTATGTTGAAAAAGTGTTTATTTGTAGAAACTGTACACCCACCGTTAATGGATTCTTTCCGAATGTTTTGAAATCCTGAACTTTCATTGGACCGTTCCGTTGTTTTCTATGTTTCTATTGGAACATTTTAAAAAATTCGGAAAGAATCAATTAACGTTGGGTGTACATATAAAACAAATTCAATTTACATTTAAAATTCGAATTTGAAGTTGGCGCGTACCAAACTATACATTAGCATTGATGCCAACTATGACACATGGCTTCTTGCACGGCCATTGGATTCTTACAGCTGATCACATCTTTTTAGAAAAATGTAATTTTGCTTTTTTGCGATATGATTTATCAAACCAAGTTTCCGCCCTTCATTTTTCAAAAATAAAATGATCCTGGATAGGAAATTTCCCTACGAAACACGGTTTTTGAGAAATTTGATTTTTTCGAACTGAGAAATTTGTTTTTCTAATTATCTTCGATTAACGCTTTTTTCCGCTAATTTTTAGAGTTTGCGCCCTTCATCGAAATTAAATGAAGTGATCTATAAAAGGAAAACTCATTCCGATATTTATTTTTTTCAAAAATTGTAATTTTATAAAATTATAATTTTCGATCGGTAAAGTAGCGTGAAACCATACCCTTAAATTAAAAAAAAAAAAATTCATACTCTAGTTACCGGACCTGAGTAGACGGCTGTGGTAACAATATACATAGAATTTTCTTTACTTTTACGGTAGTTATTTATAACTATTATTATTAATTATTATTATTATTATTATTATTATTATTATTATTATTATTATTATAGTTTTTAATCAAAGTTATGAAGTTTTGAAAATTATGAAGATAATGGTTAAATTAATTAATAACGGTTCAAATCAGTTCCTAGACAAATTATTTACCGAAATCTTTGACTACCGATCGATGGTCAGTCATTTTTGTGGTCAACAAGTTTTGAAAAATGGAAATGCTTTATTACAGTGAAAACTAAATGTTTATTACCCTATTAAAAAAGTTCGTGCTGATTCTGTACTGATTTTACACTAAACTCAGTATGTGATTCGTACTGTATAGACGTAGAATCAGCATGATATTCACATAAAATCCGTACTGAGCGAACTCTGAAAAAAGTCTCAAAACGCAATGCGAATAACGTACGAAATTTGTACAAATAAGGTTAAAAAACTATACAAAATTCGTGTAAAATCAGTATAAAATCTGCGAATGCATATTTAGGTATATATTCAGTAAACCTACTCAGCACGTAATCAGTAAAAAATCAGTATATCGTTTGTACAATTTTGAAGCCCAGTCTGTACTTAATTTTATTAAAATAAATGTTCAATTGGTATTGATTGACCGTAAAATCTGTACAAATTCCCAAATTAGGCATTAGAATGTAGAATAATTAAATAAACTCAGTACAAATTCAGTATGAAAATAGTACGTAATTGGTACAAAATTATAACTGATTTCATACACAAACTTCTTACAATACGTGATTAATTCATACAGAAATTGCATAAATTCTATGCGAAATTTTAGACTAGGGTTCAGACAGAATGATTATAATATCTCAATACGAATTCAATACGAAAACAGTACGTAATTTGTCCAAAAACTGAACAAAATTCGTTCAAAATCTTACGGCAATACATGGTTTATCAGTTCTGAATTTGAATAAAATACGTACAGGATTTAAGATCAAGCAATAAAATATGGAATAATTAGGTAAAGTTGATGTAAATTCAGTACGAAAACAGTACGTAATTGATACAAAATTATAACTGATTTCACAGACAATCCTTTTACAATACGTGATTAATTCATACTGAAATTGCATAAATTCTATACGAAATTTGAGACCAGGTTTCAGACAAATATTTTATTGCTAAATCTCGAATCCTGTACTTATTTTATTCAAATTCAGTACTCATAAACCACGTATTGCCGTAAGATTTTGAACGAATTCTGTTCAGTTTTTCTACTAATTACGTACCGTTTTTGTATGGAATTCGTATTGAGATAATATAATCATTTTGTCTGAACCCCTAGTCACAAATTTTGCATAGAATTTATGCAATTTCAGTATGAATTAATCACGTATTGTAAAAAGATTATGTGTGAAATCATTTATAATTTTGTATCAATTACGTACTCTTTTCGTACTGAATTTGTACTGAGTTTATTTTATTATTCTACATTCTAATGCCTAATTTGGGAATTTGTACAGATTTTACGGTCAATCAATACCAATTGAACATTTATTTTAATAAAATTAAGTACGGATTGGGCTTCAAAATTGTACAAACGGTGTACTGATTTTTTACTGATTACGTGCTGAGTAGGTTTACTGAATATATACCTAAATATGCATTCGCAGATTTTATACTGATTTTACACGAATTTTGTATAGTTTTTTAACCTTATTAGTACAGATTTCGTACGTTATTCGCATTGCGTTTTGAGACTTTTTTCAGAGTTCGCTCAGTACGGATTTTATGTGAATATCATGCTGATTCTACGTCCATACAGTACGAATCACATACTGAGTTCAGTGTAAAATCAGTACAGAATCAGCACGAACTTTTTTAATAGGGTAGCTATTTATCGCTATGAATGATTTGTTCACTTAAAAATGCAGTGAAAAAGAAACTTTTTTATAAAATTGCGCTACACACAAGAAATAGTACGCACGGAACGAGTTTAGTGCTTGTTACAGATTGCATTAAGGTACTTGAGTATATTTACATATTATGCACTTATGGTGCTTTACTTTCAAGTATGAGCGCTATTATGTAGTACATTGAGTTCACTGTAAAATATTACAAAAGATTTACATAATCGCAGAATTTTTGCGCATTAGTTATTGCAGTCAAATGCACTATAAAGTTGCAGATTATGCTTAAGTGTGTGTACAACTCACTTAATTACAATTTGTTGACAAGAGTGGTTGATGCATTGCAGTTTTTTCAGTTTGTCGAGATAATTATTACTTATTAGATTAAGTAGCATCAATTTGTTATAATACAAATTGCTTATTAGGCGTATGCTAAATTGCATGAATCAAAAATAAGAAGTTGAGTGTACAAAATGCAGTGTGCATATTATGATTAAGTAATTAAAATTTTAAATAGTGCACTTGAGTGTTTAGAAAAATAAATTATTATAAACGTAAATTTACTTTACTATAAAGATCATGCGTTAACTAGGACGTAATTTATTGCAAGAATGTGACTCTGTATATAAAAAAAATAATAAACAAAGTATAAAAAAATATAAAAATGAAGTGAAATGAAAAAAATAATCCGGATAATTAACTATTGCGCAATTACAAAGGTGTTGGTAAGAGGTACGCGGGTTTAGACCGCCGTGGATTTAGTTGTAAAAGACCCAGACCTCAAAGCGCTCATAGTGTGAAGTCCCAGATGTTATGGGGTTCTTCTGCGTGACGTAAACGCGGAGGTTAATGAGCTGCCTGCGCATAGTGTCACGCATACTGATCTTGCAGTTGAGCGCTAGGAAGTTGAATGAGGGCACCCTGTTGATGCCGTCCATGATAAAGCGTGAGATAAACGCTCTGTTGCCCTTATTATTCTTCCTCAAGGTGTTGGTTATGGTGACGTCTCGTACTTGGAGAGTACAGAGAGACTCCAAGGTGTCCTCAATGCCACGACGGTAGGGCAGTTTCAGCGTCGTCAGATGTTGAAGACCCAAAAAATCTAATCTTCGCTGGGGAATGCCCAAACCCGTGTAATCGACCACACGAAGCACTGGAGCATGATTTAAAAAATTTTGCAAGCTCTGCTCAACGAATCTACTGCCTTTAAGGCTCAACTCCATTAAAGAAGGAAGAGTATGGAGGTCTGGCTGATGAATAAAGTCCAGTGGTTCGGCGGTCATGGTGTTATAGTCCATGCGGAAGGTGCTTAAGGAGTTAAGCTCGGTGAACACCCATTCCAGAGAGCTGTCACATCTGCAACCTTGGGTCGATGTTGGGAAATCCACCAGGCTAAGCTCAGAAATTTTATCATTGTCCATGAGAAATTTGATTAAGAATTTTACACGCAACTGTGGACATTGTAAAAACCTTAAAAAGGTGAGCATACTAGTAGCCTAGCGGCAGAGCCATGGGATCCAAATGCGCTCGTCGAAGTTATCCTCCTTGCGCTTCTTCTCCCAAGCGAGACGAAACATCAAGTTATCATGGATGGCAAGATGCGTGATACCTTCAAGGCTAACCCGATTCTCGAAAAACACGGTAGTTTTTCTAATAATTAACCTTTCAATAGTGGAGAATCGAGACAGCATTTCCAGTGCCGTAGGCGTTACCACAACGCCGCGCAAATCAACGTCCGTTAGATGCGTCCGTTCCTCCCGACCCGACGGGTTAACTAAATTAATATCCAACAATTTTTGGAACTCGGACACATCTATGGGCCACCACTCGCGGATGGTGATACCTGAAAAATAGAATTGGTGCGCATCTTCTAGCATCCTTTGCCATCCATTTGCCGTCCGGTAATGCTCGCTACCCAAGTCAAAGTGCAGGTAATCTATTTTGTACTGGACCTCGCGCCATCCTACGAAAGCAGTGACTAGTGTTAACTTGGAATCATGGTCCAAGTGCCGAATAATACATCTAACAATAGGATCAAGACGCAGGGCTAGGAGGCAGGCAGCAGTAGGGTCTTGAGAGATTTGTGCCACCGGTTGTAAGTCGGTGGTCGTCGAAAAATTCCTAGCCTGACATACCTTTACGTATCCCCTGCATACCTTGCCCCGCAAGCTCCTTTTCAAAAAAAAGTTTATTTAAAAGGGCGTCGCAGTGCATTCTAGTTGACGACGCGAGGTTATCGCAGGTCACCCGCGCACTTTACCTTAAACCCTTAACAAAGACTGCGTTGATCTTAAATTCCTTCTGTCCACGAGCGATCAGTATGTCGCCCAAAACCTTCTTGGAGACTTTGTTCATATTATAAATTAAAAGGGTACATACATGCTGATCGCCGATGAACAAGATAGGAAGGCGACGATCATTGGTAGGTAGAGGGCACGGGTAAGTGCGTACGGAGGCACGAGCGGCGGCGTTCATGGTCTCGGTTAGGGTTAGCAAATACTCTTCTTTGAAATTCGAGAGATAGAGCTCCGCCATACGAAGATGGTGTCTCGTAGGAGAGCCTTCTAGTGTTGCCACGATGGCATTAAGAAGACTCTCGTGTAGACAAAGGATCTCTGCGTAGACATCCTGTGACCTGACCCAACCGCTATGGAAGGACATGTCTTCGAGCAAGCTGGACCAGCAGGAGCTAGAGAACAGACGAAAAGGCATTTCGATTAATTATACAAGGAGGCATTTAATATCCTCCAGTTCTCTGTCAGCGTTTCGCTTGCATTTTTTATACAATTTACGAAATGAGTGCGAGGCTTTACATATATATTTAACCGAGACTTGATCGCAAAACCTAATCTTCTTATCTACCTCCCTATTCTCTATTGAATTGATTTTATACCTTTTTGGGATGTTTGGAATAAATTTTTTCTTTTTAGGTACAGAGTGAGTTAGCTGTGGATGAATGACAGAGGAAGGATTGTCTTTATTGAGAGTGAGAGTCTCTAAAGCTTCTATGCATTCCGGTGCATTAATAATTTGAATACTTTTAGTTAATTCCGGAAGCGCGCTTTCATCTATTACCCTGGCACTAGACGCTTGAATGTCGTTGCTAACGCCGCGATCATCCTTTCCCGACGACAACTCATCCATGTCGTCATCCCTATGTATAAGAACTTCATGTGTGATAACAGAGGGCCCGGCAACGGAATCTGATTCACCAACGCAATGTAGCTCTTGGCCATTTGTTCAATTGCACAGGGTGCAGAGTTATTAGTCTGAAATAGTAGGGGTCGCAAAGTCCTATCCTCTGTGCCATTATCATAGTCTTCGTTTATGGACTGCTGTGTCTAAGAATCATCTTATTCGCAATTACCATCCTGCACTTTATCTTTATCTACAACAGAGGGCGAAAGTTGCGAAGCCTTATTCTCTGCGTCATCGACGAGTTTGCGCACCGTGGCGCTTGTGGGTGAATTAAAATTCGGAGATAGAAAGTGATACAGGGATCTTCTATATGCGTTAGTGTCAGAATTAGAATTTATATTTGCATCTATGTCGTTACATTCTTCGATCAAAAAATATGCTGATTTAAGACATTCTAAATTTACAACGACATGTTAACCGTTTTTCTCTAAGGAAAAGGTAAGCCTATCTAAGTGTCGCAAGACGACCTTATACGGACCGGTAGGCGTATTCTAGTACGCAATCCTAATAAAACACATGAAAGAACTTTGGTCCATTCATGAGTCTGTGCAAGGCACATAAGTAGAGCTTTTAATTGCCTATGCCATCTATCGATCATGCCGTTTGCCTGCGGATGGCAAGCAGTCGTACGCGTCTGATTGCAATCTATCAGTTCTACGAGTAAGGTAAAAAACTAAGATTCAAATTGCCGCCCTTGATCCGTAATTATTGTTACGGGTGCACCGAATCGCGCTACCCAAGTATCCAAAAATGCGCACGCAACCACCGGTGCTGTAATATCGTGTAGAGGTACCGCCTCTGGACAGCGCGAGAATCTATCGATCATCGTGAGCAGATACTTGTAGCCTTTACACGAGGGCAAGGGACCTACAATATCGATGTGCACATGCGCAAATTTCGCGTCTGGTTTAACAAAGTGCAATGGCGAAAACTTATTCTGGCGAGAAACTTTAGCGCGTTGACAATCTGAACAGTTTTTGCATTACTTTTTCACTTCTTTAGCCATATTAGGCCACACGTAATGCTGTCTAATTAGCCTATCGGTTCCACGGCTCAATGGGTGCCCGTTGTTAATGTGGAAAATTTTAAATACTCTGCGTCTAAGAATTTTAGGTATATATGGTCTAAAAGGTTGCGCGTCCAAATTGCAATAGATGGCTGTTCGATTGGTTCCCCAGAGATAGCGGTTCGCGACCAGTAAAAACTTTAAATTACAACCCTCCAAGAAATAGCTGAAATACTTCAAGGCTTCATATATTGCCATTAATTCGCGATCGTCAGCGCTATACTTTGATTGCGCGGGAGAGAACTTCCTGGAGAAAAATGCTAGTGGCTGCTAACTGCCGTTTACATATTGCTTCAAGGAAGCACCCATGGCGAAATTTGAGGCATCCGTGGTTACGCGTATCTCTGCGTCTACGCACGGATAAGCTAAGCTGGTAATATTAGTTGTATCTATCTTTGTCTTTTCAAAAGACTCTAGTGCGTCTGAGGTCCAAACTACTGGCATCTTATTTTTTTTTTTGTTACTTTTTATTAGCGCGTGCAGATGGCGCTGCGTTTCTGCCGCTTTAGGGGTTGCCTTTTTGTAAAAGTTAACTAAACCAAGGAACCTGCGTAATTCGTCTACAGTTCGCGGTTGTGGAAAATTTTTAATTGATTCGACCAGCTTTGGATCAGGCTTAATGCCTTCTTTATCGATCGTGTGCCCGAGAAAAACTAAACTTTCGGCTTCAAAAATGCGTTATTTTTAAATTGAGATAGAAATGCAAGTTCTGCAATCTTTCAAGCACTATATTTAAGTGCTTCTTATGTTCCTCGGGTGAGGCGGACGCCACAAGGATGTCGTCGATGTAGGCAAAGACGAAATCTTAATCTCCCAGTGCTAGGTTAACATACTTCCGAAACGTTTGCGACGCATTTCCAAAATCGAAGGTCATAACAAGAAATTTTTATATACTAAACGGTGCAATTACTGCCATTTTGGGGTTTTCATCTGAAAAGATGGGTATTTGTAAGAACGCTCTTTTCAGGTCTAAAGCAGAGAAAATATTTTTACCGTGTAGGTTACCTGAAAAATCATTTATATTCGGTATCTGGTATCCATCCGGTACCGTTACCTCGTTTAGTTTTCGATAGTCTTTGCAAAATTGACATTCCCCGTTTTTTAGGCACTATGTAAATGGGTGCAGCCCAAGGACTTTTCGAGGGTCTACACACACCTAATTTACACCACTCTTCAAATGCTGCTTAAGCTCCTTAAGTTTTTCTGGGTTTAAGCGTCGCGGTTCCTGCGCACAAGAAGAACCTGTGGTCTTAATGTAAT
The DNA here is from genome assembly GCA_017163975.1 of Anastatus disparis. Classification (NCBI taxonomy): domain Eukaryota; kingdom Metazoa; phylum Arthropoda; class Insecta; order Hymenoptera; family Eupelmidae; genus Anastatus; species Anastatus disparis. The sequence goes on along the minus strand of JAFFSR010000286.1, from coordinate 849,853 downwards.
GATAGATGCCTCTCTTTTTTAGAGATTTTGGCCTATCAACGCCTATCACCGTGGGAAATTTGTTTTAAATGTGTGCGTACTTGATTTTGGGGTCAATTGAAGATATTTGTAAGTCAGGAACGGCTTTCTTAAATCCATTAATTATTTCATTCGAACTTGCATTAATTAATAATTTTTTCCCAAGATCTGGTGAAAGATGAAAATGATTTGAAACATCCCCTCCCAATATAGGATAAGGGACATCTGCAATAACAAAAAGCCATAGCAGTTCCTGAGTGAACCCAAAATCAAGTTTTTTGTGTAATGTGTTATGTGTGTTTATTTTAGTGTCGTTAGCTGCGTATAGGTTTAAATTTGTCTTTTTTCTTGAAAAATTCTTTGGTCTAGGGATTACGGAAATTTCTACGCCCAAGTCGATTAAGAACACCTCATTGGTGGTTTTATCTTCTACGTGGAGACGCACTGAATTAGTTCCGGCCACGCTGGTCTCCATGACGCACTGAGTTTCTAGTGTAACGACTACTTAGCGTTTCCTTTATTACCATCCAAGTTTGTTCTATCTTTATTTCTCGCGTTTTGTTGATCCGGCTTAATAGAGTTATCCACCCAGTCGCACGGCTTTGTACATTCAAACGCGTTATGACTGTATTTACTATAATGGTAATAATAATGTCTACGGTCTCTATTTTTGCTACGTCCGCGCCCTCCTGATTTATTACCTTCGTGCCAAGTTTTATCTTGCGAGCGTCTTCTATCTATGTTACGTTGGCTCACGAGCGCGTCGACCTTTGTCATCATTTCCGTCAAAATATGCGTTTCATTTTGTTTAATCTCGTGAATCACGTTATTATTTGTATATAAATCGGCATGTATTTGATCAGCAAGCTCGACCGACGCTATTTCGTTTCCAGGTATTTCGTCTTCTCTTAGAAACGAACGGATATTATATGGTAGATCAGCTCTCCATGCTTTAGGAATCGATGCGCGTGGCATTTGTCCTCCCGCGAGATTAATCAGCTCGTATAAATATTCCGATAGCTTTCTCGTTCCGATTTGACAACCGCGAAATAATGTTTGTAGTCTAGAATCTTGCGATTGTATATATTTCTATATTAAAATGTCCTTAATCCCGGTATAACGATAATAAGGTCTTGATAATTTAGTGCTATTGGATATTTCATCAACGATATTATTACTGAGATTGGGCATGACGTTCACGAATTTAATGTTATCGTCCGTTATGTTTTGTATCGATAGTTGATACTCGAACATTTCGAACCATGTTACCGGATCATGTTGCCAGAAAGGCATTTTTATTGGTTTAAATTTTATATTAATCGCGACCGGCGGTTGAGTGTGGTGATTTGGTGTGTTTATGTTGTGCGTGTTTGTTGTGTACAAGGGAAAAGTTATAGGAAAGTTAGAATTTGAGAAAGTTCAACTATTTGCTATTGTAGGTTGTGTTCCCTGTGTGTTTAGAATGTTTGATGTTAAATTGGAGGTCAAGCTTTGTTCTGTCGGAAAAAGGTGTGATGTTTGTTTATGAGTTGCTGTAGAGGCCCATGGAAGGTTCTTGTGGGGACACTCACACTTGTATGTATGCGTACGGCGCTGTAAGCGCACCAATACCCATGTCAGCGTATACATAAGAACGCCTCCGCGTAGGCTCATATCAGACGAGGAAGTTGCAGCGTAGAGACTGCTTGCTTGTACTTTAGTCTCACTCCACCAACCACTGTGCTTAGTCGCTTTGGCCATTCAATAAAGAAACACCTCAACTCATGAAGTGTCTCTGATTTTTCAGATCCCATTCTCCTTCTGCCTTATATCTTATACATCGCCGAACTGGGCGTTACAACTAGTGACCCCGGCTAACTCTTTAGCGGCGATCAAGCGGCCATTTTCCACAACCAAGTAGCGGATTTAGAGGGATGACTCGATAGTCCGCCATTTTGGATTCTTTGTGTGCTGGTCAAGTTTTTATCTATCGCTGCTGTTGTTGCTGAGATTCACGCACTTGGAGTTTTCTGAGACTGGAGAAGCGGAGTATCGCGCCTGCATCATCGCACGCCTCTGTGTGCTCCAAGTAGAAGACACTTCCCTTATCAGCTTCTGCCCCAGTGTCTTCGTCCATAGCAACGCAGATTCTTCTTGAAAGGTAGTGAGAGTTGCTGAAAGTGCACCGTCTTTTATACAATTTTTTCTCTCTCTTGTCTTAAGGGCACCAGGTACTATTAAAACCTGAAAAATTCAAGTATGAATAATTGTAAATTTATTGCTTTTATCCAAAAGGAAAAAATTTTTTGAAAAGATACTTATGTTTCAGAATACTTTTGATTTCTAAAACTTTTATCTAGCTTAAAAATTCAACTTAAGTCCCCGTTGATCTTCTGGTACTGAAAATAGATTGGTCGCAAGGTTTTTCCATGAGTTTTCATCTGATCTTGATGAAATTTGGTCGAGATTCCCAAAATCATCTTAGAATCCACATGAGCGAGAGACATTTCTAAAAAATTTAAATAATAAAAAAAATTTTCTATAAAAAATCAATTTTTTTTAAATTTCCGGATCTCTTACGGGGACTATCGAGAGTACTGCGAGTACTAAGAGTCTTTTCTACATTATTTTAACGTGGTAATGGACGAGAAGCCCGCAATTGCTCTTATCGGGTAGTCGGTCATGTGAGAGATTCTCTCTGATTTTTTACTCGCACAGCGAGTGCACGTATTATTAACTATTTGCACTTGTGCGTCAGAGAGTCTCTTTGTGCATCAGTCGTCGACTACATGAGGTCTCTTATACTAAGCATGTGGAGGTAAACCCTATTACACAAGACGCCTTCTTTTCTTTTTAAGTATAGAAGTACAGAGAGGATTTTCTCGGACTGCTCACTACACAGAATAAAAAAGCGTTATTCCCTCTTTTGCGACCGTTCGTCCGCAAAAATACCTCGCAAAGTAACCCATACACCTCCTAAAAACAGCAAGCTCAGCAACACACAACATACGGAAACCCCGTTACAAGTGCAACAGAATAGCTCTCCTTCAGAGAGCGTGTACTCGGGTGACGGAGACGTCCTGGGAACTCTAGACAATGCTATAGGACCAATCGTTTCCGACAGTTCGCCCACCGGGTTTCACTTAAATTTAACAAACTCAAATATTAATAAAAATCAAAAAACTTTTGAAAAACACTTATTAACGGATAAACGAAGAACCGCACATAGTTTCGATCAGAATAGGCTTTTATCTATTAGACCACCTCATAACACATCAAACGAAAAAATAGTTTCACGAAAAGCTTATAAAAGGATGGGAAAAACTTTGAGTTATAAAATTAAACTAATGCAAAATTGACATAGTGAACAAATTTATAGTTTAACAGAGCAAATGAAGTCGTTAAAAGCACTTGTATTAAATCAAGCAAGAAATGAAAATTCGTTAGTCTCGTCAAAATTTTTCAAAAATACAAGAAACACTAAGAGTCATTATAACCTCCCATCGGCCTCTACGGTAGCACATGATCAAACATCACACCTTTTTTCTACAGAACAAAGCTCGTCCTCCAATTTATCATCAAACATTCTGAACACACAAGAAACACAACCTACAATAACAAATTACCGAACTTTCTCGAATCCTACCTTTCCTATAACTTTTCCCTTGTACACAACAAACACGCACAACATAAACACACCAAATCACCACACTCAACCGCCGGTCGCGACTAATATAAAATTTAAACCAATAAAAATGCCTTTCTGGCAACATGATCCGGTAACATGGTTCGAAATGTTCGAGTATCAACTATCGATACAAAACATAACGGACGATAACATTAAATTCGTGAACGTCATGCCCAATCTCAGTAATAATATCGTTGATGAAATATCCAATAGCACTAAATTATCAAGACCTTATTATCGTTATACCGGGATTAAGGACATTTTAATAAAGAAATATATACAATCGCAAGATTCTAGACTACAAACATTATTTCGCGGTTGTCAAATCGGAACGAGAAAGCTATCGGAATATTTATACGAGCTGATTAATCTCGCGGGAGGACAAATGCCACGCGCATCGATTCCTAAAGCATGGAGAGCTGATCTACCATACAATATCCGTTCGTTTCTAAGAGAAGACGAAATACCTGGAAACGAAATAGCGTCGGTCGAGCTTGCTGATCAAATACATGCCGATTTATATACAAATAATAACGTGATTCACGAGATTAAACAAAATGAAACGCATATTTTGGCGGAAATGATGACAAAGGTCGACGCGCTCGTGAGCCAACGTAACATAGATAGAAGACGCTTGCAAGATAAAACTTGGCACGAAGGTAATAAATCAGGAGGGCGCGGACGTAGCAAAAATAGAGACCGTAGACATTATTATTACCATTATAGTAAATACAGTCATAACGCGTTTAAATGTACAAAGCCGTGCGACTGGGTGGATAACTCTATTAAGCTGGATCAACAAAACGCGAGAAATAAAGATAGAACAAACTTGGATGGTAATAAAGGAAACGCTAAGTAGTCGTTAAACTAGAAACTCAGTGCGTCATGGAGACCAGCGTGGCCGGAACTAATTCAGTGCGTCTCCACGTAGAAGATAAAACCACCAATGAGGTGTTCTTAATCGACTCGGGCGTAGAAATTTCCGTAATCCCTAGACCAAAGAATTTTTCAAGAAAAAAGACAAATTTAAACCTATACGCAGCTAACGACACTAAAATAAACACACATAACACATTACACAAAAAACTTGATTTTGGGTTCACTCAGGAACTGCTATGGCTTTTTGTTATTGCAGATGTCCCTTATCCTATATTGGGAGGGGATGTTTCAAATCATTTTCATCTTTCACCAGATCTTGGGAAAAAATTATTAATTAATGCAAGTACGAATGAAATAATTAATGGATTTAAGAAAGCCGTTCCTGACTTACAAATATCTTCAATTGACCCCAAAATCAAGTACGCACACATTTAAAACAAATTTCCCACGGTGATAGGCGTTGATAGGCCAAAATCTCTAAAAAAGAGAGGCATCTATCATTACATTAAGACCACAGGTCCTTCTTGTGCGCAGGAACCGCGACGCTTAAACCCAGAAAAACTTAAGGAGCTTAAGCAGCATTTGAAGAGTGGTGTAAATTAGGTGTGTGTAGACCCTCGAAAAGTCCTTGGGCTACACCCATTTACATAGTGCCTAAAAAACGGGGAATGTCAATTTTGCAAAGACTATCGAAAACTAAACGAGGTAACGGTACCGGATGGATACCAGATACCGAATATAAATGATTTTTCAGGTAACCTACACGGTAAAAATATTTTCTCCGCTTTAGACCTGAAAAGAGCGTTCTTACAAATACCCATCTTTTCAGATGAAAACCCCAAAATGGCAGTAATTGCACCGTTTAGTATATAAAAATTTCTTGTTATGACCTTCGATTTTGGAAATGCGTCGCAAACGTTTCGGAAGTATGTTAACCTAGCACTGGGAGATTAAGATTTCGTCTTTGCCTACATCGACGACATCCTTGTGGCGTCTGCCTCACCCGAGGAACATAAGAAGCACTTAAATATAGTGCTTGAAAGATTGCAGAACTTGCATTTCTATCTCAATTTAAAAATAACGCATTTTCAAAGCCGAAAGTTTAGTTTTTCTCGGGCACACGATCGATAAAGAAGGCATTAAGCCTGATCCAAAGCTGGTCGAATCAATTAAAAATTTTCCACAACCGCGAACTGTAGACGAATTACGCAGGTTCCTTGGTTTAGTTAACTTTTACAAAAAGGCAACCCCTAAAGCGGCAGAAACGCAGCGCCATCTGCACGCGCTAATAAAAAGTAACAAAAAAAAAATATGATGCCAGTAGTTTGGACCTCAGACGCACTAGAGTCTTTTGAAAAGACAAAGATAGATACAACTAATATTACCAGCTTAGCTTATCCGTGCGTAGACGCAGAGATACGCGTAACCACGGATGCCTCAAATTTCGCCATGGGTGCTTCCTTGAAGCGATATGTAAACGGCAGTTAGCAGCCACTAGCATTTTTCTCCAGAAAGTTCTCTCCCGCGCAATCAAAGTATAGCGCTTACGATCGCGAATTAATGGCAATATATGAAGCCTTGAAGTATTTCAGCTATTTCTTGAAGGGTCGTAATCTTAAAGTTTTTACTGGTCGCAAACCGCTAATCTACGCGCTCGCGCAAGACTTAGACACGTGTACACCATTGCGCACACGTAAATCATCGTATATATCGCAGTTTAATACGGAAATTTGTTACTTGCAGGGCGAAGAATATGTGGTTGCAGACTCGCTTTCACGTATTAATCTCTCTATCGCGCCAGTCTCTTTTGACTGCAACAATGAGGCATCAACTGGAGAACCCTTTGTGAAAAAGACCCTCGCAAGTATCACGACATTAAACTTATCAACATTTTTTACTCTCGAAGAGATTTCGCAAAATCAGGAACGCGATGATGAATTAAAAGAGAATTGCGGATTCGAATGACCTTCTAAAATCAACTAAGCTGCGCTGGGGAACCAATCGAACAGCCATCTATTGCAATTTGGACGCGCAACCTTTTAGACCATATATACCTAAGATTCTTAGACGCAGAGTATTTAAAATTTTCCACATTAACAACGGGCACCCATTGAGCCGTGGAACCGATAGGCTAATTAGACAGCATTACGTGTGGCCTAATATGGCTAAAGAAGTGAAAGAGCAATGCAAAAACTGTTCAGATTGTCAACGCGCTAAAGTTTCTCGCCAGAATAATTTTTCGCCATTGCATTTCGTGGAACCAGACGCGAGTTTTGCGCATGTGCACATCGATATTGTAGGTCCCTTGCCCTCGAGTGAAGGCTACAATCATCTGCTCACGATGATCAATAGATACTCGCGCAGGCCATAGGCGGTGCCTTTACACGATATTACAGCACCGGTGGTTGCGCGCGCATCTTTCGATTCTTGGGTAGCGCGATTCGGTGCACTCGCAACAATAACTACGGATCAGGTGCGACAATTTGAATCTCAGCTTTTCACTTCACTCGTAGAACTGATAGGTTGCAATCGGACGCGTACGACTGCTTACCACACGCAGGCAAACGGCATAATCGAGAGATGGCATAGGCAATTAAAAGCTGCACTAATGTGCTTTGCACAGACTCATGAATAGACCAAATCTTTTTCAAGTGTTTTATTAGGATTGCGTACTGGAATACGCTAATATACAGATGCTAGTCCAGCAGAGTTTCTGTATGACACAAAACTAACTATTCCGGATGATATTCTGCAGTTTCGCGATACCCGTAGCTTTAAAAATAGCATCTTTTTATCAGAATTTCGAGATTATATCGAGCAAATGAAGCCAGTTCCGGTAAAACATAAAACTTACACCAAGTCTTTCGTCTTTAAGAGGAGCTCACGTATCTCTGTCCTTTTCTAATAAAAAAATTGAGTTTTTTACAGAAACTAATAACTTTATCAAAAAATGAAGAGAAAGCCGGATCTCGTAATAAAAAAAGCAATATTTTCTTTGATAAGAAAGAATTAATTTAATTGCTTCGTTTTCAAGAAAACCTTGAAAAACTTCAATCATAGAGGTTAGGGTGGACAATTGGGTTTTTGAAGGTTTTCTTGAAAACGAAGCAATAAAATTAATTTTTTCTTATCAAAGAAAATATTGCTTTTTTTTATGCAAGATGCGGCTTTCTCTTCATTTTTTGATAAAGTTATTAGTTTTTGTAAAAAAATCATTTCTTTGATTAGAAAAGGACAGAGATACGTGACCTCCTCTTGAAGATTTTAACACTTGCACTCACGCGTTTGAAAGAGTGAGAGTCGTAAAACCGCGACTCACACAACCATACACAGGTCTGTATAAGGTCGTCTCGCGACACCAAGATGGGCGTACCTTTACCTTAGAGAAAAACGGTAAACATGTCGTTCTAAATTTAGAACGTCTCAAACCATCATATTTTTTGACCGAAAAATGTAACGACGTAGATGCAAATATAATCTCTAATTTTGTCATTAATGCATATGGAAGATTCCTGCAACACTTTTCAACTCCGAATTTTAATTTGCCTACAAGCGCCACGATGCGCAAACTCGTCGATAACGCAGAGAATAAGTCTTCGCAACTTCCACCCTCTGTAGTGGATAAAGATAATGTGCAGGATGGTAACTGCGAATGAGATGATTCTTTGAAACAGCAGTCAGTAAACGAAGACTGTGATAATAACACAGACAATAGGACCTTGTGACCCCTACTCTCTCAGACTAATGACTCTGCACCCTGTGCAATTGAACAAATGGCCAAGAGCTACATTGCGTTGGTGAATCAGATTCCGTTGCCGGGCCCTCTGTTATCACACATGAAGTTCTTATACATAGGGATGACGACATGGATGAGTTGTCGTCGGGAAAGGATGATCGCGGCGTTAGCAGCGACATTCAAGCGTCTAGTGCCAGGGTAATAGATGAAAGCGCGCTTCCGGAATTAACTAAAAGTAATCAAATTATTAATGCACCGGAATGCATAGAAGCTTCGGAGACTCTCACTCTCAATAAAGACAATCCTCCCTCTGTCATTCATCCACAGCTAACTTCCTCCGTACCTAGAAAGAAAAAATTCATACCAAACATCCCAAAAAGGTATAAAATCAATTCAATAGAGAATACGGAGGTAGATAAGAAGGTTAGGTTCTGCGATCAAGTCTCCGTTAAATATATATTCAAAGCCTTGCACTCATTTCCTAAATTGTATAAAAAATGCAAGCGAAACGCTGCTAGAGAACTGGAGGATGTTAAATGCCTCCTTGTATAACTAATCGAAATCCTAGCGCTCAACTGCAAGATCAGTATGCGTGACACTATGCGCAGGCAGCTCATTAACCTCGGCGCTTACGTCACGCAGAAGAACCCCATAACATCTGGGACTTCACACTATGAGCGCTTTGAGGTCTGGGTCTTTTACAACTAGATCCACGGCGGTCCAAACCCGCGTACCTCTTACTTACACCTTTGTGATTGCGTAATAGTTAATTATCTGGATTATTTTTTTTATTTCACTTCACTTTTTATATTTTTTTATACTTGGTTTATTCTTTTTTTTATATACAGAGTCACATTCTTGCAATAAATTACGTTATAGTTAACGCATCATCTTTAAAGTAAAGTAAATTCACGTTTATAATAATTTATTTTTCTGAACAGTCAAGTGCACTACTTAAAATTTTAATTACTCAATCATTATATGCATACTGCATTTTGCACACTCAACTTCTTATTTTTGATTCATGCAATTTAGGATACGCCTAATAAGCAATTTGTATTATAACAAATTGATGCTACTTAATCTAATAAGTAATAATTATCTCGACAAACTGAAAAAACTGCAATGCATCAAACACTTTTGTCAACAAATTATAATTAAGTGAGTTGTACACACACATAAGCATAGTCTGCAACTTTATAGTGTATTTGACTGCAATAACTAATGCGCGAAAATTCTGCGATCATGTAGATCTTTTGTTATATTTCACAGTGGACTCAATGTACTACATAATAGCGCTCATACTTGAAAGTAAAGCACCATAAGTGCATAATATGTAAATATACTCAAGTACCTTAATGCAATCTGTAACAAGCACTAAACTCGTTTCGTGCGTACTATTCCTTGTGTGTAGCGCAATTTTATAAAAAAGTTTCTTTTTTACTGCACTTTGAAGTAAACAAATTATTAATAGCGATAAATAGCTAATAAACATTAACAGTTTTCACTGTAATAAAGCATTTCCATTTTGCAAAACTATATGTAAATCCTCAAGGATTTATTATTCAAAAGACAATAATTATTAACAGTTCTCACTGTAATTAAAAACCTTGTAAATCTTCAATGATTGTTAAATAACTACATATGTATTGTAAATTTTAGGCTGTGATAATAACTGCGATATTTGTAATGTTACTGCGATCTTTAATACTTATTTTTTATGAGACTCTTAATATTAATGCGAATATCTATGCGAATTTTAATGCGATTTTGAAACTCATTGTTATACGATTTATAAATTACATTATTATTTCAATTTTTTATTGTTAACTTCATATAAAAAAGACTGACTCTAATTGTCAACATGTCTGTGATATAAAACATGCACTTTTTTGCGCTTTTGTAAATAAATAAAATTAGCATTAACAAAAACTTAATTGTTGGGGGGAATGATGTGGGGACACTCACACTTGTATGTATGCGTACGGCGCTGTAAGTGCATCAATACACATGTCAGCGTATACATAGGACGCCTCTGCGCAGGCTCATATCAGACGAGGATATAGCAGCATAAAGACTGCTTGCTTGTACTTCAGTCTTACTCCGCCAGTCACTACGCTTAGTCGCTTCGGTTATTTAATAAGCTACTAACTCAACTCATATAGTTTGGTTATTTTCCAGATCCCATTCTCTTTCTGCCTTCTCATCTATACATCACCACCCTAGGCGTTACAGGATATATCTTTTTGAATATGTACCCGATATTTTACCCGATTATTGTAAATCGCATAGCTGGCCAGGTAGGGCCCCCACAGATAGCAATCTTAGGCCATCCTTCATTATCATCGGAGCATCTCTCCAGAAATATCGTTTTGATAACCCGTGCAGAGGCTGAAAAGGGCAACTTGCCCAAAAGAAGAACTCAAAAAGCAATAATCCCGCTCATCATGATAGAAAAAGCGAGATACGGGTATGACGGACCTAAAAAAATGTTTGTCCGACATATCATATCCACGCCATTATCAAGGCGAATACTTTTCAAATACTGATATATGCTGTCATGGACCGCCATAGACGGTAGTCAAGAATCACAATGTTAATATTATAAAATAACTTTTGTTACGCAAAGTTCAAATTCATAGAAAATTATCATGCGTACAATACTTGTTGTATATAAAGAAATCTCATACCACACGACACTGAACACACACAATAATAAGAATAGACTATACGTAGGTTTACTCACAAAGTTCGTTTAGAAATTCAAAAAAACCAAGTGAATACCAGTAAAGGTCATCCCGACCACAATAAAGCATTAAGGGTGTTATGTTGAATATATATAGTCAACTCACACGAACGAGAGACTCATACATGCGCGTAGCATATGGGTGATTCTATTCTAACGGGTAATCACATGTAATCGTTTCATAAACTATCATTACAAGGTTACAATATTATTAACCACAAATTTTTCATATACTTTCAGCTGGTAACTTTATGATCCGTTGACTTTTCAATCGCTAATTTAAATGTAGCTTTTGTAGGGACCCTTAGAAAGTATGAAAAGTAATCTCCCCTGTCTGTAATCATGTATAAAATTTTTTTCAAACGTTGTAGGGATACAGGATGGATGAATTAATACTTCTGAAAGATCAAGAAATATTTTTTTCCATCCGTACATACATTTCAGCAGAATGGTTAAAAAAAAAATATTTTCTTTGACCCTCTGTTATTATAAAAAAAATGTATATTTTTTCATAGATAAAAAGCAATAATAATAAAAAATGTTATATTTGAATCTTATGAAAATATAAGCGATTCCTATCACATGGAAATATTGTTATTATATGTTTATTTCGCTAAAAAATTGCTTTGTTGATCACAGAATACATTTTTGTTTACGTGTAAATATCATTTCTTTTATGAAAGCTAAGTTACCTTTTCTACGATAATTCCCCTGACTCTAAACATTTAACTGTCACAGATGATATAAGCGCATATTCAAATACGTAATAGACGTTTAAGAAAGAAGTAATGTACAACTAAAAAAGTTTGTATAGCAGTGAATGTTAGAGACCGTTTACTTGGTAAAAATTTCATTCAAATTATCAGGTAATCTCCCCTGGCATATAATTCCCCTGCCTTTTTTGAGATGCACTCACAAAATTCTAATTAAATAATAAAGTCAACAATTTTATTCATGAATTTCATACCATGAAGTGTTGAATTATTTGTACACTTGAAATTTAATACATATTATACTGCTTATAATTTTTATATATTCAAAATTGAATATATATTTGTGGAGAAGTTCCGAGTAAGCACATTCTCAAATCTTTTTGTAAACAATCACTGTAGTCATATTTACATACTACACTATATACTACGTGTATACTACAAATAAATAAAGCGAAATCAAAGGTTACATCGTAGTATTCAAAAAATAAAAATATCAGTTTGTCATTAGCCTTCATGAAGAGTTTGTCGTTGATATCAAAGTAAGTATATAATTATTTGAATTTAAATGAAAGTCTTTGAAAAATCTGAATCGGAAAATCCATAAATTGATAATATATTATTTTAGATTGTATTGGTAATAAAATGGTTTCTACACGTGGATGTGGCGAACTTCCTACTAATCCTTTATCATCAAGTACACTTAACTCCACTCCCAAACACAAAAATAATGTTATTATATATTTTGAAAAAGCAAACTTTCTCAAGTATGGATATATTTGTTCTTTAACTTTCTTCTAATAATTTTTAAAACTACATATTTTTGCTGTAACTCTTCGTTTTTTATTTTTAAAAATCCATCCATATATGTTAATAGCTAATTCTAAAGTATTTCAGATAGTTTAGAATCTTTGTTCGACATAAATATTATTAGAAAATAATATATCAAGTGATGGTAATAAAAAAAGTAATTCCCCTGAAATAAAAGTAATTCCTCTGTATCAGTATATTTTTTATCTATCAGTTTTTCTGGGAATAACCTATGGACAGCTTAGCTACTTTGGGATATTGTTCTATTAGATATAACCATAAAAAAACCTGAGTAAAATTTTCAAAATGAGCACCTTTATTTTCTATTATTTCAAAATTTGAATTTGACCCGTTCAAATAGAATCACCCATATACGTGTAGTCGCACACCAACTTGATTACTGTGTCAGCTTAGATGTGTCAACATCGCATCTAACATCACGAGTGACGCGACGAACTACAGTCTGTTATACTAAAATGCGATATTCTGCATAATGAGTAAGAAACAATATAGAAACGAATTTGGTCGTTTTGCAAAAAAAAAGAAAGAAAGAGATTATAATTTTATGTGTTCAAACAAACGTTGTTTTTAAATTGTAAGTTACTAAACAGTGATAAAATTTTTATCGATGAACCATCATATACTCGCGTTTCACGCTGCTTAAACGTATAATACTAGACCTATGTGTACTATACCTATATATTGTGTTAAGACGTTGCCACGTCTCAATACACGTCTCAAGATCAATTGTGTGAGTACTATATACCCCTTCATTTGTATTAACTATTCTCAACAACTATACGTGTCACATTCCTCACTTTTTTTGACAACAATCAGAAACGTTTGATGTATATTGTATTTAATTTCCATTAAAATCTGTAATATCAAATTTTAATTATTCTTTCAAAACCGTCCTTTGCTCGCCATTTTACGTACTCGACCTATGCTTCACGTATTGAAGTAACATACTTTGATCTTGAATATCTCTGAAACTATACGTGTCATTCATATCGAATTAAAACCACATATACTTTTCAACTCATACAACATTATGTCAAAGTTTCATAACTTTCTGTAATAACGCGTATTTCGGCATGATACCCTTAAATAATCACATTCTTATGTAAGATTTGACACATAAATTTCCGTTAGGACAATTCTAATGTGTAAAGATTTTCTTTTTTTCCCTTGTTTTTTAAAAAGATTCTGTCTTTGACCTTATACAGTATCTGAGGTAAAATCAACATTCGTGATTAGAAAATATAAATCACACCATATTTTTTATTCTTACTAAATTTCCATTTATCACCATAACTTGTCATTCGAATGTATTAAATTCACAAAACACAACAAACTGGTCGATAGGATATTTTCAGATAAAAATGAATATACAAACTGCCATAGAAATCACCCTGGTGAAAAAAATCAGGTGACAAGTCACCTGATTTATCAGGTGATTTATCATGCCAAAATATCATGTATCGATTTTGTTGATTTTTACACGTTTTAAACCATGCTTAGTGAATATAGAATAATTTTTGACTAATTTTACAAAAAAATTCCCATGCTCAAAAATTTCAAAATTTTTTCTAAGATTAAATTATCTCAAAAATTTTCTAAGTTCAAAATTTTCCGAAATTATCAAAAATTGTTCTAAATTGACTAAGCATAGTTTAAAATGTGTAAAGACCAACAAAATCGTTACATGATGTTTTGGCATGATTAATCACCTGATAAATCAGGTGATTTATCACCTGATTTTTTTTAATAGGGCAATCTATAGCAGTTATGAAAAAAATGAACAAATCGCCATAGATTTCATTCACGACAACTCCTATATCAAAAGATAAAATCTCCTCAACACCGCCCATACACAAGCAGCGGAAGAGAAATGAAAAATAAGAAAAATAAAAATAAAAAACGAAAACGTCATAAAAAAGTGTAAGAAATAAAAACTACAAACAAATTTTTAATGGGGCGAGACGGATTCCATCTACCAACTTTAAACTGAGCGGGGAAATAAGAAGAGAAAAGAGACAGAACAGAGACAGAGCTGGCGGTACGTCCGCTCGACTTAACTTCCGCGCACAGAATGAGTATAAGTATGAGGGAGAATTCAGATGAAGGAACTTTTCGAGGACCGTCCCGTCCCCGTCCGATTCTATAATGAGGTGTTCCATCTAGACTATCTCGTCTTCCCTGAGAAGTTCGACATCGTCAATTGTGTGAAAACATCAATATTTTCCACAAAAATTTTGATGTTTTCACACAAATAAACATATTTTCCACAAAAATTTTGATGTTTTCACACAAATGACGATGTGAAACAGGAGCAACAAGAATTAATATTAAATATAATAGAAAGACATCGTATATTTACTATCGAACTTCTCAGAGAACACGAGGTAGTCTAAATAAAACACTCCATCATAGAGTCAGACGGAGACGGCACGGCTGCGGCCCTTAAAAAGTTCCGTCATCTGAATTCTCCCTTATGTATGCTAGAGAATAAAGTCTATGCGCTAACCACAGTAGGATGTTCAATGATTAGGCCGCGATCACATAGTGCAGAATAGACATACAGAATAGAGCTTGCGTAAAAGAAATAACCAATGAGAGCTATTCTGCAATTTAAAAATTTTGTTTCTGTTCACGTTTACGGATCGGAATTGCGATGTCAATATTTGAATTTTTTGACTATTAAAAGCGGTTATGTTACAAACAATGTTCATCATATTGAAAGTGTAAGAACCTCCCTTATACTTTGCCTTCTCTCTCTCTCTCTCTCTCTCTCTCTCTCTCTCATTTTTTACAAAAAATAAGATTTTAAAAACATTGCACTAAAAAATGACAAATGATTTATTATCTTTAGAAATCATACAAATAATTGGTAAAATACAATTTTAGAAGTTGGCGTTTAATTCTAAATCTGTGGTGCGTAAGCAGAACGACTTACAAGGGGACACTAGCAGCTTCGGGTCCTGGATTTTGAGTTTGAAGGGCTTAGCAGTCTTGTTTTGTTACAAAACTAAGAAATCTCCAAGGTTTTTTGCCAACGAGCACTCCATCACTTCTTTTGATATACCTAAAGTTGTTAAAAATCAGCTTTTTTTTAAGAATTTCACATTATAAGAAATAATCCACCTCCGTAGACTTTCTGAATCACTTCACTTACACTCAAAATACATAACATTCCTTTTTTATACAAATATATAAGTATATTAATAGATATTTATACTAATCATGTGCTTTCGAGCTTGTCAATTCATGAAAAATAGCTATGTCTTCGCAGAATATCAAATTTTCCCGTGTCACACCAGGTTCGATCAAACTCATATTTAAAGATATGAACTGTTTCACTGCACATAAGCATACACTATATTCTACACAATAATATTGATGACTCTGTTATACACTATACATAAGATTTATTAATTAAATGCTCAAATTAATTGTTGGAGCAAAATCCATCTTAAAAAACTTCAACCGTATCTATCTAAATTTTCTAGACTTTACTGTCACTATGAAATAACTGTCTTAAAAACTGTAAAATTATAGATTATACTCAACTTAACACAATAAAAATTACAAACACAAAATTAGTTCAGAGAAAAAAATTGAGCTTACAAATTTTATATAAAATATTATTTAATTTTAGAAATACATACTGCAATAGACTTCTCACAATACTGCATCTTCTGGAATGATGTCAAATACTAAACGAATAATTGTAAAAAATTTTATAATGACAAATCCTTGTAAATAAATGTATAAATAACGCTAAATAATAATAAATAACTGCAAATAATCATGAGTATGAATAACAAAACATTATTTAGCAACCTAAACATTTAAAAAAATGTAAATGATAATAAATGATGGTAACAAATAGTAAATAATAGTAATAGACAGTAAATAAGTATCAATCATTGTAAATAACTGTACTAAACACTTTTCACAATACTGCACCTTCTGAAACGATGTAAAATACTAAACAAATAATTGTAAAACCTTAGAAATGTTTTTAGAGTCTTCACTAGAAAATGAACTATTATTTTATTAATCAAAGTAGTATTTTATTTTCTATTATCCTAAGAGCATTTTTTACAAACAGCTAATCTATGGAATTCTAATTATCCCTTATTATTGATTATAACTGTGATCATTGATTTTTCTATACTCTTCTAATTCTTCTAAACTAGTAAAATACTTTGATTAATAAAGTAGTAGTTCATTTTCTATTGAAGACTTTAAAAACATTTCTAAGGTTTCACAATTATTTGTTTAGTATTTAACATCATTTCAGAAGGTGCCGTATTGTGAAAAGCGTTTAGTACAGTTATTTACAATGATTGACTTATTCACTATCTATTACTATTATTTACTATTAGTTACTATTATTTATTATCATTTACATTTTTTAAAATGTTTAGGTTGCTAAATAATGTTTTGTTATTGATACTCATGATTATTTGCAGTTATTTATTATTATTTAGCGTTATTTATACATTTATTTACAAGGATTTATCATTTTAAAATTTTCTACAATTATTTGTTTAGTATTTGGCATCATTTCAGAAGATGCAGTATTGTGAGAAGTGTATTGCAGTATATATGTATTTCTAAAATTAAATAATATTTCATATAAAATTTGTACGCTCAATTTTTTTCTCTGAACTAATTTTGTGTTTGGTGATTTTTATTGTATTAAGTTGAGTATAATTTATGATTTTACAGTTTTTAAGACAGTTATTTCATAGTGACAGTGAAGTCTAAAAAATTTAGATAGATACGGTTGAAGTTTTTTAAGATGGATTTTGCTCCAACAATTAATTTGAGCATTTAATTAATAAATCTTATGCATATAGTGTATAACAGAGTCATCAATATTATTGTATAGAATATAGTGTATGCTTATGTGCAGTGAAACAGTTCATATCTTTAAATATGAGTTTGATCGAACCTGGTGTGACACAGGAAAATGTGATATTCTGCGAAGACATAGCTATTTTTCATGAATTGACAAGCTCGAAAGCACATGATTAGTATAAATATCTATTAATATACTTACATATTTGTATAAAAAAGGAGTGTCATGTATTTTGAGTGTAAGTGAAGTGATTCAGAAAGTCTACGGCGGTGGATTATTTGTTATAATGTGAAATTCTTAAAAAAAGCTGATTTTTAACAACTTTAGGTATACCCCGTCAAAAACGTTTAGCTAAAAAAATTAGCTAAAAATATAGCTAAAAATGCAGCTAAAAATACAGCTATATTTAGCTGGAATATAGCTATATTTATCTGGATTTTTTAGGTAAAAATCCAGTTATTTTTTAGGTAAAAATCCAGTTAATATTTTGAGTCTCTTGTAACAGCGGAAAATATAACTGTATTTTCAGCTGTACTTTTAGCTGTATTTTTAACTGTATTTTCAGCTAATTTTTTGAGCTAATCGTTTTTGATGAGGCGAACAATAGCTGATAATATAGCTAAATTTTCAGCTATATTTTTAGCTGTATTTTTAGCTTAAATTATTTTATAATTTCACGGAATAATAACTCGTTAGTTATTTTCCTGTAAAAGAAAGTTCCAAAAATGAGGTAAACCTCGTAGTGTCAGCTCTCCGAAAATCAAAGAGCTTCTACATTTTGGCACAAAGTATCTTGCTCTCTTATACCTATGGCCTCAAAATTTGTTAATGGAATCGTAAAATTTAGAGATCTGCCACCTAGCGACGTGAAGTGAACTTACCTGTCTTTAATTATTGATTAATGCTACGTCGCAAGGTGGCGTTTCTCTAAATTTTACGATTCCATCGACAAATTTTGAGGACACAGGTATAAAAGAGCAAGATACTTCGTGCCAAAACGTAGAAGCTCTTCGATCTTCGGAGAGCTGACACTACGAGGTTCACCTCATTTTTGGAACTTTCTTTTACAGGAAAATAACTAACGAGTTATTATTCCGTGAAATTATAAAATAATTTAAGCTAAAAATACAGCTAAAAATATAACTGAAAATTTAGCTATATTATCAGCTATTGTTATCCTCGTCGAAAACGATTAGCTCAAAAAATTAGCTAAAAATACAGTTAAAAATACAGCTAAAAATACAGCTGAAAATACAGTTATATTTTCCGCTGTTACAAGAGACTCAAAATATTAACTGGATTTTTACCTAAAAAATAACTGGATTTTTACCTAAAAAATCGAGATGAATATAGCTATATTCCAGCTAAATATAGCTGTATTTTTAGCTGTATTTTTAGCTATAATTTTAGCTAATTTTTTTAGCTAAACGTTTTTGACGGGGTATCAAAAGAAGTGATGGAGTGCTCGTTGGCAAAAAACCTTGGAGATTTCTTAATTTTGTAACAAAACAAGACTGTTAAGCCCTTCAAACTCAAAATCCAGGACCCGAAGCTGATAGTGTCCCCTTGTTAGTCCATTTTTTCAAAAATAACGTTCACATTCATTGTTCAAAAATAACGTTTACATTTATTGTTAAAAAATAACGTTTATATTCATTGAGGAATTAGACGCCGACTTCTAAAATTGTATTTTACCAATTATTTGTATCATTTCTAAAGATAATAAATTATTTGTTACTTTTTTGTACATTTTTTGAAGTCGGTTTTTTTTTGTTAAAAATTTTTGATTATTTAATTAATTGGAAACCTACATCTTATCTGATTTATACCTTAGTGCAACCTCCTGATCCCCAAGGTTGTCACAAATGAATGCAGACAATTCTCGAGTAAGTATTTAAAATAAATATGTTATTCGGTTTTATTTATATTTGAAAATTTTTTATTCTCACAGTATTATAAATGTAAAAACTGCTCGTATTTGTTGCCAATGGAGCACTGCGACTTTAAACTTCCCACATAGCTCGGAAGCTTCCAGGAAGCTTCCACACTAATATCCCACATAGCATGAAAGCTTCCATGCTATATGGGTTCATAGTTGTTTTGCAAATTTAGATCTCAATGCAGAAGCTCTATATGTAGATAAAAATAATTGTTTATTTAAAGGTTAATTTTTCTATTATAGATTTAATCTTATCATATGAAATAAAAACTAATAAGCAAAAATTTTTCATTTTTTGTTAGCACCAATAAGTGTTAATCTTCTAGGTAAACAAGAAGAAAATCAAGATCTAGGTGAAGAATCCTCTCAAACGGAAGCACAGAATAAAGAAAGTTCTGCGAAAAAACGGAGTAACAATAAAAATGATAAAGAATGGGCTCCGTTTGATGAAATTTTAATTAATTTCGTAATGGTAAGACCTAGCTTATGGAATCACAAAATTCCTGTAAGTGAGAGAGGTCCTCTTAACGTAAATGAAGTACAAATTGAATTGGGAAGTAATACAAAATTCTTATAATTTTTTAACAGTAATTTGTATTTTTTTTTTTTTTATCTTAAAATGATGTATATGGAGAATTCTCAAAAAATCGGCTGATTACACAAGAAATTTTTAATGATGACGATTAAAAAGAATTGATATATTGTATCTTTATGCATTATATTTAACTTGAATAATACTTTAATGAAGATGAAATTTGAACTTAAGTACTTATGAATACCTTTCAATAAGTACCTTAGTTAATAGCGGTTACGTCGAGTTAACGAAGTTTACGATTTTTTTGGGGGTGGAATTGATTCAATTATTAATACTTAATCATGAATGTAAAAAGAGGTATAAGCAAGTAAATATACTTTTTTATTAAAGAAAAATGAACACTTCTGAATGGAATAAAATAAACTTTTAATATGATTCAAGGATGATATGTAATAATACTTTTGTGATTCAATGCGTGAAAGCTAACGGAGTTACGTATTGTAATATTTCACAATTCTTTGGTCAACAAATAGGGTACCTCATTAATAATCTCATCTCGTTATCTATCACAAGAAAGTATAAGGTAACTTGAAAATAATTTTTCAGTCATGTCACACATTATCCCATATGAAAGTTTTGGCCAAGAACGGAAACCGGCCGATTTTTTGAGAATTCACCATATATTATATTTACAGAAAAGTTCACCATAGAGAAGATAAAAGGCCGTTGGAAAAATCTTCGCAACTCGTATAGAAAATCAAAAAAGAAAGTTGAAGCTTACATACCCAGTAGTTCTGGAACCTCAGATTTTTAACACATGTAAGCGCGCTCGGTAATACACGCATATACTTCTGATATAAAATTCATAAGATGTACGTATTACAGCGTTGATAAAGGAATGTGTTGCGAGCGGTGGGAGATGATCCTCGCTATTTAGCAAAGAAAGTCGCAATCAAGCGCCTAAAATGCGAGCCATCGAGTTTCGGCGAGAAGAGAAACTCATCACTCTTGTACGAATCAGCTTGAAATAAACATCTCTTCTAATCTTAAATACAGAGTCCTTGTATTCTTACATTACTGTTCAAGCTCTCATAGCAGTAAAAGAAATGCTTAGTACACATTTCCCTACCTGCTCGAGTTTGAATAGTATTTTTCTTAAGGGGAGACACAAGTAAAACACGAAAAAATAAGGTTTTTTAGTTTTAACTTTTGATCCGTAGCACCTACAATGTTATCCATGTGAGTAGTATATAGCCCACTATAGCGAGACGGTTACGTCACCGCTATAGAGGGCTAAGGTGTAGATATTATTGTTTATGAAATATGATCTCTTCTAAAAGAGAGCGAAACGAATTGTTTACATAAATAAACAATTAAATGAGTATTTTATTTGTATAAACAAACAATTAAGTTAATGACTTATTTATAAAAATAAACAATTAAGATAACAATAAAATATTATTTTAATTATTCGTCTGATATAAATAAACTATTAATTTAATTTTTAAGTCCACTATACCGAGACGGTTACGTCATCGCTATAGCAGGTTAAGGTGTAGATATTATTGTTTTTTAAAATTAAAATACGTTATGGAAATATTATAAACAAATGTATATATATATATATATATATATATATATATATATATATTTGAAATTATTTTAAAATTGAAAAAAAATGAGAAAAAAGAATAAATAGAATTTATTTTTTTTTTCAAAAAATAAGTGAATAAGATAACATCAAGTTTACACAAACAAAGAATATATTCAAGGAAAAAAAAAATAGAAGCTTCTACGTTTTTTTTTTATTAGTGGTCCTGAAAAGGACCAATTATGGTGAGTATATATATTATTTATATTTTTTTATATCCCTGAGTTTTTGGGAATGAATATGTATTTGTTGAGTAATTAGTATGAAATTGTATTTTTTTAGCTTTTTCATCTTTGAGCAAAGGTTTTCTCTCCTCCATGGTTCCATCTGTATCTCGGTAAGATGGTTGTTTCTGTGTTCCTTGCACCTGACCCATTGTTCATCTCGACTATACTCTATGAGTAATGAAATGAAAATAAAAGTCTTTACGTAGTGTAAGAGTATTTATACTATATATGTTATGTTTGGAAATGGAAAAGTGGAGGGGATGAAATAAAAAAATCATTTTGTCAAGTATTTTGTAGCTTTAATAATCTATAATTTTTTGTAATACAAATATAATAAAATAATAATCGCGCATTAATTATTTATTGATTAAGTATTCATTATATTTTTTTAATAATACAGGTTGGATAACGGATTTCATTCTTTCAATTCTCATTCCAAATCTTTCTCTGTCACGACCTATTTGTTCCCACTCACCACGTCGCGCACTTTGACTTGCATAAGGCCACACATACATAATTTTAATAGTTGGTTTACCTTCCTTAAAATGTACACGCTTCATTTTTATTATATTTAAATCTTAATTTAGATTAAGGATCATACATGAAAGCATACAAGTCGTTGTAAATGTATGGTAAAGTATAAGCACTAATTTCTAAAATTACAATATTCAATGTAGATTTATCTAAATCTTTATCGTCAAGCATTTTTGTTAAAACAAAAGTTGTTACATCGTGAATTTTTACACTATAATATTGATTAAAATTAGTAAAGGTTTTCAATATAGATGACCTTACATCTTCCTCGCTATCTTTCTTGAACTGTTCCTTAAGGTATTCTTGGATGTAGTCGATAATTCTGTTGACTTTTCCTGCAAAACGTTCCAATTGTACCAGATGTCCATCTATACAAGGCACTGCGAGCTTAAGACCATCAAAAAAGACTTTTTGCAAGCAGGTTGAAGGCGTTTGGTACATAGATTTCCTTTTTTTATTAGGTGATTCACTTTGCTCTTCAACGTCTACTGGTTGAGCCTGTACTGATGGTTGAAATACTGCTCTTTCCTCGAGCACAATGGTTTTTGTATGGTATGATGTCGTAAATAAAAGATCGTGGTTCTCTAAATAAAGTTTCGATGGATTTCCGTATTCAGTTTTAAACACGTAACTCTCTTGAAAATAAGTGTTGATCAAGTCAAAATGATTTTTCAATAGTCTCCAGGCATTGATATCAAAATTAATCCATTTGGATGAAGTATTTGTCGATATCTTTACGCAAGGTTTGTAATATCCACCTTCATATTGTAAACCAACAGCTGCACGTTTGATCTGCGACTTGTTGAGAGAATATGTTGTCGACAAGAGCATACTATCTAAAGGTATACTATGCTCTTTTAAGCGGTTATTGTCACGGCAATTGTCATTCGTTGATTGTGCCATATTTGATTATTGTGTATAACTTGAGAGAGAAATAAAATTGTCGACTTACGTATAACCGAGTATTACTTGATTTGTATCTGAACTGGAACTAAACTTCCTTGAGGTTTCGCTTGTTCTTTATATTCCTAATCCCTACCACATTAAAAACCATGTGGGGGGAAAGAATGTATCGTTCTATATTCTTTTTCCAAGAATATCATGTTTATCTTGAAAGATAATATGTAAAAGATTCAACGATTCGGCATTGTTTTCGAAGAATGAAATATTATGATTTCTCGAAAATCAAGTTATAACGCTTATATTTTATCATCTCCTGTTGAGACATGTATTTAATCACATCCTGTCCGAAATAAAAAGATTCAAATGTCACAAGTTATTCCGTAGTATGTAATATTATATTTCATTGATAAGTAAAATATAACGGTCACATTATATCATTTCCTGTTAAACCGTATTCTGGCATAACCTAACAAAAATTTTAGTACCCTTTGTCAATAGTGATATCACGGTATACAATATTATATTTCACCGATAAGAGAAATAAGAGGTTTACATTTCATCATCTTTTTACTTGAGATTTATATTTCATCATAAACCGCTAAAAGATTCTATTCTCAACTTTGATGTCATATAATATTTAAATAATATGTAACGTATATCAAATATATTTTATTTCCTTTGTTATTAAAATATTATATTTTTGCATTAAATAAGTTTAAATAAATAGGATTATATTATAAAAAATTGTATAACGGAAATTCATAGAATAAATATATTTTCTCTGTGAAATGATAAGTTAAATATTTTTAAATAATAACAATATGGAAAGGATAAGGTGTAGGTAAATAATTATTGCGACGAACAATGTACATTTGATTAATATTTATTGTATATAAATTTCATGTTACAACGATGATAAATTTAATATTATATTCTCGAAGTACATGTGTGATTACAAAAGCCAAAGCCTAGTGAACGTTCGTTACTAAAAGCTTTTCCAGATTTTTTACGTTTAATTTTGTTCTTTATTAGTTTATTATAAAATTTTATAACTAAATTATCGTTCTTTTTTGAATCTCTTGAAAACTTACTGCAAAACGTACGTAAATTATGAAAATGAGACATATGATATAAAAACATAATACAATATTGACCGCAAACTTGCGAATCGTAGCTTTGCATTTGTTGCTTATTCCATTCGTATCGCACACAATTTCTTTTGAGTCTATCGAGATGATGTGATGAGAATGGTGGCAATCCGTAGCTGTCAAAGTAGGTTCCAATGCCATTTTTATTTATGTATATAGTAATCCAATGAGATCCACCTTTTGTATGATCGTCAACATTTGCAACTATAGCTGCTGGAAGTTCGAGAATGTTCGGAATCTGATCTGCAGCATATACACCTACAGTTCTAGCGTTGACTGTACTAAGAGCTTTGATTATTTGACGAGTATTCATTGTTCGTCATCTTCATAATCTTCATATACTTCCGAATTGTTATCTTTCATTGCCTTGATGGAATCTCTTGGTGATGACGGACGATCAACTTCATCCTCACCTCCATCGGCAACTGCGCGAGCTAACCTACGTGCTTTCAAACGTTCAAGAAGTGCATCGCTTAACTTCAATGGACTGTCGTTGAGGTTGTCGGATGTCATACACAATGATAGTTTCGTATGCAACCACTTCCTCAGAATATATGCCTGATTGAGGGCACATACAGCTCTTTTATACTTATCTTTTGTACTATGAGTGACACATGAAAATCCAGCCTTATGATATCTTGTAAAGAGTTCATTGAATGATGGTGAGTATATTTCTAGATTGATGATTTCTCGTGACATGGCTGCTTCTAGATACTTTGCTTTTTCGTAACCTCTAGTATAGATTTTTACAGCTATTTTTGCAATGTTGTATAAATTGAGTAGCAGTTCATCAATAGAAACATCGCCTTCTATCCATTGAATACCACGATGATGATTTATGACGAATTCGTTGCTCCGTTTTACTCCCGATGGTAATTCAGAGAAATTATGTGGTGATTTCACAATCCAGTGAGAGAAAACTCTAGTTTTTAAACTAAGTACCGCCACTTCCTTTGGAAAAAATTTATTGTCCCGATCTTTTAGACCTTGAATATCAATGACGAAATCCATGACTTTACTTTTTTGACCTCTTTCACTGTGCAGATTAAGACTTCGGAAAGAGACTGATGATCGGGGTAGTTCATCAATGATCTTTTATACTAATTACCCCCACTGTGATTTTACTCCCACTCTTTTAGCTTAAGCATTAAAATCCGTTATAATATTACGACTTGAATCTATTTCCAGAACGTTATCGTATTCTGCGTAAATGATACAATTTATTGTTTGTTCCAAGGCCTGATCAAATTTCACTTCTACTCTAATACTACCTCGTTTGATAAGATTCCAGTGTAAAGCAGAATTTGCAGAAAGATCGGGTGTCAGATCAAATGCAAACAAACAAAAACCTCTAGAATAATCTATTCGACTGAGACAAAGGGACTCATTAGAAAAATGTATTCCTGTCCCTGAAAATAAGGTGTGATAAGCTTCAACGAACTGAGGATTATCGCCTGTGAATTTTGGCTGTAGAGGTTTACTCGGTATTTGTACACCGTCAATGTAGAGCGAAAGATAATTAATTGAAAAATGTTGAAAGTTAAACGGATTTAATTGTCTATTTCCATTAAACGCCCTGTTATCGACGAAGCCTATTATAATTCTTTTTGGTAACTGTCCTAAAATAACGTTATCCAGAGTATCACCATGTATACCCCTGTGCATGGTGAATGATTTCACTTCAACTCGTGTAATAGGATATTTTGCGGTTGCTTTTGTTAAAGCATTGGCATGGGCGAGTAATATTCCTGGACTAATTTTTACACGCCGTATCATCAAAGAAGCTTCTTTTATACTAACACTAAAAGTATCATTTTCTGAAGCATCCATAAGGCAAAAAGCATCTTTACTTCAAACAAGTCGTACTCTTACTTCAACACCATTTAATAAAAATTTATTTTGATTGAAAACGTCACAATGTAGATGACCTATTAGATCTACTGTTTTTGAATTTTCTGTATAATATGATCGGTTTAATAGACCATGATTAGCTTCAGCACTAGCACGCGTTACGTTTGGTAGAGCTTCCATTTTTCCAACAGAATCGAGATACCAAAGAGACGTTGTTAGGTGTGAATTCATTGTAGAGCTTGAGTAATTTAATAATGTTTCGATATAGGCTCTGTATGGGTAAGCATTGTTTGGTGGTGAGACGAGTTTTTGATTGAAGAATATATCAACCTGATTAAACAGTGAGTGAAGAAAATTATTAACAGGTCCTACTTTACCATTCTCAGCGGGAATATTTGGTATAATTTGTACACGCACATTTAGCATCGTGTGTGCTAGATCTATATAATCCTCACCTCCAGGTATTACAAATTCAATCGGTCCATCGTCGGTAAGCGATGACACTGGTTTATATTGAATAAATTGTGAAGATTCTAAAGATGTTTGTGTTGGCGGAAGTGTAAATAAGTCTAATTCTGATTTCATGCACTCGCATGAGTTTGCATGTAAGAACGCCATCTTGCTTTTTTTACTTAGGTCCAAAAATATCTGTCACACTACGTAAACCTTGTATTTTCTTTTTGCTAACTCTTTTACGTTTTCTAATACCACCTTTCTTCTTTTTTATAACGCTTTGTTTTCTTTTTACTTTAGTACGAGCTGTTGAGCGTCTTTTAGGAGACTGACGCTTCCGCTTAGCAACACGATGTTTATATCCCGACCCCTTCATCATTTCAGAGATTTTATTAACTGCTTTCCTCTTGAGATTGCGACCTGATTCATGCATTCTCGTATTTACAGACTGTTTGAAATTTGTACCGTTGTTGCTAACATCGTCTAGTACATGCATTCCCGCGCGAACAGCTTCTTTACCGACTGCTTTTGCTCCACTGGTAAGATGAGGTAAGACTCTTCGAAAAAGTCCTCCTAGAAAACTTCCTATACCATGACCACGTTGGTAATGTGAACCGCTGAATACCCGGTGGATTCCGCCGCCGCCATTCTGCTCGGAATAATAAGCTACGTAATGAGACATTTTTTAAATTAATGATTACGTTTAAAGTGAAGCGTAACCGTCAACGTCCCATACTCAAATGGTATACGACGACCATGCTGATCCCTTATATCTAAAATGATATTCTGAAAAGTGTTATTAAGTAAAGGGATGTAATTTATAGGTGAAAACTGTTTTACTATGTTAGATCCAAATGTGTATTTTGTATTATTAAATGTGACTATACGTAACAGTGAAGCTTGAGTATCTCCCACTGTGTAAGGCACACAT
The DNA here is from genome assembly GCA_017163975.1 of Anastatus disparis. Classification (NCBI taxonomy): domain Eukaryota; kingdom Metazoa; phylum Arthropoda; class Insecta; order Hymenoptera; family Eupelmidae; genus Anastatus; species Anastatus disparis. Next base: position 822,245 of record JAFFSR010000286.1, on the reverse strand, counting down.
AAATCTGTGTAAATGTAGAATTGATCGGCTATTGCTCTTGCTAAACATGCTGGTCTATTACCGGTAATCGTCACTCCCTTTGTGCTCTCCTTATTTTTCTTTGCTTTCAAAGTAATAATCGCCTCTTTACCATAAAATTCATTTTCAAATCCGAAAACTTTTCTAAGCTTTTCATTCATTTGGATATAATGTATTTCTTCACATTCGCATACTCGTTGTATCGCGTAAAATCCTTTTCTTTTCTTCGAGGCGTCAAATACTATATGCTTATTAATATCACCAGCATGGTTATTGATTGCTCGGTCCAATTCACCAATATTTTCATATACTCCAGAGGGAAATGAACATTCAAATTCTTTTATATTGCTCACATCGAAAATATTTTGAGGGAGTTCTTTACTATCTATGAAGAAGGCAAACTTAGCTTCAGATTCTTGAATGTGTAAAATAGTACTGGGTAAATGAATTTCAGTCAATCCGACACTCCAATCACCGTGTAATCGTATCTCATGCGATAAATGGGTGGTAAAGCAAGATGTTGTGTTATCCGGAAAGTATTTCATACTACTATTACTAGGAAGAACCAAGTAAAAAGATTCATCTTCCATTTTTTAAAGGTTAGTTAATTCACTTGCGTTTATCCAAGAATTGAATTTTTCAGGATACCCATACCATTTAACGAGTACTTGCTTATTACGACCACGACCTCGGCTACGTATTACACGATCAATCTTAAACTTTTCTGTTTCGGCTAAACGTTTTTGTCCAACTTTAACCAACTCTTCGGGATAGAAAAACCCATCTATTTTTTCACCATTTAAATCTGTCAATTCGTACGTGTAAAGCTGCTGCCGTCTTGATATACGCGAAATTTTAAAAATTTCTTCGCTATATTCTTTCTCGTATCCTTTCTCGAAGGTACCTTTTGTACGACTGATGCGGACATAAGAACCCACCGAATATATAGGTGCGTGAGATGGTTTTCTTTGACTAAGAGCTCTTTTTTCTAAATTCATTCTCGCTTTGGAAGCATTATAAATTGTCACTTCTGCAGGTATCATTCTAATTCCACTGTGTAAAGCATGATTGTATGCTTTCACTATGTTTTGTATGACATCTATGTATCTGTGAGTATTTTTATGCGTAAAATATCGAAACATACGTTCTTTGAGTGTACGATTTAAACGCTCTACTACAGCTGCCTTGACATCTGGGTTTCGTACTGTACGAAACTTTATATCCCGCTTTTTTAAGTAATCTTGAAAGTTTGTTCCTGTAAATTCTTTTCCCTTGTCTGATTGAACAGAGATAGGAACTCGACCGTTCGATCTCTTGAGAATTTTTTCAAAAGCGTCGGCGACGCTGCTTGCACTTTTATCGCGAAGAATTTCTACCCAAGCATACTTGCTAAGCACATCTATAATAACAAGTAAGTAACAATATCCATCGTTATATTCTTTAAAAGATTGTATATCGCATAAGTCTATTTCCCAACAATCATCAATGTTTGTTACATTATATCTTAATCTTGGAAATCTTCGACGAATAGGTTTGTGCAATGTATAAACGTCTTGATTACTCAACCAATCGTAAATTTTAGCCTTTTCGCGTTTATTTCGCGCAATATTTACACGAATTAAATTACGCGCACCTGCATACCCGGCCTCGTGTGAAGTATCGTAATATATGTTTTTTAAAGACATTTTTTCTTAGAAACTAAAACTTTTCCACTTTTCCTTAGTTGAAGCTTTTTTATTTCTAGTAGTATGGTATTCGTGTCGAGAGTGTAATTCTTTTTCCAAATCTTCCAACTCGGTTGAATTTTTCCGTTTGCGATTTCTATTATATGGTTTATTAGGTTGATTTATTTTATACAAATGTAATACATCAGTATTACCAATGAGTTTTGCTGGTGTTTCCGATAATGACAAAAATCTTGTAATTTGTGCTCTACCAGGAGGAGGAATGGAATCTGTCTTTTTTCTTCGTACAACGTCGTTAGCTAATTCTATAATATTCGAATTTGGAATAACACTGCCCTCTAGTGTGACTTGTCCTGTATTATCCCATTTCAAGAGGTTTCCTACACCGTTTGTTTTCCAATGGTTAAGTAACAGACGTGCATTCCTCTTATAACTCTTTGGAATATTTTCGAGAATATTTTCATCCGTGAGTGGCGCTGCTAGCGTTGCCTCCGCCTCTTCGATTTCATGTTCTGTTTCGATTGCATTTTCTTGTCGTTCTACATTTTTGAAATGAAGATATTTCTGGAGAATTTGCATGTATTTTTAATACTTTTCGCGTTCATCCGTAATACTTTTGGAAAAAAGGATATCGTGCATCTCGGCGTCTAAACGTGACAACTTGTCTCCTTTGGTTTGCACAGTGTGCTCTATTTCAGGATTCTCGTGCTTTTGCTTCGTTGAACGTAAACCTCTTTCGTATTCATCTTCGGGTATTATAATCATTTTTCGCGTGCGCTCCATCACGTTTAGAAGTTAATTTAACCAAATATTTTTGATACTAAAGTACCTATAATCGGTGCCAGTAATAGAGGTAAAAAACTTCCACCGTTTTGAACGATGACGCGTTTTTTCTGATGCCAATTACTACTAGTCTTACAGCTCTCGTTGTTCTTTCTATCTTTTTTCGTTACTAGTTTTCGTAATACGTGTTTGTATTTTTTCAGTCGTTCTTTTTGTGATTTTTTTAATTTTACAGTACCATGTAACACGTTCAGGGCACATTCACATATACATCTGATTAAATTTTTATCAGACGTTCGAAGTAAGGCCACTCGTTGATGACTGTCTGAATGACAAAGTGCGTTCAAAATTGCGATACACTTTTTACTGAAGTTTGGCGGTAAACAGTTTCATTGACCTCCGATCTGATCAACTTTCTTCTTCTTTCCACGTTTCTTCGATGTTATCTTAGCCATAGCTATCCCTATACTGATGGTGATTCTTTTCAGAGTTTCTTTTTATATTTGTGATCTTAGCGAAATTTCGAATGATACTTTGGTAAGTATGCGTATTGTGTTTTATCATCCGGAAATATACATGTGCGAAATCGGAATTCCTCCTTTGTACTCTGTTTCAAGTCCAAGAAAAGATAACCGTGTGGTGCACGTGTACTGTCTAAATAGGCTTCTTGCAAAAATTTTGGATCCTCGGGATAAACTTGTCGGGCAAGATATTGAATTTGAGCTCGATCTCGTGGATTTTTAAAAATAACGATATAATTAGCATTTAATGAAATATCTCTTTGTCCACTACCTTTGTGAAAAAGATTTTGAGTGATGAAAATAACGCTGATATTTTTATGATGACTACCTTTTGTAAACAAATCCAGAATAATATTGTTGGAAGATTCTCGCATCAAGTCGTCGATAATTATTAATTATTAGAAAAACGCATCTCGAGGATTTAAAGTTATTTGACTTATGATAGGATGATTATTTACGTAACTATTAATTTCTGGATTTTCAGCCTTCGTAGCCGAAAGATTTAAGTTTTTCAATCTTTTTTTGCGTAGATTCAAATGCTTCATTCAAAGTACGAGCATAACTCATTGATTTTTCGCGATTCATAGGGAAACATTCAGGACAACCGTGAGAATAACATCCCTGATATTCAAATACGATACCTTTTTCACTAGGTAATGTCGGAGGTAAGAATCCGTCAACGCGAAAATTACCGGGTAACGTGATCTCTCGAGCTCTGCCTGCATGTATTATTTCCTTTCCCAATTCGCGCTCACACTGAAGTAACCATTGCAATGATTTTTGCGAATGTTTATCTGCACGACGATACCCAGTAGGTGGTATAATACCAATACTGTTTTCTTTTAAATAATTTTTCCTGTATACAGTCGAACACGCGGATGCTATTGTCGTAGCCTCGGTAAAAGGACAAGTTTTCCCACATTCTATGAATATTTTTCTAAAAGCCATACATGAAAGTCTTAAAATTTCAACATCCATACGGCAATAATCAATTATTTCACGTTTAAAATCAAACTCGGAGTTCTTATTTTCGTTATACCAGGAAAAAAAATCTTCTCTCTCGTTAACGGTCATTGAATCTGGAGCGTAAAATCCAGCATCAGGTAACGCACCTTTGTAATTCTGATTTTCTAATGTATTAAATAGGTGGGGAAAAAAGCCTTTTTTATTTGACGGTGGAAGACCAAAGGCTTTCGGAAGCGCGCTTAATTTCATGTGAAAATAATTTAAGCTATCTATAAATTTTGTTCGACCACACTGCAGCATGATGATGTTTTGTCCGTTCAAAATTACATTAGGTATTAATGACGTATTTTCAACTATTTCTTTTAGAATAAATTGTCCATCAAATCCGCCTGAATTATGAGCTATACAGATTATTTGATCAAATACAGATTTTTCGCGAATACTTATTTCAAGTAAACGTTTCACAGGTTCATCTCTAAAATCATATTCATGTACGCCGCATGTGGAACAAAGTGTATTCATATTTTCCGTCTCGTAGCAATCATCGCAAAGCTGTTGAACTACACAGAGATTTGGTATGTGAATTTTTACAGCTGGATTATTCCGATATGTACAATCTTGTCGTGTTTCGAAATCGTAAAATATAAATAAATTTTTTTTCGGTAGATTCTCATTTCTAGACGTTTCTCTTCTGGATGGTGGCAAGATTGGTTGAATATAACATAATTTGTTTATACTTTAATTTTTATGACAGACGTTACACCAGTTAACCTCACACTCATGCTTGAACTTATTAATGTTAATTCGTTTAAAACACCCATGACATACTTTAACAACGTCGCATAATTTTTTGTAGTTTTTTTTGTAAGATCCATCTGTTTTATGATTATTAAAACAATTAACACCGAAAAAATCGCGATTGCAATCTCTACAATATATTTTTTCAACATTTTCAGAATCACATGCTGGTTTTACGAAATACATGGGGCAAGTAGCCGTACATTTATGCTCATCTACATAACGATATCGTTTATTACAGTATTCACAATAAAATTTACTTCTAGCGAGCCCTGTCAAATTTAAAATAGTATCAAAATGTTTTCTACGATCGTTGTACAGAAGATTAATTACGGAATTTCTCTCGTGATTCACGTAAGGTCGACCATCGAAAAATGGAGATTCACCATTTCCAAAAGTTGATTCATCATAAATCACGATAGCTATACCGCGTTCCGCGTAATATCTTTGAAACGTCTCAACTTCTTGTACACTACAACCGTTATTTGGTATTTCAATATTAGCACCAATTATAATAGCGTTTGCACGTTGAATTTGTAAATTTCGCCTACCATCGTGTATCTTTTTCCATGTTTCACGCGCTTCTACCGTGTCAAATTTTTTCAATTTAATATGAGCTTCACCAACTACCAAAGCCCTGGGTAAACACTTTTTATCATCGTTTCTTATAGATACAACGGATCTCTGCCCAATTAAATTGATAGATAATTTTTTTTTATTCCGTCCACCTCCTTCACCTCGCGGTACATTTACAATTGTTACCGATAAAATAAAACTATTATCTATTTGAAAATCTTCATTACTTTGAATTAAATTACTAATCAATGTCCATAAATCATTATAAAAAAAATTATTTACTGGGCGAAGAGACATACCCGCAGGACCATGCGTTAACTGAATACTTCTAATACTTACACCTATTCTATCATCCTCACGCATCATAGACATTAAATATGAATGAATGTCGCGTATAGCATTTTCTAACCAAAGAATTAAGTTAACATTGGATGATGTAGGTGGCAGTATTTTAAGTAATAAATTAACACCATTTAATCTATATCTTTCTATATAATGACTCGTATTTTCAAGTATAATAAATCTCTCGCCTGGATCTCGTATGTCTAAATTATCACGCAAATTTTCTTCATCACTTATACGTATACCGTTATCATCGACAATATGATTTTCATTTACTTCTGGAATTTCTTCTGAATAAAACTCTCGTTCATTACTCTTATTTATATCTACCTTGACTTGAGTATTTACCTCTTTACCATTAACGCCACCACCTATCTGTTGGAACTGTGTTGATCGTGAAACAGATGTTAATGCTCGATCACTATATTTCATACTTTCGGTTTCCTTTCCGCATTTCAATAAGGAAGAGTTTGACATAGGTAGGACTGAAGATGAGGTTCCAGGAAAAATAAAGTTTTCAGTTTCTGAAATTTTATTAAATAACAATTTATTGTAAACAATATTTTACAAAATAATAATATTTTTTATTAATTTTTAATTAAACTAAACAGAGAAAATTTTAATGATGGAAGTTAACAAAAGATGAAAATTTATTTCAGAGTACAAATCGGAATTAGGAAATATATCTAAATCGAAAATCCATTTGAATTCTCCCAGAGGAACATATAATACCCTCAATAATTTGATGGATAAATATGTTGGAAGCTGAGGAAAATGGTCGATGTTCCTCCGAATAACTTTAAATAAAAATAAATTTCATAGGAATAATTTAAAAAAAGAAAAATGCCATAAAAAACTATATTCTTTTTAAGTCATTATAAAAAAACTATATTCACCTCTATTAATTTGACGAACTCTGCTATTATCTTCTCCGAATTCAAAATAACTCATTGTTGTACCATCCGGATGATGATAAGTTTCTTCATGATGTTCCCCCGTAATGAAAATATCGTGTAGAATATCCCGTTCTGTTTCCCCTTCGAAGTATTTTCCAAAAGTCTCCTCTACAGGAACCCGTATGCTACGACTATCCGTAGCATGAGCGAACAAAAAATCTCTGAATCTTTGATTACGTTCTGATTGAGAATTTTCTACTTTAACTTCTTCTTCTCTTTGTTCTTCTTTGATGTTTCTTACAATTGTTTCTTCAATTTCTTACATTCTCTGAATTATTTTCTTCCATTTCCATTCCTTCAACAAAGGCATTCACACTTTGTTGAATTTCATTGAGTTCAGCTGTGGAAAATTTTTTTTTTTCAGTTTCTTGATTTTCCTGTTTAACGGAATCATGAAAATCATTTTCCATATTACATTCGCTCTCTTCATCCATTGAGTCAAAGACAATTGAATCGGGCGAAGAAACAATATATATAGTCGAGTCATTGCTCTCTTCTTGAGTCAAAACTAATGCTTCATTTTCATTATTGTCATTATCATTAGCATCAGCATTTTCATTGTCATCATCCTCGTCATCTCTTAAAAGACGCTCTATTACTGACAAATAAATTTGGAATTATCTTTTCGATAAAAAAATTCATATTAAAATGAAATTCATTGTTTTTTATAATAAAATATTGAATTTTGTATACTAAATTTTTTTAATTATTTTACTTTTATCATATTATTATTTAAGAATTAAAAAACTGTATACAAAAAGTTTTTTATGTATTGCAAACATTTTATACGCGATTTCCATACGAATAACTACATTAAAAATTAATTTAATGTTACGAATGATATACAAAAACAGAAACTAAAATTAAAATGTTCTGGACCATTCTTAGAATTATGTTTGATAAGACTCAGTCACGTTCTTTAATATTCGTTTTCAACAAGCTTTTTAAATGTACTACAGTATTGAGTGTATATATATATATATATATATATATATATATATATATATATATATATATACTGCAGTGGGTGGATGTGTGTGTGTATGTGTGCACATACTTCAATGTTGAATATACATACATATATAGCAGACTATTTAAATACTATACAAATATATAAAAATATATACGTTCTATAGTACTGAGTATATATATATATATATATATATATATATATATATATATATATATACATATAATATAATATTTATTCAAATAAAATAGATATAGTGATTATTAAAATATAATGAAGATTTTTTATTATATTAATTAACAATTAATAAGTACTAAATATTGAAAATAATAAATTACCATCATTGTTTTTGTATAAATTTTGATTTTTAAAAACTAAAAATGTATTCAAATTATTTTTTTTCTTTTTTGAAATTTTCAGTTGAAAAAATCGTTTTTGATTAGTTTACTATGTTGTGTGAGTGTGTATACAGTAAGATACTCAAGAAATTTGAAGACAGAAAATCAACGCATACGAGTGTGCACATAGAGGCACATATAATTGGTGCGAAAGAGAAAGACTCTACACTTGCTATTTGCTTCTTGCTTACTTTTAAATCGGTCTTTTTCTCTTTCGCATCATATGCGTTCACTCGCACGCGATGATTTTTTATCTTCAATTTCTTTACTATCTTACTGTATGTGTGTGTATGTGCGCACATGTGTGTGTGTGCGTGTGTGTGTGCATGCGTGTGTTTATCATATTTATTTTATAATTAAAAAATATAAACATTAGAAATTTAAATAAAAAGAAAAATAATATTCCTTAGCAAGATTTAAAAAATTTGTCAAAGTAACGTCTCTAATTTCAGAAAATAAACAATTTGAAAATTTGCACAATAAAAATATAAAATATATTTTAAATATTTCTATGCATAATCTTCACATGTATTTTGCATTACTTATATATACTTTATATAATTTCATTTGTTTAAAAATAAGCTATTTCAGAAGAAAAAAAGATATAATTAATTTTTCTACTTACCATTTCTCTCTTCTAAAGAAATAATGATTTCTTGAACAATAGGCAAATTTTGCCATCCACGTTTTTTAATATAATCTACAACACATTCATGGGCAATTTTTGATTTTCTAAAGATTGAGAACAAATATAATAATTTACGTGGTCCACAAAAATACAATAAATATCTTAGTTCCCGTTTTAAATAAAAACAGCCCGTGCGTTTTACGCGACGTCGCCAAGCGAAATTGCAATATTCATTTACGTACTGAATTTCAGTACGTAATCGAGATGCAATTCGAAATATTATATTTACGAATAACTTTTCTGCAGGGTTGTTCATCGTCAAAAATCTCATATTGACTAATGAAAAAATAATCTTCCTTCTGCTTTTATACTTTCAAAAATTAATTATAGTGGGGTAGAAATTATTTAGTTTTTCAACTTAACTAAATGAAAAATAATCCATCCTACCACATCCTGTCGGTAACTTTTTATCAATAATTTAATAATAATTTTTCTCTTTCTTTTGTCAGCTTCTTATGTTATAAAAAATTCGATATATTGAATTATTAAATTTTTCTTTGAAAAAAAGATTAAGTAAATGAGCGTAACTATGTTTTAGTTTTTTTCAACTTATCTAAAGAAAAATAGTACATCCTATCACATCCTGTCGGTAACTTTTTATCAATAATTTAATAATAATTTTTCTCTTTCTTTCGTCAACTTCTTAGGTTATGAAAAAATTCGCTATATTAAATTACTAAATTTTTTCTTCGAAAAATTAAGTAAATGAACTTTTATCTACTCGTAAAGCGTCCTGAATAAATATTCATATTTTTAAACTTTCTTATTTTTATCATTCTCTTTTTTTCTAAGAAAATTAGATCCCAAAAAATATCTTTATCAAATTAAACATATTTTTTCTCTTACATCAACTAGGAGTTTTATTCATTCTGTATTTATAAATTTATTATCATTTCCTGTTAATATTTATTTTATAGAATATTTTACAAATATCTCATTACAGGTCAACGAGTTTTGCTCTAAGAATATTTTATTTCAATCTTTCGCACCGCTTTCATCAATTAAAATATCTTACGAAGATTTTTGCTTACATTAAAAATTATCGATAAGGATAGGTTTCGTGTACTTTTGTTTTTAATATACATCCTGTCGGTCATCAGTTTTCTTCTATCGAAATTATTTTTTTCGAAAGCAGAGTTAGTTCTTGCTCAAGGGTCAAGAAGTTAACATGGCACACCTACGAGAAAAATACACTCACTAGGAGAGTATCACATCTCCAGATCACGGATTTTGCTCTAACTTTGAGATAGATTTTCAGATGTCAAAATATGGAAAAAGCCAGAGTTATAGACTCCAACGCTCAATATTTCTCTAGTTGCAGGCAATTAAAGAAAATCACTAAAAAAGTTACTAGATTTTTAAACGCATATAATTCTTTAGCATTAATAGCTAGACGCTTGTAACTGTTTTTAAACGGAAGCTATGTTCAAATCCTTTCGAAAAAGCACCTATAGCATATCAAAATATTATTTTTTCCTAAAGTTACAGCGTTATGAAAATTGTACTACATTTTAACATTTATCATTAATTAATATTTTTAAAAGGAAATTCAGCTCAATTTCTTATAACGCTGTAACTTTGGGAAAAAATAATATTTTGATATGCTATAGGTGCTTTTTCGAAAGGATTTCAACGTAGCTTTCGTTCAAAAGCAGTTACAAGCGTCTAGCTATTAATGCTAAAGAATTATAAGCGTTTAAAAATCTAGTAACTTTTTTAGTGATTTTCTTTAATTGCCTGCAACTAGAGAAATATTGAGCGTTGGAGTCTATAACTCTGGCTTTTTCCATGTTTTGACATCTGAAAACCTATCTCAAAGTTAGAGCAAAATCCGTGATCCGGAGATGTGATACTCTCCTAGTCAGTTATTACTGCAAAAAAGTATTTGCGATCGGGAAATTTTTTCGTACGCTACTCGACTCGATAAGTATATTACACGCTACTTCGATTTGGTAACAAGAAAAAAAAAGTTAAAAAATCAATTAAGAAGGTGGAAAAATTAATTTTTAATTTTTCATGTTATCAACATGAAAGCATTCCACATTCTCTCACTAGAGGAGAGAGATGCATATCTTGTAATGTTGCCTTCTATGTGGGAACTCGTTTCAACAAGTGGGTACAGTGTCAACATTGTAGGAGATTTTCGTGCGTAAGTTGCCGAGACTCTCCATGCTCATGTATCCAATTTATGGATACTCCAGCTTCTCCACCATCTGAGAAGCAAGAAGTGGACGAGGAGGAAGAAATAAATATTCTTGATTAACAGAAAAAAAGAATAATAAAAACAATTGAGTAAAAATTAGTTAAGTAACATTAGTTTTAGTTTTTAATCTATTTTTTAATAACTTTAATAAGTATAGTGTTGTGGTGAAAAAAAGAAGATTAAAAGAAATCATCAACTTTAGCTGATGTCTGTAAGTATTTTTTATTATATTTTAAAAATTTAAATTATAACTTTCTCTCTCTTACATTCCTTTTTTTTTTAATTAAAAAGTGTAGACACTTTTATTTTAAATAACTATAAAAATGTTAATATGAAAACAATAATTTTATTTTATCGTAAGAAGAATATTTTTAAAGATAAACAGTAACTCTCTCTCTCTCTCTCTCTCTCTCTCTCTCTCTCTCTCTCTCTCTTTTTCTCTTATTTTTTATAAATAACTCATTAACTTAATTGTTTGTTTATACAAATAAAATACTCATTAATTGTTTATTTATGTAAACAAATCGTTTCGCTCTCTTTTAGAAGAGATTATATTTCATAAACAATAATATCTACACCTTAGCCCTCTATAGCGGTGACGTAACCGTCTCGCTATAGTGGGCTATATACTACTCATGTGTAATGTTATTCAAAATCATCTAAAGAATCTATAAAAAAATTTTCAGCTCGAAATATTAAAAACTGTGGCACTAGTTCCATTTTAACGACTGCTCGATTCAGTGATAAGTGAGGAAGGATTTTTTTATAGATTCTTTAGATGATTTTGAACAACATTACGCATGGATAACATTGTAGGTGCTACGGATCAAAAGTTAAAACTAAAATACCTCATTTTTTTTGTGTTTTACTTGTGTCTCCCCTTAAACAAATTAAATCTTCGTAACTTGTCAGTTTAAATAAAAGTGAAGTGGTAATTTCCTTCACTATTTTAAGTTAATCATTCTTATCGTGTGTGTATAAAGAGGCTAAGTGCCTAGTGATTGTGCCTTGCATCGGCGTGCTATGTCGTAAAGCTTTGTGCTTGGGGTTAGCACGTTCTTGCAAGTGTGTTGCTTATAAATACTGAACAATAAAATAAATGATTCAGTGCAAGGGGCAAAATTAAGAGTCCTCAATACCTCATGCTCCTATAATTTCCTTATTTATTTTTCAGGAATATAACTTAGAGGTCTGACGAAAGTAATGGACCCGAACCTACAGGACATGGCGTTCCTGTAGTGTACGATCTGGCTTTCGTCAACCTAACTTTATTAAATAACTCAAGATCTTATTAATTCGACGAGTTTGTACGCGCAAGAGGGATAGCGCGATAAACTCGGAGTGTTATATATAAACGACATCCATCTTGTCTTATATTCACGTTAGATTGTTTCTCATTGCATAACAATCTTCTCGGAAGGTAAAACGAGGTGCGAAGTCGTGAGTGTATGGTGATTGTATTCATCATATACTAGAAAATCGTACGTCATAAGTAATATAACGTTGTAACTCGCATCATAATTATATGTATAACGTAACAAATGATGATTTATAGTATATGGCGTCACAATTGGCGCCCTCTGGTATTCTTAACTTACGCAAATAAGATGAAAAAACTGTCATATAAAATAACATCGTATTTATGTACAAAGAAAGTCAATTTTTATTTGTAATAGCGTCGCGTCACATAATAAAATACAACTGGCGCCCACAACGTCGATTTAGAACTCACGACTGAGTAATTTATAAAATAAAAATTTTGTTTCTTAAAAGCCAGATCGTAGCTGCGTCACAACTGGCGTTTCCCGGTCGAATACAACCCATACCTGAATTATTTCTTAGACAAAAAACTTTGTTTTTGTAATGAAGCGCACTAAAGTATGTAATAAAATACAACTGGCGTCTTAAACGTGTATAAAACCTATGTATAGAGGTTAAAAATAGAGAATAAAACTTGAAATTTGTAAATTATAAAAGCACGCTCGTAACGTAAGCGGAATAAGACGATATTTAAACAATAAGAAATTAATATAAAGAAATTTAATAAAAAGAGGCGTCCGTGGCTCAGTCGGCTACGGCGCGTGCCTAGACGGCTGAGACTCGTTCGTTCTCGAGGTAGTGGGTTCAAATCCCCGTCAGATCGAGAAATTATTGGTGGCATTTTAACACGTGTCACTGGTTTCTTTCAGGGGCGGGAATTTGCTTGCTGACCGACAACAGAAAAAACATTGAACATCCACCGTTTTTTCACAAGTTCCAAAAACTACAGTACCTTAATGTTATCACAGTCGCTAATACCTATTATGGGGAACGCGACTTTAAATAACTGAATTAAAAAAAAAAAAAAAAAATTTAATAAAGAAATTTAAGAAATTAAATCGTATTAAGAAATTTTGAATTGATATGTAATTTATGTTTATTTATTAAATTAATTAAAATATTGTTTTTCTCGATAGGGTAGATGTGGGTATTACAGCGGAATCGACGTATGCGATAAAGAAAACTTATCACTTTTATTCTTAATAAAATATTTAAACATTGATTAACTAGAAAAAAATTAATTTAGCATTTAATTATAGAGTTAAAATTAAGAAAAAACGAATTTAAAATAAAATGTATTTGTGGCTATTGCTGCGGCCGTGTTTCTAATGCTGTGTGCCAGTTACTATTGACACTTTTATATATTCTGTTCGAAAAGTTGAGGTTAGGTTTACCACGTGTTATAATAATAAAAGGATGCCACAGTAATTCATATTTGGTGATTTTAATGGCGCATAATACTAAGGTGTAAAATTAAAATATTAAATATGTGCTAGGTGAAATTTCCAAAAAATATATAACAAGCAAAGATATATTTTATTTAATAATGATTTTATTTTACGTAAAAAAGAATAAAAACAGAAAATATTGTCAAATTTAGTATGCATACGTGATCGCGATTTTACGAAATTTATCAAGATTTTAGAACAGTTCAATTTCAAATAACCAATATTAAATATTTTTAGACTTTTTTTGTGAGATATATTTTTTAAAATATTAAATAATACTTATAATATTTGATTATGCATTCAAATATTATTTATGGACTTGGAAAAAATTATTTTTACGAATTTTATATGAAAAAACAGTAATTAGCACCTCCGTAGCAATACCCACATCTACCCTATCTATTTGGCCATAAAATATAAATCAAAAAATTATAAACAGTTACTATAAATAAAATAGTAAGATTAAGTGCGGTAGAATTCATTTTAAAATCAAAAGAAATAAAAAACAACAAAAACGAACAAATAGAGAAAATATTAGAAAAAACAAAGATAAAATTAGAAAAAGGCCAAAAAGATAATAGAAGAAAAGAATATTTTATACTAGAAGCAAGCAGAATTGCAGAAATATTAACAAAGGTTAATGAAAATATAGGTTTCGCGTATGTAAAAATAAAGAAAAACGAGGCAAACTTAGAGTATATAGACGAAAAATTAAATAAAATATTGGCAAGACAAAGTAATCTAGTTGAAAAAATCAATTTAATAGCCCATAGATTCAATCATAACATGCCTAGATTAATAGAGCATTTGTGCGATTCAGAAAGAGAAATAGAAAAATTAAAAATTTCGAAAGAATAAAATTAAAATTATTTGAAATGCTATGCGATAGTATGTTGAAAACTGATGAAAATTTGAAAAGTGAAAGTAACGTACAGAAAAGAATTCGCGTTCAAATCATTTCGCATGGCACATCAAATAATACATACAAAACACAGCATATACATTGAGTGCAAAAGTAAATAAACACTCAAAAGTAAATTGATGTTAGCTCCGGATTATATCAAATAAAATTTAACACGACAAGAAATAAAATATTAAAATTAAAAGCAGTGACGCTCAACTTAAGCAATGGCACTCAATAATTAGAAAGTAAATTGATAACGGCAATTAACATGTTTAAAGTTAAATAAAATATAACTAATCAAGAAACACAATTAAAATGAAATTGTCGTATTGAATTTTATTGAAAAACGAATGGGGCATTTAACGTTTAATAGCTAAATTTAATTTTGATAAATATGATTTAAATATAACATAGAAATAAATCAAACGTTAAATGTTTCAAATTCAAAATAAATTATTGTAAAGGATAACGCCACAGACATATAGAAAATAAGTAAAAAAAGATTAACAAACTAGAAATCAATAAACAATTAAACAGTTAAATTTGGAAAAGAAAGCAAATTTTTAATTTTAAATATCAAAAGATTTTATGTTGAAAGAAAAGAGTTTCAATTTATATTATAACTTTTGATTATCAATTAAGAATTTTAAACCTTTGAATATTTTCTTTTTAGACATTTCTGATTTTTTTCTATAAACTCTTTATCAAGAAACATTTATTTGATTCTTTTATTGTAATTTGTGTACGTAAATAAATAATAAATTAAAATGCCGTCTACGCGTAGATCCGATATTATACTACAAGAGATACAAGAACAACAAGAAAAAGAAGAAACAAAAAAGAAATTGAATATTAATTTAGTTGAATGGATGCAAGCAGTTACATTAGAGCTTAAAATACCATCCACACAAAACGACAGTCTGGAAAATTCCTTAAACAGCTCAGGTGATTAGGAAAGAATAGTAAATGTAAACTTAGACAAGGACACTATAAAAGATATGTCGATAAAAGATCAGCTCGAAGTACTAACCGATGCTTTAAAAGAAGTACGAAAAGAAAACAAAAATCTTGAAAACTGCTTAGAATGACACAAAGAAGAGCAAATAAAGCAAAAACAGGAATATATGAGGGAAAAAGAAGAATTAAAACAAGAAAATGAAAGATTAAGACATGAAAATAAAAGATTAATTGATGAAATACAGGACAATTTAACACAAAAAATTAATGAGACTACACAAGAACAAGAGGAAAGAATTGAAGAACTTTAAGCAATAGTGAATAGAAACAGCACACGTACACAAGCAACTGAAATTCCTATACACAAAAATAAAAATACCAATGCCCAAATATGAAGGGATAAGTGATGAACGTCCTATGAAATTTTTAAATGAACTAAGACAATACATAGATTTAAAAGGATTAACGAAGAAAGAAACATTGCAACTATTGCAAAATATGTTACAAAAGGAAGCGAATGCATGGTGGTATATTTACCAAGATAACGTAAAAACATTTGAACAATTTAAAAATATATTCTTAGAACGTTATTGGAACGAAGAAATACAGAGAACAACACAAAGAAAAGTAGAATATGGTCAGTACTATGAAAATAATAAAATGAGTCGTGTAACGTACGCTACACAGATATTCGGCTTTGCAAAGGAACTGCAATTAAATTATTTAGAAGAGGAATTGACCATTAAAATAAGTAAGCATTTCGACAGAAACATCAAGCAAGCTATGAAATGTTCACAAATAAAAAATAAAAACACACTATTTGAAATACTTGCAGACTATGATAGGGATGGTAACAAAAGAGATAGAAACACATACAAACAGAAAAGCCCTCAAAATTCATATAAGCAACAATATCAAGAAACAAATAGACAAAGCCAATATAACCAACAACAGCAACAAGATACAAACCAGTAAAAGCAACAGCACCAAGAAATAGACACATACAATGCTAGAAGAGAAAATACAAACAAAAATGTAAACAGTCACACCCTACTGAAAAAAATCACATGGGATCCCTTATGGGATTTCATATGTGATCCTTTACGGGCTCCCATGTGGGGTTTTAGTGCGGGATCCTATATGGGATCCCATATGGGGTCCCATAAGAGGTCCACAAGCTAAATTCTAAATATATGGGACCACATATGGGATACCATATAGGGTCCCATAAAAGGTCCACAAACTAAATTCTAAATATCATATGGGATCACATATGGGATCCCATATGGAGTCCCATAAGAAGTCCACAAACTCACACTGAGAGAAAAGTGGAGTCACACGAACTTGCCGCCGGAATTGGAATGACGGTATAAAAGGAGTAAGTGGGGTCGGAGTTATCACAACTGAACAAGCGGAGTAGCAGCTACTCCGCTCGCGGAGACAATATACCGCCTCATAGGCCAAGTGTATATAAAAGTTACGTTAAGCAGGAATAATGCTGTTAATGAATTTTTTTCAAGTTTCATTATTTTTTGAGATTAGGCTAAAGACGATTGTAGAATATATTATTGAAGATAAATAATTATTTATAAATATATTCATTCAAAGAATTTTAGTGAAGAATAAATTTTTCGATTACGTTACAGTATGATATCATAAGATGGAAGTATATTATTCAAAGTGAAATTATTAATAACATTTTATTTTGATTGAGTCGTAAATTTCTTTTAAATATTGCCAATTCCTGTCTCTGTAAAAACACAGACTGCGAACAACAAAACGAACAAATTCTATTTTTCAATAATGAAAAATGTTTTTAAATATGAAATTATAAATAATTTCATACTATGCAACATTCATTTTCAGAATATT
Organism: Anastatus disparis; assembly: GCA_017163975.1. Lineage (NCBI taxonomy): Eukaryota > Metazoa > Arthropoda > Insecta > Hymenoptera > Eupelmidae > Anastatus > Anastatus disparis. Next base: position 804,840 of record JAFFSR010000286.1, on the reverse strand, counting down.
TATAAAAATACTTATAAAATATTATATGAATATATTGATTATATAAGTTATTTACACATAAAAAAAACTCATTCAAATTTGTATTTGAGGTTATGTTTAAAATTTTTTAACTGCAAATCTATCTATTAATTGACTCAGGTTCCATTTCATCGAAAGATTTTTCACAAAATCATCCATTTTGCATTCCAATATTAAGGCGACTTTGGATTTTAGGTTAGGTTTTATTTTTGAGTTTACAAATTACTCTTTCAATACGTAAAATTTTTCATATTTTTTAATTTTTCACCATTCTACGGATTATAATAAATGGTGGAAAATTAAAAAATCCAAAAAGTTTTAGAAACTGAAAGAGTAATTTGTAAACTACAAAATCAAATTTAACTGAACTTTCGTAGTTACCTTAATAATTAATTGTTTCATTAACAAAATTAATTTTCAAATTAAACTTTATAAACTCTCAGCAATCAAAGACAAATAGATCGAGTTCGTGCGTCGTCTATATACCGCAGCGAGGAGTAGGGATGACTTGCCTCGCGGAGTAAATGCAACTCCTTTAACGCGAGTCTAGACAACGTACGTTAGTTTCGTTGGTATGACTCCGCTTTTCTCTCAGTGCAATTCTAAATATATGGGAACACATATGAGATCCCATATGGGGTCCCATATGTGGTCCCATATATTTAGAATTGAGTTTGTGGACTTCTTATGGGACCCCATATGGGATCCCATATGTGGTCCCATATTATATTTAGAATTTAGTTTGTGAACCTCTTATGGGATCCCATATGGTATCCCATATGTAGTCCCATATATTTAGAATTGAGTTTGTGGACCTCTTATGGGACCCCATATGTCATCCCGTATGTAGTCCCATATTATATTTAGAATTGAGTTTGTGGACCTCTTATGGGACCTCATATGGGATCCCATATGTAGTCCCATATATTTAGAATTTAGCTTGTGGACCTCTTATGGGACCCCATATGGGATCCCATATGAAATCCCATAAGGGATCCCATGTGATTTTTTTCAGTAGGGCACATACTATAATCAAAAACAAGAATACAGGAAACCAAATAATAGAAACGAACAAATAAATAGTGCTAGAATAATAGAAAGATCTAATAGAAACAGAAATATACAACGCGAAGTACATAAACAACCAGTAAATCAAGATCAAATAAAAGAAGCAAGTAGAGAAATGGACGAAATATCAAACATGGAGAACATCACAATAAGAAAAAAGCAGGAAAACTAAATGAAGTTGTATCTGAAAATAAGAGAGAAGGGGTAACAGATACAACGAACAATAATACCCCAATACCACCAGAATGTAAAATAAGTACTATAGAACAAGAAGATGAAACAACGATAAATCAACAAATAACAACATGTCCGGAAATCAGAATAAAACTATAAGGAAAAATTACACAAGCATTAGTCGACACTGGAAGTGAAGTCACTTGTATTTCAGAAAAATTTTTTTATGAGAACTTACATCATTTAGAAACATGCTCAAGGTTACCAATAACAGGCAAATAAAACAGCAATAAGCTCCAAATCAAAGAGAATAAAACAGCAAATATTAATTAACACAGATTTTAATGGGCAAAAGATAAATTTAATATATCTAATAATACCAAATTTGATAAGAGATTGTATCTTAGGGTATGACACGCAGAAATCAGTACATATGATAATAAACACGTTGTACGAAGAAATACTATTATCTATTAACGATGAATACGTTAATATAAAATATAATGAGCAAAAGCTCAGTGAGTACGCTCACATTCAAATAATCGAAACACACGAGAGCCTGATTGACTTAAAGACATGTGTTATCGAAAATAAACGAGAAGTTATGAATTTCTCTCACATAGAAAATCATTTTTCAACTCACATTCTCACAAAAGATGAGATTGGTGAAAAAATAAAACAAGGTGAAAATATAACACGTCAACAAGAGATTCAGTTAATAAATCTGATCTCAAAATACAAATCAGTATTCAGTAATGCACCGGGACTTTGTTATCATATAAGTATGAAATTAAAACAACAGATGATGCACCATTCTACTTAAAGCCATATCCTATACCGATACATCACCGTCAAAAGGTATTAGAAGAGATAGACAAAATGCTACAATTAGGAATTATTAGAAAATCCAATAGCCCATAAATTAACTTTATCGTAACAGTAATAAAGAAAGATGGATCTGTAAGGTTATGTTTGGATGCTAGAAAGCTGAACGAAAAAATCGTTGAAGATTATGAAGCACCGCCACCGATAGAAGAAATATTTCTATGGTGTAAGAAAATGAAATTCATGTCAAATTTAGACTTGACTAGCAGTTATTGGCAAGTTGAATTGACTAAAAATAGCAAGAAATATACAGCATTTAAAATAGACAATAAAGTCTATGAGTTTAATGTAGCTGCCTTCGGAATTAAGACTAGCAGTGTTACTAAGTGCAGTATTACTAAGGGGTCTTGGTGAAGTAATGAATGATATGCAAGATTTCCTGTTGGCATTTGTAGATGATCTACATATTAGATCATCAACATTCGATGAACATGTATTTCATTTAGAAGAATTATTCAAAAAAGCTGCAAAACATAATATAAAATTTAATTTTCAAAAGTCAAATTTTTACAAAAAAAAAATAGAATTCTTAGGTCATTTCATATCAGCTGATGGCATTGCGCCAGATCCTGATAAAATAAGATCAAAGAATTCAAAGTATCAAAAAATCAGAAGCAATTAAAAGCTTTCTTAGGTTTTGTAAACTTCCATACAAAATTCGCAAAAGGATATGCAAATGAAATATTACCATTGATATCCTTTTTGCGAAAGAATGTTCCATGTATATAAACAGATAGGCAGCAAAAAGCTTTTGAAAAAATAAAAGACTTATTTGACGAAAACATCATTTTAAAATTCGTTGATACAACAAAGCCATTTATATTAACTACTGATGCGAGTGATTACGCAATCACAGCAATACTGTCACAATTAGATGACAACAATTATGAAAATATTATATGTTTTATTAGCAGAACGCTAAAAAGTAGTGAAATTAATCATTTCACAACTGAGAAAGAGCTATTAGCTATAGTATGGTCTTTACAAAAATTAGACACCTATTTAAAAGGCGCAAAAAATATAATTGTAAAAACAGACCATCAGGCTATAACTTTCCTAAACAAGTGTAAATTCAGTAATGAAAGACTGAAAAGATGGAGTCTAGCTCTCCAGGACTACAACATACATCCTGAGCATATACCAGGAGAAAAAACAAAGCTGCAGATTTTTTAAGTCGCCAAGATACGACAGAAAAGGATTATAAAAAAAATGAAATAGTAATCGCTGCAATAGCAAAGAAATTCGAGATAAAAAATGAGTTAAAAAGAAAGTTGGCAAAATTGCAAATTCTTCAGCAACAAGACACATATTGCAATAAGATTAAGGGAATGTAAAATGGACACTACACCTGAACTCATAAATATTCACCATCTTTACATTTTATTGCAAAATTTTCAATAAAAAAATGCATTGGCTTGTAGTATGTACCATAAAGATTATTCGGTTAAATTTTTAAATAAATTCATTCATTAGTTATTGAGAATTTTGGGTTCCAAAATTATTTATTAAAATTTTTCAATTTTGTACAGGAATCCAAATATCTTAAAAACTAATAAATAGATTTATTTCAAAATTTATCTAAATAATCATCATGGTACATACTACAAGCTAATGCTTTTTTTCTGGAAATTCAGCAATAAAATGGAAAGGAAGCTAATATCTATATGTATAGGTGTAGTGTCCGTTTTACATCTCCTTAAAGAAAAAATGAGAAGCAATAAAAACATTCAAAAAACATACGAATATATAGATGGTATGTTAACAAAAAAGTCAAGTACAGGAAACAAAATTATACTACCTGAAGATTTAATAAAGGATATGATTACAAATACACATGAAGTTTATGGACACATAGGCCCAAAGAACACTTTTAAAATGTTAATGGAAAATTTCCAAGCTCCGAAACTCAGAAAAATAACTTATACAATATTGAAAACATGCGAGATTTGTCAAAAAACTAAATGGTTAAGTGTGAAGTATAAACCACAGACAACACCAATTCTAGTAGAAAGAAAAAATCAAATGCTGTCAATTGACTTTTATGGCCCATTACCAGTGTCAACGGGGGGCGTAAATCATATATTAACAACAATTGACACATTCACTAAATACGTGGTCATGTACCCTATAAAAAGGGCAAATGCACCAGCGGTAATAAAAAAATTGTCAAATGATTATTTTCCAAAATATGGAAAACCAGAGTCTATAATCACAGATCACGGAACCCCATTCACAGGAAATAAATGGGAAAAAACACTCAAAGATGAAAACATAAAAATGTTATTCTCATCTATTCGTCACCCACAGAGCAACATCGTGGAACGAATACGTAGAGAACTAGCAAGATTCTTTAGAACGTTTTTAAACGATTCACATAAATCTTGGGCATCCTATGTACCAAAAATACAAGAAATAATGAACTCAGTGTACCATGAAACTAGAAGGTTTACGCCACTTGAGTTGCATTTTAATAAAAATCCAGAAAGATTTTGGCAAAAATATTTTAATTTTGAAAAATCAAAAATTAGCTATGAAAGAAAATCTATTTAACAAAAGAAAACATGCATAAAGAGAAGAAAAAACGTGCAAACAAACAAAATCTAAATAAAAATCAGCATGAATTTAAAATACACGATAAAGTATTAATAAAAGCGTTAAACGTTTCTGACACTGAAAATAACAAAATTGTTAAGTTTTTTCAAATTTATGAAGGGCCATACATTGTAAAAAATAAAATAGCAAATGATACATATTTGCTAATAAATGAGAAAAATGAAGAGAGGGGAAAATTCCACTTGGACAACCTCAAACCATTCTATGAAAATTAAAATTCGTATAAAGTAGAAATAAGAGTAAAAACCAATACAATTAAAATAAATAACAACACATACAAACAAGAAACATAAGGTATGATGAAATACAAGGTATCATCATAAATCAAAATAAAGGTTGTTTCAGCGACAAAGTAACAGTGGAAAGACTTAGAAGTAAACTAAAATTCTAAGAACCACCAGTTACAATTTTAAAATATCAAAATTAAATTAAAAGTAATAGTATAAGAAAGTACCGAAAAGAAAAAAGCTATAAGTGCATCTCTGTAAATAGTAGCATAAGTTTTGTGTATAGTATAAGTGATTAATTAGTATAAACAAGAACAAAAAAATGTACAGAATGAGCCCATACCCGTACAAAAGGAAGATAAATTTTATAACACACCCGAACAAGTTCCGGCATTCTGCAACGAGCCCGGATTTATATGTGAGCTGCAGATACGTAGAAACGCAGGTAGATGAAACCCTGCTAGAAACTAAAAGCCTGAATATTGTATAAGATGAGTCACTAAATAAAAGCATAAATTATGAAGATAAATTAAGCAGATCGCTAAATGGTTTTACTCCAGCAAGCAACTTCAATGTAGCAGCAACAGGACAAAGAACACAAGCAAAAAACAAAAATAAAACAGCAGGAACAGCAACGGAAACAGAAGGCTCAAACACATCAGAAAAGAATAGAAAAATAGAATATATGTACAACACAGAAAAGTTAATAACAAAACCACCAACAGAAATAGACCAGGAAGTGTACTTAATAAGTTACAATAATAACAAAGAGAAAATTAAACTAATACATTGCCAGGACGACACACTTTATAACCAACGGCTACAGCAAATGGGAATTGCATCCAATTCAGAAGATTTAGCAGATCCAGAACCCAACTTTGACATTTGGCTACGCAAAAGACAGCGATATATAAAAAGATAAAACAAAAGATTAGAATAAAATGTAAAATAAGAAAAATCTTGCAAAAACTAAAAAATTCAATATGATAAATTAAATAATGTTAAAATCAAAAAGGAAAGAAAAAAGAAAAAAAAGCTAGTAAAAGTAAAATCAAAATTAAATGTAAAGTATAGTGATTAGTTGGCTAGTTTGTCTGTGAGCGTTGAGGAAATAAAGTTTTTCGCACGTATTTTCTCTAAAAGCAAAAACATTATTTAAAATGAAAAAGAATAAATTAGGTATAGAAATTTAAATATAAAAACGTTTATTTCAAACGTTAAATACGTGCGAAACACTTTATTTGGGGGGCACGTATAGCCCACACAAACTTGCGCATGTAAATTGTTTAAATTGTTTAAAAACTAAGAAATAAAATTGTTTATAAAATTAAATAATAAGGCAATTACAAAATGTGAAAAAAAAAGATATAAGTAACATTACGCACGACCAGTCGTAGCAATGCTTTTTATCAGTTAAAAAATATAATTCATATAAATTTATGAAATAAAGTGCATTTTTAAATAAAATCAAAACTACTTTATTTCAGGGGGGCATTGAGACCTAGCATTTAGATTTGCATTAGCAAAAGCATTGCCGCGAGTGAGTGCAGGTAGGGATATAGAAAGAACCGAACGCGCTTATATGAACGCGCAGGTATACGCCCCAATTTTTAACACATGTAAGCGCGCTCGGTAATACACGCATATATTTCTATTATAAAATTCATAAGATGTACGTATTACAGCATTGATAAAGGAAAGTGTTGCGAGCGGTGGGAGATGATCCCCGCTATTTGGCAAAGAGAGCCGCAATCTTCGAGCATGTATTACTGGAGAAAGCCTTTCAGCTATTAACTACGTTACAAGGTGAAGAGAGAAAAAGCCTCTATTTTGGTACGTGCTATCTCTCTCTCACTTTCTTAGTGGGAAACAGAAGCAGCCAATCAAATCAGGCGAGAGAGAGACAGCACGTACCAAAATAGAGGCTTTCTCTCTCTTCGCCTTGTTACGCTTTCTGCCATTCGGAGGCTTCCTCCAGTAGTATATGCTCGAAGGCCGCAATCAAGCGCCTAAAATACGAGCCATCGAGTTTCTGTGAGAAGAGAAACTCATCACTCTTGTACGAATCAGCTTGAAATAAAGATCTCTTCTAATCTTAAATACAGAGTCCTTGTGTTCTTACATTACTATTCAAGCTCTCATAGCAGCAAAAGAAATGCTTAGTACGCATTTCCCTACCTGCTCGAGTTTGAATAGTATTTTTCTTAAACAAATTAAATCTTCGTCATTTGTCAGTTGGAATAAAAGTGAAGTGGTAATTTCCTTCACTATTTTAAGTTAATCATTCTTATCGTGTGTGTTTATAAAGAGGCTAAGTGCCTAGTGATTGTGCCTTGTATCGGCGTGCTATGTCGTAAAGCTTTGTGCTTGGGGTTAGCACGTTCTTGCAAGTGTGTTGCTTATAAATACTGAACAGTAAAATAAATGATTCAGTGCAAGAGGCAAAATTAAGAGTCCTCAATACCTCATGCTCCTATAATTTCCTTATTTATTTTTCAGGAATATAACTTAGAGGTCTAACGAAAGTAATGGACTCGAACCTACAGGGCATGGCATTCCTGTAGTGTACGGTCTGGCTTTCGTCAACCTAACTTAATTAAATAACTCTAACTTCATTAAATAATTTAAAAAATAATAAAAAAATTATACAAGTTTATCATATTTATATCATTAAGTTTGCATTAATTTTAGGGTATAATTGGGTACATATATACACGAAGAAAGCCAAAATTCTCTCCTCTTCAAAAAATCACAAGTCACCCCTCAAAATAATGTAAAAATGTCTCTTGAAATGTTTTTTTTTTAAATAAAAAAGATACACCTCACTACCCCAGTCACCCCTCACTACCCAAGTCACCCCTCACTCAACAAGTCACCCCTCACAACCCCTCATACCCCTCATACACTCTTCATAAAATCATTATAAACCATTAAAAAAAATTTTTTATAATTTTTAAATTTTATATTTATGAAATACTTACTCAAGACTATGTAATGGAGTATAATAAATTATCTTATTACGTGGATTCAATGTTTTTCCTTTAATGTTTCCAGCAGGAGATTTAGGTTGGAGTATAGGATATAAAAAAAATTAAAATATTGAAAATAATGATTGTCTTACAATACTATAATATTATTTATATAGAATCCATTGGAGACCAAATTTAAAAAATTTCAACCCTTTTTTATATTGTGGAAGATTGACACAACAATACATAATACATGCATATGTGATGGTTGAAAGTAATAGAATGAATTATTTTAGAAATAATCAAGAAGAAATAACAATTACGCATAGAATGGTATCAAGGTTTATTAAATCATGCAATAAATAGTGCTTCAAATGTTTTGACAAATTTTGAAAACAAAGAAAGAATCGGAAATCTTTTTATTTTACCCTCATCATATATTGGTAGTCCAAAATACATGCAGCAATATTATCAAGATGCCATGGCAATAAGGAAAACAGTAGGAAAACCAGACTTATTTATAACAAAGACATGTAATCCTACATGGAAAGAATTGAAAGAAATTTTAAAAAATTTTCTAGAAGGAACAACTCCCAATGGCATACCAAATATCACAGTAAGATTATTTTATACAAAATTTAAAATGTTATTGAATGATTTTATAAAAAATGAGATTTTTGGTCCTGTTATAACTTATGTATTTTCGATTGAATTTCAAAAAAGAGGCTTACCTCATGCCCATATTATTATAACATTACATCATAATCATAAGATATTAACTCCAAAAAATATTGATAAATATATTTCAGCAGAAATACCTTCATCAGAAAATAAATATTTACAAAAATTAGTAATTAAACATATGTTACATGGACCTCATAAATTACCTTGTTACGATAAAAATAAAACTATATGTAAAAAAAATTTCTAAAATCATTTAATGAAATTACAATAGTTGAAGAAAACAAATACCCTGTCAAAAAAAACTACGTGGAAAATAACACCCTGTCAAAAAAAACCACGTGGAAAATAATACCCTGTCAAAAAAAACCACATGAAAAATAATACCCTGTCAAAAAAAACCACGTGGAAAATAATACCCTGTCAAAAAAAACTACGTAGGTACCCACGTGGGATCGCACGTAGTTTTTTTTTTGACAGGGTATCCACAATACAAAAGAAGAAATAATATTTTAGATAATCATACGTATAATTTAAAACATAATAAAAAAATTATACAAGTTGATAATTCAATGGTAGTCCCTTACAACAGTTTTTTGTTAGCAAAATACAAAGCTCGCATCAATACTGAACTTTGTATGTCAATACAAAGTATAAAATAAATTTATGATTATATTTATAGAGGTGTAGATAAAGCTTACTGTAAAATAAAACAAGATAAAGTTGAAGAAAATAATAAAGATGATATTTCTGATAAAATAACTCAATACATAGATGGAAGATATTTAAGTCCAATGGAGGCCGCATGGAGATTACAAGAATTTCCACTATGCGGTAGAAGTCATACAGTAATAAGATTAAATATCCATACAGAAAATCAACAAAAAATAATTTTTGATGAAAATGATATACATTCAGCGTTAAACAAGTACGAATCAACATTGACCGCATGGTTTAAATTGAATAAAAAAGATGATTTTGCTAAAAAAATTAAATATGTTAATATTCCACAATATTATATTTTTAATTCTAAGACTGAATCTTGGATAAAAAAATCAAAATTTAGAAAAAATGTAGCCATTGGTAGATTGAATGTCGTATCGTCAAAAGATAGTGAACGTTTTTTTTTAAATTAATACTAAACAGGGTAAAAGGTCCAACATCTTTCAAGGATTTACGAATTTATGAAAAAATAACTTATAATATTTATAAAAAAACTGCTCTTGCAATGAGTTTCATAGAACACGAAAAACAAATTTATTATATTTTTGAAGAAGCATGCCATGTTATGTTACCAGTACAATTACGTAAATTTTTTGCATGTTTTTTATTATGTTAAAATATTTAAGGTAATATTATTTGGGAAAAATATAAAAAATTATAGAAGATTTTAAAGAAAATAAAGAAAACAAAGCTTTATCCCATATTAATCAAATATTAAATTCAGAAGGAATGTCATGTGAAAATTTTGGTTTACCTGAACTAAATGAAAACTATATCGGGGAAACGAAAAAATCAATGATGAAATTATGAATTTTAGTAAAAAAAAATTTGATAAAATGTACAAACAATTGAATAACGATCAAAAACATATTTTTGAACAAACAATAAATAATAATCATAAAATTTTTTTCATAGATGGTCCAGGAGGTTCTGGAAAAATATTTTTATATAAAACATTAATATATTATTATATAACAATAAAAAAAATTCTTATCAATGGCTTGGACAGGTATTGCTTCAATTTTATTACCAAAAGGTTTAACTAGTCACCGAACTTTCAGATTACCGTTAGATTTGAATAACATTGAAAGTGCATTTTTAAAATATGATTCAGATAAAAAAAATCAAGAGAAACCAATGTAATTATATGGGACGAAGCATCAATGATTCCTAAAAAAGCTTTAGAAATAGTTGACAAAACTTTAAAAGATGTCTGTCACAGTAATGAAATTTTTGGAGGAAAAATAATTATTTTAGGTGGAGATTTTCGTCGAATTTTACCTATATTAAAACACGGACAGAAAAATACAATTATAGAACAATCTATTAAATATTCAACCCTATGGGCCATGTTTCATATTTTTAAATTAAAAAAAAATGTAAGATCTAATAATAAAAATTTTTCATCATTTTTATTAGATATTGGAGAAGGTAAAGTTGATACATTTATTATACCAGAAAAATGAAAACTAATAATGTTTTTAATGGAATTTATGAAAACATTAACAATAATTATTGTTTTTCAAAAAATGTTATTTTAAGTACACATAGTGAAGATGTGAATATTTTAAATAATAAAATATTGAATTTAATTAATAATGAAACAATGACATATTATAGTATTGATTGTGCAACATATAATGGTCTGGTTGATCAAATAGATGATAATATTTATTTAAATTATCCAATAGAAATGTTAAATAATATAAGAGAAGGATTACCTCCACATGAACTCAATTTAAAAATAAATGCAGTAATAATGCTGATTAGAAATTTATGTATAAAAGATGGATTTTGCAATGGAACACGATTAAAGATTATTTAAATAACAAGATTATTTAAATACAATATAGAAGCTAAAGTAATTACAGGCGAAAATAAAGAATATAAAGTTTTTATACTGCGTATCACATTAAGCACAAATGAATCATCGTCTTTACCATTTATTTTACATAGAAAACAATTCCCTATTGTATTAACTTTTGTTATAACTATAAATAAATCACAAGGTCAAAGTTTTGAAAACGTAGGAATATTCATAAGAAAACCATTATTTTCACATGGACAATTATATGTTGCTCTTTCAAGAAGTAAAAGTCCTTCTAAAATATATATTCAAAATGAATTAGAAACTAAAAATGAATCGACCAATATAGTATGGAAAAAAGTACTAGAGGAATAACAAAAAAAATAATAACTTTAATTTTTTTAATATTAAAAATATATTTATATTTCTTATATACTAATAAAATATTTGTTTTTTCAGATATAACATAAAAACAGAAAATAAAAACATTCTTTAAATTTTCTATAAAAAAAATTTAATATAAAATAATAAAAAAGAAAATAAAAACAAACTTTCAATTTTCTATAAAAAAAATTAATATTAATATTATTTGAAGTTCAATTCAATTAATACTAATAATAATTAAATCATTCTAAAATGGAATGAGATCCAGTTTCAAATGAATACATTGTTGTAGAAAATTTACAACATCAAGAAGATTTAGATTATTTAAATAACCAAATAAATGGATTTGAAAGATTTCAAGAGCAATACGAAGAATATATGGAAAATTTGAATGAAAATACAGATTTATCTCGATTAAATAACGCAATTAATAACTACATCGGTATTAAAAATGAAAAAATTCATTTTGAAAATTGGAACAACGTAACATATTATTATAAATACATGACAAATAAAATTATTCAAAATAAGTCAGAAATACGTGATCCAATAATGAAATATTAATTAAAACTCATAATACATTATATTATAGATATTTATTACGTATTGCTAATATAATTTTCTTTACATTATAAAATATAATATAAAATATGTTTAAGTAATAAATCAATAAAAATAATAAATATATCTTTTATAATAACAGAAAATTAATCAAATATATTAAAAAAGAAAATTAACATACATTTCATACATCAAAAAGACTTGATTGCATTAAGATATATTTAAAAAGAAATAAATACCCTGGTGGAAATTGAAACGTTTTTTTTACCATTTTTTGGCCAGTAGAAATGGAAACGCTTTTTTTAACATTTATTGGCCATTTATTTGGCATTTTTATTACTAATAACCTCAAATTTTTATACACACCATTTTTAATGCTCACATTTCTACCAGCGTAAAATTTAATAAAATAGAAAATATATACTTTACAATTTTATTTATGAAGTACATGAATTACTAATTAATTGAATTGATATTATTACAATTATGATAATAGCATTAAAAGTTAAAAAAAAATTATAATCCGATTATAACTTATACATTTTTAATTGAATTTAAATATAATAAAATGTTTAAACAATAAATAAAAAATTTTTTTATGAGACAAAAAAAGAAATTAATAAAATTCATATCATATATTCATATCATATTATATTGATTTTTTTAGTTAATAAATAATATTAAAAATTATTTATTATTAAATAAATAATCGATAATTTTAATAAAAACAAACATGAAAATACATTCTATTAATTTTGTAAAAATTATTTTAATATATATTTTTTAATACTAGCATGAAAGTCAAGGATATTAAAAAACAATATAAATTTATATTTTTTACATCCAAAAGACTTAAAAATAAAATTAAAATAATTTATAAATAAGGGAAAATTATATTATTTAATTTTATCGTATTATTTATGAAATATATTAATTAATAATATTATGATTATCATAATGATATTGAAATTTATTGTAAAATATATACTTCGAATAAAACTAATATCTATAAAAAATAAAATGAAATATATTAATTTCGAGTACATAAATTAAAGATACTAAATATTATAAAAAAATGACAATAATTAATATTTAAATACAAGAAATAATTAAAAATTTTAAATAATAATAATATTTAAAAATATAGAGTTCAATTACGTATTAAACTTTAAATTTAGAATAATTATAATAAAAAAAATTTCTATTCTATATTATTGTGAGATATGTTACAATAATATTTAATTGAAAAATATCAAGTTATTATAATCATTCTAATAAACATACCTAAACAAAGATTTGAAAGAGATAAATATTAATTGAAAAATTGTTATATAACAATAATGTAATAACAAATTGTACAAATAATAAAATGACTTTTAAAACTCTGTTTAAATATGTAATACTGATGGTGGAGGATGGATTGTAAATAGAGTCTATGGTATAAGGAGGAAGGAATATAGACTCTCATGGTTGTGTAGGGTTACAGGCGGAGGGAACCACGGTTTTATTTTAAATAATTATATAAAAAAATGGAATAATTTTAATTAATTTTAACATGTCTTAAAATAACTTAAAATTATTATATTGATTTTATATAATTATTTAAAATAAAACAAAAAAAAAACTAGCGCGCTGTAATACCATACATTTTTTATTATTTAATTTATATTATAAATTATTATTTGTAAGGTATTATTGACAGTACCTCTTTGGGTAGTGTAGGAATCTGTCTGAACAAATATATAATTAATGTTGATTTTATTAATAATTTTTGTCAGTACAAATTTCATTACTGACTGATATTTCCATCAGTGTAAATATACACGGGGGTTGGCGAGCAGCACGAGCAGGAGGGTACCCCCCCCTAGTATATATGGGACGTTTCACGTCAACTCACCTAACAAAAAAATAGAATTCGGCGGAAATCTGTGAAAATGTTCTATCTGATACCCGAAATATACAAAAAAAATTTTAGAGGTCCAGGTCAAAGGGGTCAGGATTTAAGCGTGATGGAATTTTCGAATTTTCCAAATTTTTTGCTAAATAAATATTTTAATGAATTTTTTCCTCAAAAACCATCAATTTTTCGTTAAAACTTAATAGAATACTTTTTCTTGGAAATTAGATCTAGAATTCACCTGAATTTTTGCAAATTATAATATACTGATTTTTATGCTTACTTGATCGATTTAAACATACTATTGAGTATATCTAAAAATCAAGCAAGTTAAATTGGCTTTTTAAAGTCTTATTTTTTTTGTTTTTTTATGAGGAAAAAATATACAAAGCCTCCAGTTGGGCAGCCTTCTCAAAGTTACTTAATTCTGCAAAAATGTCGGTAAAAATCTTTATTTTGGATCAATGATGAGATTCGTGATTGTTTTTCTGAAAAAGTATTGATTTTTGGGACAAATGTATGAAAATGTTTTTTATTGGAAATTGTATGTAAAATGTATGTAAATTTTTGTAAACCATTATTTGCTAAACATCACAAATTATAAATGAAATTTTGAAATTTTAAAATTTATTTTTTGTTAAATTTTTAGTATATATGGTTCATAATGTCTTAAATTACAATTTGTAAAAATATGTTCATATTCTACACATGATTTCCAATAAAAAACATTTTCATACATTTGTCCCAAAAATCAATACTTTTTCAGAAAAACAATCACGAATCTCATCATTGATCCAAAATAACGATTTTTACAGACATTTTTGCACAATTAAGTAACTTTGAGAAGGCTGCCCAACTGGAGGCTTCGTATATTTTTTCCTCATAAAAAAAAACAAAAAAAATAAGACTTTAAAAAGCCAATTTAACCTGCTCGATTTTTAGATATACTAAATAGTATGTTTAAATCGATCAAGTAAGCATAAAAATCAGTATATTATAATTTGCAAAAATTCAGGTGAATTCTAGATCTAATTTCCAAGAAAAAGTATTCTATTAAGTTTTAACGAAAAACTGATAGTTTTTGAGAAAAAAATTCATTAAAATATTTATTTAGCAAAAAATTTGGAAAATTCGAAAAATTCCATCACGTTTAAATCCTGACCCCTTTGACCTGGACCTCTAAAATTTTTTTTGTATATTTCGGGTATCAAATAGAACATTTTCACAGATTTTCGCCGAATTCTATTTTTTTGTTAGGTGAGTTGACGTGAAACGTCCCATATATATATATTTATATATATATATATATATATGGCTCATTCCATTTCAAATCGAACAGTCAGTATACACTCAAGTCACCAATTACTGCGCTAATGGAGTATGTTATTCTACCCTAAAAATAAGGGTATACGTATTTTTTTATTTTGCTGAAATATCAAAATTGCATCAGATATGCACTTTTGAAAATTGCATACAAAAACTAAATGTTAAAACTGAAAATGTTGAGAATAACTTTAGAGAGCTATCGTTTTACCAATTTCCAATGAATTTTGATAAACCTTTTTTTATTTTATTTCGTTTTGAGCCCTCTTCAACTCCGTGCAAGAAATTTAAAAAAAAACTAAAAAATGACTGAGATATATGCATTTTACCAAAAAATGCACTTTTTATGCACATGCATTTTTCTCGAAAAGGCCATTTTTTTTTTGCTGTAATTTTTTTTGCTGATAGAGGACCAAAATACCTATAATCGGGCTAAAGCCCTCGACCGACTACTGCTCAAGCCAAAAACATTAGTCTCGCTCATATAAATCCTTCGTACGCCCAAGTTGGGTATATAACTAATATAGCATCAATAGTGATATATATATATATATATATATATATATATATATATATATATATATATATATATATGTGTGTAAATTCGTAATATAAAAATAAATATTTAAACATGAAAAAAAAGAATTCTATTCGTGTATATCTATATTATGTATGTTTCGATGTACAAACAATAGGAGACTAACTCATGGACAAATACATCGCGTAACCAAAACAGCATATTAGAACTGTTATATAGAAGCTAGTTATTTTTACGGCTGCTTTGAAAGGTGCTTCTCGGGCTTGTGAAAAATTCAACAAAATTGTGAAATAACAATGTCCGAAATTTACTCTTCTAAAAGAATTTCATGTCCCGATTTTTTTCAAATGCATAAAAAGGTAGTTTATATGAGCAGTAATTCACGTTTTAGACCGTTGGAAGATTTAGCCATTAATTTGGCACAGCTTCATCCAGATTTAAATATATTGCCATCTACTAATGTATGTAAAAATTGCCATAAACGCATATCAAAAATGATTTTAAGTGATCTTGAGTCTATATCTGAAAATGAAATCACTGAACTTTTTAGCGGAAGAGATGATGATTTTATTCCGAAGACACCCGAACGAATAGAGGAATTAAACGAGAGTATTAATTCAGTTTTACCTGAATGCATCTCACCCCTAAAAAGAAAAACTGCAAAACCTGAAAATTTTAGAGGAAATTACGTATCTAAAAAGAAAAAATCCTTAATTTCAGCTTTTTCTGCTACTGTTGGAAGTAAATTAGAAGATGCGTATGGCATTTCAGTTGAATCAATAGAATCGGACGAAAATTCCACTGAAAACTATTGGAATGAATTTTTAGAAAATTTTAAATTGGCTTTAGAAAAATGCTCTTCTATTTCGGAGAAAATAAAACTTCTAACTCTACTACCTTCAAAATTAAGCAAAATAAAAGTTTGCTCACTATTCCCGAATATAAGCGAGTATATGATAAATAAATCAAGAAATCTCGTGAAAAATAAAGGAGTTTATTCGGAGCCAGATTTATATACTGGTCATCCTATTGATGAAAGCACAAAAAATATCGTTATGGAATATTTTTTAAATGATGATTTTAATTGTAGTAGACAAAGTCCAAATAAATCTGATGTAACTGTTAAAATTAATAACACAAAAACTAAAAAAGTCAAACGGTTTCTTACTCGAAGCTTAAAAGAAACATATAGTCAATTAAGAAAAGAAAATCCAAACTTACAAATAGGAAAATCGAAATTCTATAGTCTAAGACCAAGTTTCGTCTTAACTAGCCCTGTGAAGGAAGCTTGTCTTTGTGTACATTGCGAAAATTTTGAACTGTTTCTTACAAGTTTGATTCGTTTTAGAGGCGATAAGAATTCCGAATTAGATTCAATTCGTTCAGAAATAACTAACACAATGTTGTGTTCTGAACTATCTGATTCATGTTTCTTGCAAGAATGCAAAGATTGTCCCGGTGGTGCGGGTATCACATTAGAATTGTTAAAACTGAAACAAAATTGTGAAGATGAAATTACGTTTGCTTTGTGGGATAATGGTAATCTTATTGAACAAACAATAAGCTTAACAGTTTTTAAAGAAAAACTTTCAATCTGCGCATTGAAAGCAAGTACTCATATATACATAAAAAATATTCAACGTGAAGCTATAAAAAACGAAAAAGAAGAAGGTAAAGCTGATCCTACTAAGTTAATCATCCACGTTGACTTTGCAGAAAATTGGTCTGTAATAAATAATAAAGCGGTTCAAGGAAATCATTGGGTAAATAACCAAATTTCTATTTTTACTGCAGTCTGTTACCAAGGAGAAATAACACAAAGTTTTGCGATAGTTAGTGACGACAAAAAGCATGATACTGCATATGCACTGCTAGCAATAAATAAAATTATCGATCTTATGAAAAAGAATTATTTAGTTACTAAAGTCACTATCATATCAGATGGAGCTCCAAGCCAATTTAAAAATCGTTTTCAACTACATGAATTCAAACATTGGTTTTATAAAATGAAATGGTTATTTTCTGCGACTGGTCATGGGAAAGGAGCCGTTGATGGAATAGGTGGGCTTCTAAAGCATTATGCTACTTCACATAACTTGAAAAGAGTTCATGAAGAATCGATACAAAATGCTGACGATTTTATAAATTGGGTTCAAAGTTACACCAATGCAATAAAAATCATTTTACTACCAATAAATGAGATTGAAAGATTTAGAAAAAACAAAAATATTGAATGGAGTGGGGTTTCTAAATATAATGGAATTCAAAAAAGTCATATGTGGTTAAAAAAACTTGGGGAATTAAAATCACATATATTTATTGGCAGGACAGCTATACATGCACTAAATGAAGTGAAAAACAAGAAAAAAAAGCCAAGCGTCGTGAGACTACATTTAAAACTAAAAATAATAAGCGCAAAAATAAAAAAAAATAATTATCTATAATTATTTTTTTGACGCATCCCAACAGTGAGAGGCAAGGGGAACTCACTCTAAAAAAGCACCCCGAAGGGAACAGAATCCTTCTACGTCCACGTCGTTGTTCCTGGATAATGCTAAACGAAGGATAATATTTAAATGTCGACTGCTTAAGACTTCCGAACGTATATACAAGCATTTTTCACCAACAAAATTTGTGAATTTTTTTCTCGCTCCAAACCAAAAAACCCGGGATGAAACAAGTACTATTAGATAGGTATTTTGGTCCTCTATCAGCAAAAAAAATTTCAACAAAAAAAAAAATGGCCTTTTCGAGAAAAATGCATGTGCATAAAAAGTGCATTTTTTGGTAAAATGCATATATCTCAGTCATTTTTTAGTTTTTTTTTAAATTTCTTGCACGGAGTTGAAGAGGGCTCAAAACGAAATAAAATAAAAAAATGTTTATCAAAATTCATTGGAAATTGGTAAAACGATAGCTCTCTAAAGTTATTCTCAACATTTTCAGTTTTAACATTTAGTTTTTGTATGCAATTTTCAAAAGTGCATATCTGATGCAACTTTGATATTTCAGCAAAATAAAAAAATACGTATACCCTTATTTTTAGGGTAGAATAACATACTCCATCAGCGCAGTAATTGGTGACTTGAGTGTATACTGACTGTTCGATTTGAAATGGAATTAGCCATATATATATATATATATATATATATATATATATATATATATATATATATATATATATATACATATATATATACATAGATGAATATGAGGTTTTTGATGGCTCGATGGGTAGAGAAATAAATTCGTAATTCGATGACTCGAGATTAAATCCTGATCTCGATTGATTGATACAAGCACCACTATTTGTTTCATGTGTTTTGTTTACAAACACATTAAAAACCTCACTGATGAATCGAATTCAGCAACGTTGAAAAAGAAATTAATACAATATAGTAATATTTTGAAGCGGGCTTGACTTTATTCACGGTCGCCAGGTAATATTTTAATTACAGAATTTAAATTTACTTCATTAATTTAATCTATTACATGCATATTCAAGGTGCATACAGCAATATTATAAAAGAAAATTACATTTATCGACGATCTCCTCCAGTGCAATACTCTTGGAGATGCGATAGTTTATAATTTTCTTTACGTGTGGAGGAGAGGGTAATGTGATAAAAGTTATTATCGACGACTCCATTGAGTGCAATACTCTAAAGAGTGCGATAATAAACTTTTTTATTATTATAAGATATGTAGAAAAGTGTTT
Organism: Anastatus disparis; assembly: GCA_017163975.1. NCBI lineage: Eukaryota > Metazoa > Arthropoda > Insecta > Hymenoptera > Eupelmidae > Anastatus > Anastatus disparis. The sequence goes on along the minus strand of JAFFSR010000286.1, from coordinate 785,254 downwards.
AAGGGGAGACAGAAGTAAAACACACAAAAAATGAGGTTTTTTAGTTTTAACTTTTGATCCGTAGCACCTACAATGTTATCCATGCGTAATGTTGTTCAAAATCATCTAAAGAATCTATAAAAAAATTTTCAGCTCGAAATATTAAAAACTGAGGGACTAGTTCCATTTTAACGACTGCTCGATTCAGTGATAAGTGAGGAAGCGTTAAAATGGAACTAGTCCCACAGTTTTTAATATTTCAAGCTGAAAATTTTTTTATAGATTCTTTAGATGATTTTGAACAACATTACGCATGGATAACATTGTAGGTGCTACGGATCAAAAGTTAAAACTAAAAAACCTCATTTTTTGTGTGTTTTACTTGTGTCTCCCCTTGAATCGACGACATCTTTGAGTGCAATACTCTTAGATGTGCGATAAATAACACTTCTATTTAATGCAAAATGAATAAAGAAATTATTATTGACGATGTATCCGAGTGTAATACTCTTCAATGTGCGATAATTAATTTCTTTAGTATTTCTATGAAAAATGATAAATGAGATGAGATGAGTTATACTTTTCTCAATAACTTTTTGAATGCAGTCTCATTTAAATTTGAAATACTTAATCTTTTTAATAAAAAATTAAGAAAATATATATTTTACAAAGATTTAAAAAATACATAGTACTTTAAGACAGAATGCCCGGATCTTACACTTCTGACAGTATAAGATCGATTGAATATAGAATCCATGTTAGATGTTACATGGTCGAACATCTAAAAGATAATGAGAGAGCTTGTTTGGATTCACGCTCTTTTATATTATTTCATAAACCTTCTATGAGGTTCTATTTTTTATTGAAGAATTATATTTTAGGAAATAGAATGTTCTATAACATTTATTTTATATATTTACAAAAGGAAACATTTAATTAAGATAAATATATTTGTAAAAGAAACATTCTATTTCCTTTACATTTCAAAAGACTATTTTTTATAGTTAATTTTATTATTTATTAATTAAAAAAGCTAATTTTTTAATTTATATCCTTAAACTTTAAATAGAGTAATCATTTTTATACATATTATATAAATAGAATGTTCTATTTATATATACACAATCATTTTAGAAAGTTACATTTTATTATTAACAATTAAATATTGATAATACTTCTTATTAAAAAAAATAGAACATTCTATTTCTATAATTATTTTACTATATCTATATTTATACATTTTGAGTTATCTTATCGGCCTCAGTAGGTAACTATGAAGTCCTACTTATACCTTTAATGTAATTTAAATTTATTATTACAGAAAGTCATAAATAATGACAAATTATTTATAAAATATTTATATCAAATTTAATAATTCTATTCAAAATTGATATGAGCCGTTACAATTTTATACACGTTGCAGGTAAAAGACAACAATCAAGAGATGCTGCAGAATTAAAAAATGATTAATTGAAAGTCTTAGAAGATAGTTCCAAAGCTCCAGATGCTGTTGAAGGTTTTCTCTTACAAATGGGAGAAATTTTAAGAAAATTGCCTCACAGTAATAGAAGAATTTTGCAAAGAAAAATCATGGATTTAGCTTATGAAGCTGAAGAAGAGGCGGTCTTGATATAAATTATTGTCTATAGGAATAGAAGATATCAATATTTTGTTTGCATGTAGAATAACACTTATTAAATTTTTTATATTAAATTGTAAAAATATATTTGTTTTCGTTTATGTTGATTGACGATAAATAATAAAAATTATTTTTTATCTACAAAATAAATTTCTATTTACATATTTTAAAATTCATTATTCGCAGCCTTATCCCACTGCCACTCAACAGCACCTTCATCAACAAAATATTTCATGAATGTGTCTCTGTAAGCGCTAGAGGTTTTGTTAGTTATATTGATATTAAGCACATTTTGATCTTCATTTACCATTCCATTCCAAGCGTCGATTTTTCTAAATCTTTATCATTGCGTAACAAATATCTCCTATCCTATGGCCGTTTTTGAAGTTCTCGATTTATGATAAAGTTATGTAAACATATTGCGGCTAAAATCATCAACTCAGCTTTAGGAACAAATGTATTGATTGGTCGTCGAAAAATTCTCCAACGTGATGCTAATAATCCAAAAGAGCTCTCAACAACTCTTCTTGCTATACTATGTCTATAATTATAAACTTTCTTGCACTGAAAAAAGTTGGGGATAACAGTTGTACTAAATGCCAACGCTCAGCCGTCTTACGCATAACAGAGATCCTTGATACGTTTTTGGGAAATCTGCTATCTCAAAAATTAAAGTTAGAGCACGTACGCTTAAGAGAGAAATCTAATATACACTGTTAAGATGACAACTATACGCCGTAGGTCGTCTGCTTTCCTAAATTCTAACAGCAGACTTCTCAAAGGCCGGTACGTCGTCGTGTTTCAGTTGTTTATACATATACTCGCTTAAAAAGGTATATCAACGGTCCTAAATTTTAAAACATACAGACGAATGTGCGTTTCGTACAGCGACACTACGCTGCGATAACGGAGAGTTCCCATACTTTTTTCAGTGTATGTAAATCAAGATTAGAGCTTTTTGGGTATGGTCTCATTAAGTAAGGTGTCAATGGATAAGCTTCACCAACTAAAACATACGGTAATTTATATTGCCCCACCATGGAAGGTTTTGGTACATTCAAAGAATTAGGGTTTTAATACACTCATCGCAAATACTCCAGCATTACTGCAACGACCTTCTTTATCTACATCCACCAAAATAAAGCGATAATGTGCATCACTAACAGCAGTCAAGTTGAAGCTATGAGCTTTTTTGTAATTATAAAAGGAAGAACCACTATGAGGAGGAGCCTGGAAATTAATTTCCATTAAGAGGAGCCTATAAATTAATTTTCATTATACAATTATGTTTACATACTTCAATTATATGTTTTCCATCTATTGCTCCAATACACTGAGGATAATTCCACATTTCTTCAAAATCTTCAGCAATTTTTTTCCACTTTTCTTCAGTTGGAATTTCTAAGACTACGTTTTTCAATTCCTGCCAAATAGCATCATCACACACTTCGCGAATAATCTGCGAAATTGTGTTTGGAGATACACGAAATGCGTATCCAATTGATCTCAAGCAGTCACCACTTGCTAAATACCTTAAACAAATTTGTAGTCTTGTATGAGGAGCAAACGGTTCTCGAACACAAAATTGTTTCGTGATCCTTGGTCCTATTATTGCATACATATCTTCGAAACAATCCACACTCATCATTAAGTAATTGAAGTATAGAGATTGATCAGTAAATTTCAATAATTCGATCAAATTAGAACTGTTTCCTTGAAGAGCCCTTTGCTGGATTTTGTAAAGTGATTTAACCCACACACTCCTAAGATTTTTGATATTTTTGAACATTTGTTTATGTAACACGAGTAATTTAATTATAGTCAATCTAATTTTTTCTTTTCGCCATTGCATCATAGTCTTTCTAGTATAAATTAATAAAAGTGATTTGATACTCTCACCCAACAGCATTATTTTACTCTCCATGATTTCAATATAAGAAAAATGAAAATTGAATATTCTTCTTCCAATAAAATAAATTGAACTGGCTATTTAAAAATGTTATTGACCCCCCATATGGAAAAAATTTTTGGATATAATTGTAAATAAATGTTAATAACTGTAAATAAATGTAAATAAATGTAAATAACTGTAAATAACTGTGAAAAAGTGTTAAAAAATGTGGGAATTGAGACAAAAAAAAACAGTTATTTACAATTATTTACTGTTATTTACACTTATTTACAGTTATTAACTGTTATTTACACTTATTAACTGTTATTTACACTTATTTACAGTTATTTATATTTATTTACAGTTATTTACATTTATTCACTTTTTTCACAGTTATTTAGAATTATTTGCAGTTATTTACATTTTCGAAAATATTCACGAATTTATTCAATAATTTTATATATAGGCGAAAATTTTTAAAAATGTGAATAACTGTAAATAATTGTAAAAAACTATGGAAAATTGTAAATAATTGTAAATAATTATAAATAACTGTAAATAACTTTAAAAACTGTAAATAACTGTAAATAACTATAAATAATTGTAAATAATTATTAATAACATTAAATTATTCACTAATTCAAAAATGTTTGAAAATGTAAATAACTGTAAATAATTATGAATAATTGTAAATGATTATAAAAAACTGTAAATAATTGTAAATAATTGTAAATAATTGTAAATAACTGTAAATAACTGTAAATAACTGTAAATAATAGTAATTAATAGTAAATAATAGTAAATAACTGTAAATAACTATTATTTATGTCTCAATTCTGACATTTTTTAACAGTTATTTACAATTATATACTATTATTTACAGTTTTTCACATAAATTATTTCCATATGGAACATTTTCTATTCCGCAAAACATTATGTCCCCTATTCAGATGGTGCAGAATGGAAATAAAAAATACGTCATCAAAATTCAAATAAATAATAAAATGTTTAAAAAATTTATTGTAATCACTTAATATTTATATCCTTTTACTTTTTTTAAGATGAAATATAAATATTTTATATTTTTAAGTTTTTTTATAATGAAAACACTTCTATTAAATATTTATTATTTCATTATCATAACCCCTATTCCATGTCATCGAACTTTTATGATACATCTCTTTACTTCTATTCTGCATTATGTCAACGAAGATAGACGCTTATAGAAGCGTACTTTAAATGGGCGGACAGGGGCTCAAAATCTAAAGCTTATGTCCTCCAGCCGCGTGGTGGCGCTACTTAAATGCCATGTATTTCTATATCTATACATACCGATGTTTTCATATATATAGATATACACGTAATGTTAAAGTGTCCTCCAAAAGCTGGGCCCCCAAAGTTAACCCAGAAGTACGCTTCTGTAAGCGTCTATTTTCGTTGATTATGTGAACAAGGCACACAATGCCTTGTAGAATAGAAAGTTGCAGAATAGTTCTCATTGGTTATTCCCATTACGCAAGCTCCATTCTGTATATCTATTCTGCACCATCTGATCGCGGCCTTACACTAAAATTAATATAAGGAATTTTCGAAATTTTAAAAAACGATAAATAACATTAAACGATTAAAAAACGAACAATAACGTGGGCTCTTATGGAGGGACAGAGAACTGATCCGTACTGAAAAACATCATGTTGTGACTACATAAATCACTACATGTTTTTCTCATGGTTAACACTACTGTTAAAAAAAATCGGATGTTATATCACCTGATTTCTCAAGTTATTCATCACGCCAAAACATCAAGTAACGATTTTTTTTGTTTTTACACGTTTTAAATCATGTTTAGTCAATTTAGAACAGTTTTTGAAAATTTTGAACTGGCGAGAACAGTATTTGACCTCCGAGAGATAGATTTGATTGAAACTGCAGGATATGATTCTTTGATGAAAAAAAAATGAATCTGTGTTTTTCCTTTTGTGCTAATAGGCCTTAGAGACAACGATATAGACATTTTTTCGAAAATAAAGAGGAAAAAAGCGTTTATAAGAACTTGAATAATTAAACAGCTAAAACTTTTACAGAAAAATGTATAAAAAATAAAAGAAATCACAAGTTTAAAACTTTGATTAAAGGTTTGTTGCGTTAAGAAAGCTTCTGAAGTTCAAAAGTTGTGCCTAATTGAAAATTACTACATATTTATTAATATTTTTAGCATGTAACACAGGATAAAATTTTTAGCCTATATACCCAAGCGGAAATAATCTGCCGTTAATAACTAATAATAATTATATACAACGAAAAATAATTTAAAAAAAAAGTTATTATTTTTTATTATTTGTTATAAAAGTGTAGATTTTGGACTGTAATAACTGTTTATGATAGTTATTAATAATTATTTTACATTTATAACAGTTGATGAAAGTTATTATCAGTTATTATTTTTTATTGTCTTTTTCAGCATGGTAAGTATATGCATAAAGTAAACCGTAAGTAAAAATTATTATCGGTTATTATTTTTTTTTTCTTTTTCAATCTAAGAGTTACTAATAATTATTTTCTATTTATAAAATTTAATAGAAGTTATTATTAGTTATTATTTTTTATCATCTTTTTCGGTATGGAAGGTATACATATAAAGCAAACGTTGAATAAAAGTTATTATCAGTTATTATTTTTTTTATCTTTTTTGGTATGGAAGGTATATATACATATAAAGCCAACGTTAAATAAAAATTATTAATATTATTTTTTAGTAATTTTTATTAATTTTTTTATTAATTTTTTGAATTTTAAAGGTGTTCACTTGAAGGAAACGATAAAAAAAAGTTATAATTATTTTTTCATTAGATTTTAAAAATTGTTAAAAATTGTTTTTGATTATTGAAAGTAAGTAGATAGGTAAGGATATAATTGATTCAAAAAGAATTTTTATTTTTACATAAAAACTTTTATATAAAAATATAAGTCTTATTTTACAATTATAAAAGAAGTTTTATTTTGTATTTACAATGTCAACGCTAACATATAATACGATTTACTTATCAAATCTTAATTAATGCAGCGACCAAGAGCACCTTTAAAAATTGAGCTTAAATAATAATCATCATTACATTTTGTTATTATACAAGGCCGGTGTAGCATGGTATACTTAAGACATTGAATTTCGCCATGAAAGAGTGAACATTTTTTTAAATTTATGACTTCTTTCACATCAGTGTCATTAACAAATGAAACCGGTACAAGTTTTAATAATTTAAAGAAAATATAAACATCACAGTTATCGTCGTATTTAATCAAATATATAGAACTAATGATTCCGAATCTACTATCTTTCGTTTGAAAAATAGAATCATTAGTTTTTTCCCTTTGAATAATAACAAGATGTGTATCTACAACTTTGATATATAATTTTATTGTATTTTTACATTCAGTAATTTTATTAATATTTATAAAGAAACGAAGGCACGAAATTTCTTTTTTGGTTAGAATGTGACGTTTTGCACATCCTACTAGTGTACAATCACCTATTTTTACTACTTTCTTTAATCTTTTACTGTTCAGTTGATCAACAAAATCTTTCGTTTCTTGAGAAATAAAGCTTTCCGTTTCTAACTGTGGAATTTGTTGATAAGTTAATAGTTTAATAACTATTTCTTTAGCGATGTGGTAATTACTTTTCTTCATTTCAAGTAAATTTTTATTATGGCTTTCGAAGGGAAAAGTATTGATTGCCCATAGTGGTCCCCAATTCCCGACAGTATCAGTTAAATGTAACAGTAAATGTACATTGTAGTACATATACTTATCTCCGAAAAATATACCAAAATAAAAAACAAATTCTATTAATAAAATTTTTGAAATCTTTAGTTCATGTGGTGATATGCTATCTTGTAGAAGAGTATTTAAAGCTGAGATAAACATTGCAAGATGATTTAGATATTTTCTAGGTAGAAGCCCTTTTAGGCTTGGTAAAGCACCGAATAAAATCCAAATGAGCCAATCAGAAGCTGATAAATAATAAAAAATAAAAACTAATAATAACTTTTATTCTAGGTTTGGTTTAGCGTATGGTTTTCAAATTGAAAAAGCTTATAAAAAATAATAAAAAATAAAAACTAATAATAACTATTGTTTCATAAGAAAGTAATAAAAAATAATAACTAATAATAACTTTTATTTTAGGTTTGGTTTATGCGTATGATTTCCAAATTGAAAAAGCTAATAAAAAATAATAAAAAATAATAAGAAATCAAAACAAAAAATAAAAAATAATAACTATTTCAAACTTTTATTACAGTCCAAAATCTAGACATTTTAAATTGTTAATATCAGTTATTATTTTTTATCATTTTTTATTTCAGAATGTGATTTCCGCCTGGGTAATTAGCATATTAATAACTTGTAACTTTCAAACCATATCAGATTTTTTAATGCAACAAAGCTTAAATTAAAGTTATCAACTTGTACTTTCTTTTATTTTTATGCAATTTTCTGTAAGAGTTCTAGTTGTTTAGTTATTTAAGTTCTTATAAAGACTTCTTTTCACTATATTTTCGAAAAAAATGTTTATATCATTGTCTCTGGGACCTATTAGTAAAAAAGAAAAAACGCAAATTCATTTTTTACAAAGAATCATATCCTGCAGTTTTAGCCAAATCCATTTCCTGAAGGTCAAATACTCTCCTTGTTAGAAAATTTTTCAGATAATTTGGTCTTAGAAAATATTTTGACTAATATTACGAAAAAATTTCTAAGGAGAAATCCAGATAACGGAACTTTTTGAGGGCCGTACCCATCCTGTCCCCGTGCCGTCACCGACCGATCCTATGATGGAGCGTCCCATCTAGACTACCTCATGTTCCCTGAGAAGTTCGACATCGTCATTTGCGTGAAAACATCAATATTTTCCACAAAAATTTTGATGTTTTCACATAAATGACGATGTGAAACCGGAGCTACAAGCATTAATTTTAAATTTGATAAAAAGGTGTTGTACGTTTACTATCGAACTTCTCAGGAAACACGAGGTAGTCTAGATGGGACACTTTATCATAGAATCGGACGGGGACGGCACAGGTGCGGCCCTCGAAAAGTTTCATCATCTGGATTCTCCCTAAGTTCAAAAATTTTCAAAAATTTTTCTGAATTGACTAAACATGGTTAGAAACGTGTGAAAATAAAAGAAATCGTTACATGATGTTTTTACATGATAAATCACCTGAGAAATCAGGTGATTTATCACCTGATTTTTTTAATTATGATTATTAATAATTATTATTAATTATTATTATTATTTTAACCATGATCACCTCATGGTTATCATATATTATTTTGACGGGGTGAGTATGTAGTAATCGTCTGGTAACGATCGTTAAGATAACCCTGGCGGAAGAAGGAAGCCAAAACGATGTAAACCTCGTAGTATCAGCTCTTCAAAGATCGAAAAGCTTCTGCGATCCAACTGAAAGTGTCTGGCCTCATATATCTGATCCATCTTCAAAAGTTTCATGAGGAATGATAAAACTGAGAAACGCGGACTAGTGATTTGAAATCGGTATTGATGATCGATTATGTCGGTTTGACTTTAAATCATTAGGTGGTGTTTCTTTGAATTTTGTTATCCCTTATACAAATTTCAACAATGCATCAGATATATGAGGCCAGGCACTCTGAGTTGGATCGCAGATGTTCTTCGATCTTCAAAGAGCTGACACTATGATATTTACATCATTTTTTCTTTCTCTTTCCCCCAGGGTTATCCAAAAAATGTAAATACTTTAAGTAGTAGGGAATATGTTGCTTCTACGCCACTTGCCGTATGAGATTATGATTCCTACCTTACAAACACTGCAAAATCACCATAACTTTCAATTCCTACAATACCGACACCTCAAACCATATAATTTTTAATTTCTACCTTATTACCACCGCTAATTAACCCAACCCTATTGAAGCATATACCTTTCAATTCTTACCTTACCATCAAATATCACCATAACCTTCAATTCGTACAATACTGACACCCCAAACCATATAATTCTTAATTCCTGCCTTATCGACACCGCTAATTGACCCAACCCTACTAAAGCATACACCTTTCAATTCCTACCTTACCATCAAATTAACCCAAAAACCTCAGACCATATAACTTTTAATTTCTGCCTTACCGACACCGTTAATTACTTCAGCCATGCAAAACATATACCTTTGAATTCTTTACCATCAAACTCCAATACCTATCTTACTGACCCCACGGCTGCATGCACGTGGGCATCCTGCATCTCACATCCCGCATCCCGATGCCCACGAAAAGGTCGATATCATGCGAGTTATGACCCTGTTGAAAATAATGACGTCTTTCCAGTACGTCTTTGAAAGATGTCTTTGAAGACGTCTTTGGTCGTGTCTTAGATTGAAACAAAATAAGACGTCATTTTTTTAATGTTCCGGAAATATAGTAACCAAATAACGTCTTTTTTATAAGTAAAATAATTTCAAAGACGTATTTTTCCAATAAATACTCATGGTAAAAGACGTAAATTTTCGAAAAAATTTTTTTTTTAAAACGAATGTCGTCTTTCTTGTTGAAAATAATGACGTCCTTCTAAGACGTCTTTGGTCGTGTCTTAGATTAGAACCAAAAAAGACGTCATTTTTCCAATGTTTAGAAAAGTTATTCAACAAATGACGTCTTTTTATTATTTCAAAGACGTATTTTTTTTAATAAAAATGACGTCTTTTCTTACGAATTTTTATTTAAAAAATATTTAAATTCACTCGGAGTACTCGAATGAATCGAATTACTCAAAAAATATGAATTTCTCTAATAACTCAAGTTACTCAAAAATATAGGTGCTTTTTTTATTAATATTTTTTGTAGAAACTAACTTATATTTTATTTATTTTTTTAAGCGGGGGCTTTCCCTCCCCGCCGACACCGGCAGGTTCTTCGACACATTTTTATTTTCATTTTATCATATCGTCGGTATATACGAACAAAGGCGCGCTGGCAAAATAATACCGAACAAAGGCGTGGTAGGAATTTTTTCCAAATAAAGACGGATCGCAAAAATCAACGACAAAAAAGGCATGCATTTTAAAATTGATGGCGAAAAAAGGCGCATTATACAATATGAAAATGTAGTGATGATTGTAGGTGATTATAGTCATTACTATAGTGACTTAATAATAACAATAATTGATTATAAAACTGGAGTAATGATTACAGGTGATGTTACTATAGTTCCGCAGTAATAACTATAATTAATTGTAGAGCTGTAGTGTAGTACTATCTATGATTGTTTATAAAACTGAATGGATTATTATAGGTCATTATAGTCATAACTACAGTCACGTAACATTAGCTATATTTGATTATAAAACTATAGTGATGACTATAGGTGTCTATAGTCATAACTATACTCACGAATAACTGTAATTGATTTTGAAAATGTAGTGATGATTGTAGGTGATTATAGTCATTACTATAGTGACTTAATAATAACAATAATTGATTATAAAACTGGAGTAATGATTACAGGTGATGTTACTATAGTTCCGCAGTAATAAATATAATTGATTGTAGAGCTGTAGTGTAGTACTATCTATGATTGTTTATAAAACTGAATGGATTATTATAGGTCATTATAGTCATAACTACAGTCACGTAATTATTAAGATATTGTGGCCGCCTGGATTAGATCTAATCGTTTCACGCCAAATTTCAAGATTATTTATTAATATTTCATACATATGAATAAATTTTATAATAATGGGGCGAAGCTTGCCCGCTCTAAAAAGATAAATAATATTTCTTCAAATAAAAAAAACAATTGAACTTAAATTTTATGAAACTATACTAACTATTCAAATGAATCGAATTTCACGAAAAACTGGTTTCTACAGAAAATATTAATAAAAAAAGCACCTATATTTTCGAGTAACTTGAGTTATTAGAGTAATTCATATTTTTTTGAGTAATTCGATTCATTCAAGTACTCCGAGTAGCTCATATTTTTACGAGCGATTCGAGCAATTCATATTTTTTCCGAGTAACTCGATAAATTTGAGACACGAAATTGTAGAGTCGAGTAATTTATTTGAGTTGTTCATAGAATCAAATACTCGCACTTATAATTACTACATTTATCTTACGTTCGCTTAATTCATTTTTCGCGAGCCAAATGTTCATGTGCCATTAGAAAAAGTAAATTTCTTATAGGAAATAGGGAAAAAATTAACCATACTTGTGAGAAAACTACTTTTTTGCTCTTGGGTAAAATAGAGCTATTTTAGCCCCTAAGAATAGACATCAAAAATTGAATTTCACTCTCTTAGTGTGAATAAAAAATATATATTTCTGCTTCAATTTTATACAAAAAATACATTTCAAACATTTTCCATAATTTTAATAATCGCAAGTATTTTTAATGAATCACATTACATTATGTAAAAATCAATAAATTATTTATTTAAATACTGTAGAAAATGTCCTAATACATGGCCTCCTCAAGAATGGTAAAACTCAAAAGTTACCATTTTTAAGGTGGTTATCTATTAAGACATTTACCATACCGCTCAAAAATTCGATACTACCGTGTAAAAGAAAGAGTCTTGAAAAAATGATCGTATTGCTGAAAACAATGTTGTAAAAGAATTCCAAAAGAAAGATTATAAAGTACAATTTAAGAGCTTTAAAAATCGATGTATAAAATTAATTCCAAATTTTTTTACCGTATAAAAAAATTAACGTAAAAATAAACATTATTTTTAGACATTTTTAATTCTAGATTAGCTCAGACAATTTTTGGAATGTGGTATAAAAAAATCTAAAAAAAGAATAAAGTACTGTAAAAAAGCTTACATTAGTATTTTATAAACATTTTTTACGCTGAGTTTCTGGGAAGTTATAAGGCATTAAGGTTTGGGATCGTTTAATTGGCCAATTTTCTGCATAAAACATTAAAAATCCCGAACTTTAAGGCTTCATAACTGTACGGAAACTTATTCTACAAAATATTTATTTATTTAAAAAATTGTTATTTCATTTCAGAAAACTCTTCTAGGGTACTTAATGTTTTCAGATATTTTTTATATCACATTCGAAAAATTGTCTGTACAAAATTAAAAAAGTGTTAATTTCCAAGTTACTATTTTTATACGATAGAAAACTTTGAAAATAATTCTATACATAAGTTCTTGAAGAGAACTTGAAAATATTTTATTTTCTACAATACTTTTTCTAAGATATGATCAGTAATTCCAGACATTTATTTATAATCGAATTTTTGAGCGGTATTGTTTTTTATTATAAGAACTATGTTGAAATAGACTAAATTTATATGTAAATTAATACGGAAAATTGTTTTAAAGCACTTATGTTTTTTAAAATCACGTAAAACTTTATATTCAATCAATAAATATACAACAAAATATTTACGTGAAATTTAATATATCATATGATGAATTAATTAATTTTTTTTTAATATTGCGTTTACATTTTATCTATATTTAATATTGACTGTTAATTAAAAACATCTTACAATAATAGTTCTAATTAAGCTTATATTGCCATCTATGGTTAAAAACTAGGTATTCGCATTTGTAAACAATAGCAGAAACATAACCCGCATCTCGAGCAATCAAGTTGAATGTGTGACGTCGATCGCTGCGAAGTTGCTGCGTAACTTTACACGTTCTGTTCCGTTTCTTTGTGCAGTAAATCAATAATTTTTAAAACATTTAATGAAATATTAATTTCCAATAATTAATTTAAAATACTTAAAATCATTTAATTTAAAAAAGATTATTTAATAAATAAAGGTCATATAATCGTCAATTGGAATATAAATTCAGTCAGCTTAAAAAATTTTAAATGAAAATCAAGATTTGTAAGATATCTCAAAAAATAGAGTTTTTATTATCAAAATACCAACTTTATAATAAAAACGACCTCATCATTCGATTTCTTGACCCCCCAAAACCCTTAAATCATTATCTCAATAAATTTATAAATAAAATAGTAAAAATTAAGCCACTATTTCTGCACGGTTACCCAACAGAAGATTCGACCAAATCTAGATTCAAAAGAAATGATTATTGGATCATTATGAATGCTAATACGATTAATACTTTTATGATTATTAAATTATAAATAATTCTCTTAAAAAGACTATTTTGTCATAACTATTTTAAAATTAGATTATTATTATTAACATAAATAATTATACCAATATCTGCAAATATTTAAAACTTGATAAATATTTTCATTTCAAATATTTTTATTATTTCACATCTATTTGCTGTAATATTTATAATCAGAATTTTAATACTGATAAATTTCAATATTAAGTCATTGTTTATTACTGAATAGTAACTAATAAATTATTAATTAATACTCAATCGTTATTTTATGGAATTATTATTTATAAAATAATTTATTTAATTAATAATTTCAAAATGATTATTTAATTCTTATACCATTTATTATGTTTGATTATTAAATAAAACAACAAATATTATCGACATTACAAGACTAACATTGCCATCTATCATTCAAAGTCATGTACTTCGAATGTAAACATTAGCAGTATAGACATAGTCAAACCCAGTTGGGTTATGTGTCATTACGATAAAAAACAAATGATCAATGACATCGTGGTTCACGGGGCAAAACGGAACGCACTTGTTGATATTTTCGAACATTCCCAATGGCGCTCTCTGATTGGCTGAAAAAGCGTAACTTTAAAGTGCCGTAGTTTAAAAACTATAAGAGATAAAAAAAAATTACAATATAAACTTTGTTCAGAATCATCTCCTCTGTCACCCTGTCGCGGGAAATACAGTAGTTTAAAATCACCATGTATATACATATATATATATATATATATATATATATATATATATATATATATATATATATATATCTTATTAAATTGCATTTGTTAATTGTTTAACATATTTTTAAGAAAATGATATTCATTATAATATTTTATATATAATATTCATTCAATTGAGTAGGGATGAATGTAATTTCAAACTTTCTTTAAGTTTATAACGATATAATAAGTATATACCAGTTCTAAGTACATTTATTAATTCTTTTGTAGCTTTGAAGTAAAATGAGATTTAATTAATTGAAAATTAAACATATCGATCAAAAACGAACCAAAATGTTTTGGCTTAAAAAACTTTTATTATGTAGCCAATGTTTTTAGATCGTATCTAACTACCCTCTTCAAAACTAATGAAAATTCACTATAAAATTTAAAAAAATAAACATGGAGAAAAATAAAAAATATTATAAATTTTTTCATTTGGAAACAGGCAGTTTAATAAACAAATCAGAATTTTTGAAAATAAAATAATATTTAATTAAAAAAATTAATTTATACAAATAAATAATTATTACATTATAAAAAACTATAATAACTGCTTAAGTTATTTTATTATTTAACGACTTAACTATTTTTTTTCTATTTTTAAAGAATAATTAAATTTTAGCGACAACGGGGAAATACTGAAAACTTCTTAATTCATAGAAAAGTATGAAAAATAGTCATTTTATAATCAATCATAATAATTTTTTCTCCAAACGTATTAAATTTTGAAGAAAACGTAATAAATGTTTTATCAGATATCATGTATATATATATATATATAAACATATAATAATAATGATAATGATAATGATAATAATAATACCATTAGACGACATAAAAATCATATCTTCCCTCATACACCAAGAGAACTACATTCGTATACGAAATTTGTAACAATACAATCATATAGTTTATAAAGAATAACTTAATAAATGACTAGGGTAAGTGTATGAGTTATCGTGCCTTTAAGTTTAAGGCAGACACATTTCCGTCAATTAAACAAATCTCATTATTTTTTAAAAGTTTTATAAACTGTTCATTTAAAGTAAAGCACATTATCTACGAATAAAACAAATTCCCTAAGTGAAAATTTAAAAACTATTAATTTGCTGATTGAATTTACAACGTTTATGCGATATGCCAGTTGATCGTGTGTCGTCTGCTTACCATATAAATGCATACTTTTATTATCGTGCTTCGATTATCGACATCGCATGCTTTAACATAGGGCACGATAACCGGGGAGGGCATGTTAACTCCCACACTTACCTTACTTATAAATATCTAGACAAATTTTTTGTAAATTACTTTGAATTATCTAAGTTTAATTTTATAATTATTGGAATTGTAACTTCACCATCTATAAGAGAAACTGAAATCGTTACGCTTGACAAGTACATTTTATTCATCATCAGCTTTATAAAAATACGAATTTATAAAAATACGAATGATTAAAATAAAGAACATCAATTCAAAGGTATAAAAGCACCAATAACCGCACAAATGAGGTATTGAAAATAAATCAAAATTATAAATTTACATCATTACATTAATATACTCGGGCGAATAATGGTAAAAGTAAAATATCACATCAATTTTTAAGTTAAGAAACATTTCAAACAAAATTTTATGAAATAAAATTTAATTTTTATAATATTATAGAATTTTACTTAAATAAATTATACTTCACATAAAGTGTTAAGAGGACGCTGGATCTCTCTATCCTTTTCTAATTAAAAAATGTAAATTTTTGGGGAAACTAGTTATTATTGATAGAAATTAAGGCTTGTCCGAAACTTCTATAGCGAAAAACAATATTTTGTCTGATGAGAGCAAATTAATTTTGTTGCTTTTTTTTCAAGTAAAGTTTGACATACTTAAATAACGTATTCTCTAGCCTAATTTAGGATTTTGTAAGTATGTCAAACTTTACTTGAAAAAAAAGCAACAAAATTAATTTGCTCTCATCAGACAAAATATTGTTTTTCACTATAGAAGTTGCGGACAACCCTTAATTTCTATCAATAATAACTAGTTTTCCCAAAAATTTACATTTTTCAATTAGAAAAGGATAGAGAGATACAGCGTCCCCTTAAAACTTACAAAAAAAGAAAAAAAAAGGAATTTCGCTTTTTTAAATGTAAATTTTTAAAGTTTAGAGTGCTTGGCCTCGCTTTTGGTACGTCAATGTTCAGAAATTCAAATTGAGCGAGCCCGTAACTCTGTCGCTATCCTTGGTCTCGGCTTTCTGCATGAGAAATGCCGCAGAGTCAAAGAGAGGGTGCTCGCAGCTCTGCCGCTGTGCTTGGTCTCGGCTTCCTGCACGCGCGATGCCGGAGAGTCGGAGCAAGCAAGCTCGCAGCTCTGACGCAGTGCTTGGTTTCGGCTTTCTGCACGCGCGATGCCGGAGAGTCGGAGCAAGCAAGCTCGCAGCTCTGACGCAGTGCTTGGTTTCGACTTTCTGCACGCGTGATGCCGGAAAGTCGGAGCAAGCAAGCTCGCAGCTCTGCCGCAGTGCTTGGTTTCGGCTTTCCGCACGCGCGATGCCGGAGAGTCGGAGCAAGCGTGCTCGCAACACAGTTGTGGCGCTCTGCTCGGATTAGCGTAATCGTTTACACAGAAAGTCGTAATTATTTATAGCGACATGGTTACGCATTCATATGTTACGATTTTCTGTAATCACTCGCTTCGAATGTTGTTTGCATGCGACCGCTCAGATTAACTTCGCAGCGCTGGCTTTGGGGTTTTTTTTCAGTGTATAGTATTCTTTAGAACTATTTTGCTTTCTCATAGAGAAAGCATTGTATCGGTAAAAAAATTTTTTTTTCTATTTTTTCATTAATTTGTACATATTTAGACTCAGGGAGTCGGAAAAAGTGGTTTCTAGAAAATGTCTGTGTGTGTGTGTGTGTGTGTGTGTGTGTGTGTGTGTGTGTGTGTGTGTGTGTGTGTGTGTGTGTGTGTGTGTGTGTGTGTGTGTGTGTGTGTGTGTGTGTGTGTGTGTGTGTGTGTGTGTGTGTGTGTGTGTGTGTGTGTGTGTGTGTGTGTGTGTGTGTGTGTGTGTGATTTCAGTACGCCAATAAGATCTCGAGAACTACTCGATGGATTAACTTCAAATTTTGCATGCAATTTATTTTTTTGTCTAACTGGAGGGGGAAGCTATTGAAAATTGATCTTCTTAGCTCAGTTTTTTTTAGAGCCATTTTAAGAATTTTAAAAAAATTTTGATTTTTCATTTTTTTGATATTTTACATAAACTACTCAAAGAATTTTCTTGAAAATTTGTATGAACATTATTTGCGACTGCCAAAAGAAGAAAAACTTCTACCAACTGTTTTTCTTAGCGCACTTTTAATTTTAGAGCATTTTGAAAATTTAAAAATAAATTTTTTTTTCATTTATTTTTTATTTTACGACAACCATTCGATAGAATTGCTTCTAAATTTGTATGCAAGTTATTCGCTATTTTCTAAAGAAAACAAGCTTTGGAACACTTATTTTCTTACCAGGAGAGTGTCTGAGTTGCGGGTCACAGATCTTGATGAAACTTTGGGATAAGTATTTAGGTACCAAAATATGTGTAAAGCCACAGTGGTACGGTCTAACGCTTCGAAAAACTGAATTTATGGACGATTATAGTCTTATTTTCAGAAAAACATGAAAAAAGAACTCCTAATTAAAGTGTAAATAATTCTGTCTAAAAATGTCTTTAATAAATCAACAATAACTAAAATGAAAGCAGAGAAAGCAAGTTTTAATTTGCTGGTTTCCAAATCGAAAAATAATAATTAGAACTAAAGTTATGCTTATTTGAAGTTTAGCAGCAAAAGAGTACTAAAAATCACCATCCTTCAAGATTTAGACTATTTTCGGTACTCTCTTACTGCTCAACTTTAAACAAGCATAACTTTAGTTCTAATTATTATTTTTTGATTCGGAAACCAGCAAATTAAAGCTTGCTTTCTCTGCTTTCATTTTAGTTATTGTGGATTTATTAAAGACATTTTTAGATAGAATTATTTACACTTTAATTAGGAGTTCTTTTTTCATATTTTTCTAAAAATAAGACTATAATCGTCCATAACTTCAGTTTTTCGAAGCGTTAGACCGTACTGCTGTGGCTTTACTCATATTTTGGTACCTAAATACTTATCCTAAAGTTTGATTAAGATCGGTGACCCACAACTCAGACACTCTCCTTGTTAGTGTAGTTTTAATTTTAGAGCATTTTGAAAATTTTGGAAAAAATCTCCATTTTTCATTTTTTTTCTATTCCACAAAAACCATTCGATAGATGTGCTCGAAAATTTTTTATGGAAATCATTTGCAATGGCCTAAATAAAACAAGCTTTGAAAAACTTATTTTCTCAGTGCAGTTTTAATTTTAGAGCATTTTATAAATTTTGAATAAAATTTTTCTAATTTTTTTTATATTTTACGTAAACTACTCGATGAAGGAGCTTCAAATTATGTATGGGAATTATTTATGATTGTCAAAATAAAATCAACTTTTAAAAACTAATTTTCTTCAATTTTCTTAGCGCACATTTAATTTTAGAGCATTTTGAAAATTTTGAAAAAATTTTTTATTTTTAATTTCTTTTTTATTGCTCAAAAGCCATTAGATAGATTTGCTAAAAAATTTTCATACAAATTATTTGTTATTGCCTAATTAAAGCAAGCTTGGAAAAACTTATTTTCTTAGCGCAGCATTAATTTTAGAGAATTTTGTAAATTTTGAATAGAATTTCACTTACTTTTTGGTATTTTACGTAAACTACTCGATGAAGTAGCTTAAAATTATGTATAGAAATAATTTACGATTACCTAAATAAAATAAACTTTTGAAAACTGGTTTTCTTAGCGTAGTTGTAACGTTAAAGCGTTTTGAAAATTTTAAAACAATGTTTATTTTTCAATTTGGTATTTTTTGTAAACTATTCGATGAAAATGTTCCAAAATTTATATGCAAATTATTGGTTATAGTGTTAAGAAGACAAGCTTGGGAAAATTAATTTTACAAACGCATTTTTAATTTTAGAGCATCATAAAATCACATTATGCAAATGGCAAAAGTAAGAAAGAGTAAAATTCATATAGTTTTCGTAGGTATTAAGACAGCCTTCAATAAAGAGTATAGGGACATTTATATTAAAATCGTATTTAAAAAAATAAAATCAAATTACTCTAACTCAATGCGCTCTATGAGAAAGCATTGCGCCAAAGCACTTGGCAGCGTTTTTCTAAATATTCCTTTTTTTTTTACTAGATACATCATATTTTTTTTTAAATTTCAGTTCTTGAGAGTACTTAAATGAATTAAGTAATTATTATCAAGTTTATACCTTTTACTAGATTTATCTATAGTTTTCGCTTAAGAAAGTTTTGAAATCAATGAAGCAATCGTCGAGTACTTCTGTATTCAATTCTTACTTTTCAATAATATAAAATCCATTAAATGTTCAATTTATATTCTCTTTGATAGACGAATATTTGGAAAAACTTTGCCAAATAATTTTTGAACAAAAGGGATTATTTAGATGAAGATAGCGATGATAGTACACATCAAGATTGAAAAAAAATGATATATCAGATCAACTTATTATTTCATTTATGAGTGAATATTACTACTTAAACATTGATGAACTATACTTGATCTTAGTGATATCAATTTTATTTTATTCCTGATGAAAGATTCACTTAATAAACGATTTCCGAAACGATTAACTTTAAAGTTTCGGAATAATTTTTTATTTAATATGCTACGGTTGAAGACCAAAAATGTGCAATTTAATTTCTAAAAACTTGGCAGAAGAGCCATTAGCTTCTAACAACTTATATTTGAGAATTTGCTGCTATCAACTTCAAAATCATTTACGCCTTTTTAAAACTTTCAGGGAAGATACCCATTTTAATTGTAATACTTTTAATAAAATAAAATTATGCATTCTGTATCTCATCACACTATCTTTTTATTTTCAAGTGCTGTAAAATATATTAAATTTTACTAAATATCTACAAAATAACTTGCCAGGCCCGTGGTTTAATAGTTTGTTGGTGAAATGCTCAATGTATGTGAGTACCGCTTCATAATTGAATTGTTAGCTAATTCAAGTGTGTTAAATAATAAGTAAAAATATGAATCTATAAACGAATTGTGTACATGTACAATTTTTATCTGTCACAATATATTGTCAATGTGAAGAAGTAAAAAAATTTAGTCTTATAGAATATGCTTTTCCAATTTTTTATGTTCTAACTTTTTTAAATAAAAGAGGATAAATACTAACTTGTATATAGTAAAGCTCAAACGTTAAGAATTAATCCGTATTTATTATTATGTAATGGTTAACATGACCTACTAATTTTTGTATTTTCCATATATATATATACCTTTTAATGATTATTTACATCCGATGGATAGTACTTTTTTATATTCAAAGAATATTATTAAGAACATTAACATTCTGCTCAAAATATTGTACAATATATTTTTACATCACGGTGCGTGTGATTTTTTTCTGTATTATATTGATAGAAAATATTTTATTTAATATTTAACGATAAAGAACAAAGATACATCCTAATACAATGAACAAAATTCTATTTTGACCTCGAAAATTATTTTTTGTAATGTATGTGATGTAATACGAAAAAAAATTCTTAGTTTTCTCTCACTTATCTTTACTATATAAACCTTTCAATTTTTAACTACACCATAAAATATTAAACCACGAGCCCGGCAAGTTATTTTGTAGATATTTAGTAAAATTTAATATATTTTACAGCACTTGAAAATAAAAAGATAGTGTGATGAGATACAGAATGCATAATTTTATTTTCTTAACCCTTTCAGAACCAATGTACATTACAATGTACATTGACATTTTTTGGTTTTTTTGAAATTGTGCAAAAGTGGCTTCAAATTTCGTAAAAAAAATATGTGTATTAGATTGAAGTGGACTATTTCCGATCCCAAACTGAGGGCCTAAGTTATTATATCTTTGATAGAAACTGGGAAAACTTGAAAAGAAAAAAAAAAAAAAAAAAATTTTTATCGCAAAAATTGCTTAATAAATGAACACTTATCATCGCTAAATGGTTATCAGAACTTTTCATGATGAAATAATAATTCCGTTCTGAAAGGGTTAAAAGTATTACAATTAAAATGGGTATCTTCCCTAAAAGTTTTAAAAAGGCATAAATGATTTTGAAGTTGATAGCAGCAAATTCTCAAATATAAGTTGTTAGAAGCTAATGGCTCTTCTGCCAAGTTTTTAGAAATTAAATTGCACATTTTTGGTCTTCAACCGTAGCATATTAAATAAAAAATTATTCCGAAACTTTAAAGTTAATCGTTTCGGAAATCGTTTATTAAGTGAATCTTTCATCAGGAATAAAATAAAATTGATATCACTAAGATCAAGTATAGTTCATCAATGTTTAAGTAGTAATATTCACTCATAAATGAAATAATAAGTTGATCTGATATATCATTTTTTTTCAATCTTGATGTGTACTATCATCGCTATCTTCATCTAAATAATCCCTTTTGTTCAAAAATTATTTGGCAAAGTTTTTCCAAATATTCGTCTATCAAAGAGAATATAAATTGAACATTTAATGGATTTTATATTATTGAAAAGTAAGAATTGAATACAGAAGTACTCGACGATTGCTTCATTGATTTCAAAACTTTCTTAAGCGAAAACTATAGATAAATCTAGTAAAAGGTATAAACTTGATAATAATTACTTAATTCATTTAAGTACTCTCAAGAACTGAAATTTAAAAAAAAATATGATGTATGTAGTAAAAAAAAAAAGAAATATTTAGAAAAAAAGTTCTAAAGAATACTATACTGTTTAATAACTAAACTCGCCTAAAATATACTTTTTTAAAAGTAATAATAACATAATAAAATAGTATTCATCAGTTTAAGTAATGACTTGAATCAAAAAATAACAGACATAATATTCAAAAGCTTTGAAGAAATTTTATTACATTCAAAAAATAAAAGATAGTGTAATGATATTTTTATGAATTTATTATTATTTTAAAAAGAATGAATTGAATACAGAAGTATTCGACGATTGCTTGATTGATTCCAAAACATTCTTAATATATATTAATATACATGAGAAAAATTGTCATAAAACGTTCTATAGATATATATATATATATATATAGACCTGTATGTGTATGTAGGTGTGCGCGCATGTGAATTGACATAAAATATCTCATGTATATGTATATACATATATTCATAAGCCCATGTGTGTGCGTGCATGCGCCTTGAGAGGAACAATCCCATATATATATATATATATATACATAAAGAAAAATATATATAAACTCGAGTACGTGTGTCATGCATGTTAATTGACATGAAATGTCCCGTATATATAAACTTGTGTGTGCGCGCACGTATGATTTAGAATTAAATATCCCATGTATATATGTACACAGATATACACACATGTATATATACGTGTGTATATATATATATATATATATATATATATATATATATATATATATATATATATATATATATATATATATTCATAAGCCTATGTGTGTGCGTGCATGCGAATTGACAAAACAGTCCCATATATATAAAAACAAATCTCAAGTACATGTTTAGATGTGTTTGCGCGTTCGAGTTGACAAGAAAGGTCAAATATATGAAAACCGGTGCGTGCGAGTTGACATGATACGTCACATATATGTAAACCTAAAGGCACTCGGATAGGTGTGTTAGAATTGTCATGAAATATCCCATATATATATAAACCTGTATGGGCGTGGGTTATAATTAACGGGAAAAATCCTATGTATATTAACGTGTGTGCATGCATGCGAATCGATATGAAATGTCCCATATGTATAAACCTGTGTCCGTGCGTGGGTTTGAATTGACATGGAAAATTCCATGTTTATTAACGTGTGTGTGCAAGCATGCGAATTGACATGAAATATCCAATATATATAAACCTGTGTGTCGGTATGCGTTTGAATTGACATTAAAAATCCCATGTATATTAACGTGTGTGTGCATGCATGCGCAACGACATGGGCTGTCCCATATATATGTAAACCTGTGTGTGCGTGCGTGCCCATTGACATGGAATATCCCATATTTATAAACCTATATGTGCGTGCGTTCCAATTGACGTGAAAAATCTTATGTTTATTAAAGTATGTGTGCATGCGTGCGAATGGACATGAAATGTCCCATATATGTATAAACCTGTGTGTGTGTGTGTGTGCGTTCGAATTGACGTGAAAAATCCTATGCATATTAACGTGCGTGTGCATGCATGCAAATCGACATGAAATGTATCACATATATAGAAAAGCCTGTCATTATGAGTACGTACGAGTTGACATGAATTAGGCAATAAACATTGATAGTTATGCGATATTAATGTATTTAGAAAAAAAGTCCGATTTACCAAATAAGCAACATGAATGTAGAGCGAAGCTAACGTTAATGAACTTAGAAGTCAGATAGACTATATTAAAACTAAATCATTCTTGCCAAAAAATTGTTATTACAATTTGAGATAGGCTGAATGAAATAAAAATAGAAATTTTCAAAAAAGCAATATCCAAAGGACTATCAATCTGTTAGTTGTGGAATGGGCCTTTATTAAGACGATCACAAAATAGCCTTATTCACAATGAAAGGAACGTAGGTTCTGAATCTAAGTATATTATGAATAAAAAATCAATTGTCTAAATAAGCAACACCTATATAGGTACTAATAATAGTTAGTCAAATTATAAATCTGTTATTCGTATATCAAAATCAGCTATTCTTGCAATCGGCAGATATTACAATTTTAAAGAATCTTAATGAAATAAGAATACGTTTTTCCAAAAAAGGAACATGAGTTTTATTGTATACTCTTTAGTTTTTAATTGTGGATTTAGTTAATCCGAAGCAAAGTAGCTTCATTCGGCAATAAACATTGATAGTTATGCGATATTAATGTATTTAGAAAAAAAGTCTGATTTCCCAAATAAACAACATGGATGTAGAGTGGATTACTTACGCTAGCAATATTAGCGTGCGATAAGACTGGCATCTGCCAAAATTTGCTAAAATTAGCGTACACTAAAACTAGCGTATACTATAAAAATTGGCGTGCGCAAAAATTAGAGTTAGATGAAACTAGCGTACGCTAGCAATAATAGAGTTTGCTAAAAATAGCGTCTGCCTAAATGAGCGTACAATGTAGCAGCGTATGCTATAAATATTAGCTAGCGCTAAAATTAGCATTTTTTGGTAAAAGCATAAGCTAGCAGAATTAGCATAATCAAAAACTATCGTCTGCTAATATTAGCATACGCTCAAAACCGCGTACGCTATCAATAGTAGCATTAGCTAAAATAAGCATCTGCTAAAATTAGCGTACAACGAAACTAGTGTATGCTATCAATCTTAGCGTAGAAAATATCCAGAATCCACTAAAATGAGCGGTCGCTGAAACTAGCCTACGCTAGAAATATTAGTGTGCACTAATATTAGCATCTACTAAAATTAGAGTACTATAGAAAAATTTTTGTGCGATAAAAGAAGCGTGAGCTAGAATTAGCCTACGATGAATATGTTATAATATTAACGTGCACTCTAACTAATATCTGCTAAAATGAGCAATTCCAGAAAAGTACTGAACTCAACTACATTTTTGTGCAAAATCAAAATTTATAAACCTAAGGCCATATTATGCAAATCCTAAACTTATAACGTACATGTGCGAGTGTACTTTTAAAATTTCACGTAGAAATATTCCTCTCCGCAAGTATCATAAGAGACAATTGCGAACATTCGCACTTCCGTTGCGGAAACTCGCTAAACCGGGTAGTTCGGAGGTAAAAAGGAAATTGGTGTTAAAATCAGGATATCTAGTGCGGCTAATTGTCAAACCTGTTTTATCGGCATGGAATACCCAAGAGAAATGCTAGAAGCCTGAACTTTTTTTTAAATGAAAGTTAAACTCAAATCCTTTCGAATTATCGCTTATAGCATCCCGAAATATTATTTTTTTCTAAAGTTATAGAGGAATAAAAATTGAAACAAATTTTAGCATTTATTATTAATTAATTAAAATTAATGTTATGAAGACGAATTTCAGGTTCAATTTTCATCCCTCTATAACTTTAGCAAAAAATAATATTTCGGGATGTTATAGGTGATAATTCGGAAGGATTTGAGCTCAACTTTCATTTAAAAATAGGTTCAGGCTTCTAGCTATCAATGCTAATGAATTATAAGCGTTTAAAAATCTAGTAACTTTTATAGTGATTTTTTTTATTTGCCTGCAACTAGAGATATATTAAGTGTTAGAGCCTAGTACCTTGGCTTTTTTCATATTTCTACATCTAAAATCATCTCTTAAAATTTGAGCAGGATCAGCGTCCCAATACCCTGACACTCTCCTTGTTAGTATAGCATCTGCTCAAATTAACGTACGCTAAATCAACTGTACGCTAAAATAAGCGTCTGCTAAATTTAATGTAAACTGAAATTAGCGTACGATAGCAATGTTAGCGATCGCTAAAACTACCGTCTGCTATAAATTTGCATTGACTGAAACTTACGTGTGCTAAAATTAGCGTACGCTTAAAATAGTATATTCTAACAAAATTAGCATGGTCCCAAAATTAGTATCTGATGAAATTTGCGTATGCCATCAATAATAACATTGGCTAATACTGTGATGTCCACGTGTTACCATGAACTTGGTGAATACCTGGTGGTTATCACCTCAATTGACGCCGAGTGTTCGATCGATTTAAAACACCTAGACTTGCGTCTAATAGTGCTTTTCGGTGGTTCAATCCGTAGAAAGGAAACTTGAGACCAGTGTGGTTAGTTTTTTTAAATTTTGAGTTTTAGACCTCGAACACCGTTGATCACTCACATAAATTGAATGATCTGGTGGTTTGTTGTGATTGCACCTTATGGGGATACACAAATCGAGTTAGTTTTGATTTTAATTATTCAAATTTTATTTAGTGAACGTATAAATAGATTTAATTAGTAATAAAAATGATAAATATTTAAAATAAATGGAATTTAATAAAAATAAAAAAATTGGAATAAAAATTAGATTGATAATTGGAACTCTAAACTTTGTAAAGAGAAAATTTTAGTAATTATATATAGAAATTAAAATTATTTTAAAAATATTTATTTGACTACAAAAGAAATCTGAAAAAATTATTATATTTATATTTAAAAACAAAATAGAAAGAAAAGAGAAATTGAATTAACTTTAGATTTTAAATAAATTATGCAAACGTGGAAAAAATAAAAAGAAATGAATTTTTATAAATTTGAACTTTTATTAAAAAGAAAGAAAGGAAAATTTCAACTTACTTATTCCTTTTGATTGATATACGAGAGAGTTGAGTTTGGAATTTTTATCTTTTGGAAATCTCGAACTGATGCTTGCTTGAGTTGATGCTTGGAAAATAACTGAGTGCTTCTTGGTTGAATGATGCTTGGAAAATAACTGAGTGCTTCTTGGTTGAATGATGCTTGGAAAATAACTGAGTGCTTCTTGGTTGAATGATGCTTGGAAAATAACTGAGTGCTGTTTGCTTGTTGTACTGGAACTTTGAAGACTGAGCGTTGCTACTATGTTGATGTTTGTAGTACTTGAAGATTGAGTTGACTGAGTGATTTGAGGTCGTTTACCTGCCCTTTTAAGGGATTCCAGGCAGCTGTGCCGACAATTTTGTGAAAATTTCCCTCTCTCTGTGTAGGTGTTAGATGGGCGGCTCTGTTTGATCTTTTGTCTTCTTCTTTTCTAGGGTTGTCAACTTTGTTCTTGAAATATCCCTAGGGTGTTTTTCCAATATTCAACTCATCTCTCCGATATCAATCATCAGGAATAATAAGTTACTACATTATTGGTTACATTAAAAATCGATGCTTAAACATAATGAATTAAATATAAGTGATATTTCGCTAATTCTAAATTGATTAATTCAACTATTATGTGTTTTTTTTTTATTTATGGAAATAAGATGAATATTGAAATATCCATATTTTTCCTTTTAGGTTGAGATATTAATTATTCTTAATAAAAAAATTATTTCGAAACGAACTTATGCAGAGTATTTTAATTAAAGTAGGTATGAATATATATGCATATATATAAATATATTTACGTGTAATTCGAGTTATGAACAGCTTAAATTTATATTTAATTTGCGTCTGTAAGAAAAGACAAAAAATACACATAGAGACGACGCTAAAAAAACGACGCTATGTTTATACGTGCATATATATGTTTTCTTAAATTTATATAGTGAAAGAAAATTAATAATTTGACTTATATTAATAATAGGAATGAAAATTATCTTATGCTTATTTAACTAAAATCAAATTTATTTGTTTCTTTTGAGAACATAGAGTTTTGTAATTTATTATGTTTAACAATTATATAAGCAGAAACGTTATTATTATTTTTATTCAACGGTATTATTTGTGTAGTGTCTCAAAATCCACAATATAGATTCTATATACTTGGATTATAACTTAAATATTTAATTAAATGATTATTGTTAAACAAGTTTTTTAGTTAGAAAATATTTTAATAAAGTAATAAAAAGGTAAGATTAAATTTACACTTGTTTAAAATAGTCAATCATTTAGTATTGTTTATTAATAACTATATTATTATTATTGATTCTTTATTTATTTTAATTTTATATAACAAAAAATTTTAAAATCTCGGTTACGGGTTTTCTCATCATTTGGCGCAGGTATTGTTATTCTTATGATATCTGTCGAGACAGCGTTTATGGTATGGCGCGCCGGTACAAGTATTTTCCTTAGCGTGTTTGTACACTAATCCGTCTCGACATAATAAAGTAATAAGGAAAGGTATTGGTAAAACAGAGAAAATATTTTTAAGGTGAATTGTTTCTTTTAAGTTTATATCTATTTTTATCAAGGGTCTTGTATATACGTACATAATTTGTATATTTACTTATTTCAACATTAGTATGGGTTTTTTTAAATGTTTTCCTATACGAAGTACATTCATCTATCTATTATATTTAACCTGAAAAGAGAATGTGGCATATCGACAAGGTACTTATTTGCACTTCGGTTTCCAAACCTCTGCTTGTAAATAATTATCAGAAATTTTAATTTATAGTCCTTAAAATTACAGTAAAAATAGAAACATAAAATATAAAATAGAGAAATTTTTTAAAAAGAAAAGTGGATACATGACAATACTATCGTCTGATAAAATGAGCTTACAATGAAACTAGCGTATACTATAAAAATTCCTACAAATATTTAAAACTTATTAAATATTTTCATTTTAAATATTAATTCTGCTTTCTTGCTCTGCTTTTTTGATGAGTATTTTATTTCTAATCAAATATTAATATTAAGTCATTCTTTATAAATGAATAGTAACTAATAAATTATTAATTAATACCCAATCATTATTTTATTGAATTATTATTTATAAAATAATTCATTCAATTAATAATTTCAAATAATTTTCAAAATTACTATACAATATCATTTATCATGTTTAATTATAAAATAGAACAACGAATATCATCCTAATTATAAGACTAACATTGCCATTTATCATTTAACAATATGTACTTTGATTGTAAACATTAGCAGTATAAATTCATAACCAATCATTTCAAAAGATGGGTTAGGTCTCAAGTGACATGATAAAAAAAAGACGATATGTTTACAAATGCAACCACTTGTTAAATTCTTTTCGAAGCCTAACGACACGGCAACATCGCTCATTTTGAATTCTATAAACGACCACTCATTGGTCACTTTTAATTGATTATCTTGGCTACTCTAATTAAGATAAAAAATTTTTAGAGGTGAATTTGGACTCAGCTCATCACGCTGGATCCAACGATATATATATGTATCGATGTTATCAAATCACCCTGTATATATATATATATATATATATATATATATATATATATATGTGTGTGGTGTGTGTGTGTGTGTGTGTGTGTTTTCACTTGGGTAATAATATATTAACAAATATTTATTATTTAATTAAATTTATAGCTGTATGGATAAATTAGCTTGTTTTTTTACAAATCATCTCTTATCTCAATAGTCGAGATCTTCTGTACCTGGTGTCGATATTGCCGATAATGTAGTTTCAGGTGAAACTATTTTATTCGACGTTTGCACATCCAGGTCATTCTAGTAAGAACAACCAGGCAATGGTTAATTAGGTAGTGATGGTGGTGGTGCTGCAGTATCAACAGGTACCTGCAGTACCCCCTCCAACATCGTGTTTGGAGTACTTTGATCATAAGTCACATGATTATCTAAAGAATTTATAACTTCTCGTACTTCTTTAGTGGGCGGTAGTGACGCAGAATCTCTCGAACTAGGCGCAGTTGTTCTTCTGTTTACAGAAGATTTATCAGTAATTCTTCCCCCATCACTGTCCTCCATCATGTTTTGCAGGTCTGAAAATTTTTAATATTATATCTATTAAAGTTACACTATTTTAAACAAAAAAGTCTTATTCTGCGAAATTTTCAGACCATAAATAAAAAATCTATAGATTATTGATCCGATATTTGGAATCGATATTTTTTGTAAAACATATTCTTGGATCGACTATTGTATTTACAACATAAAAGTATCATCTTACAAAATTTTTTGACCGTAAATTAGTAAATTATCGAGTATTGGTCCAATATTGGAAATCAATATTTTTTTGTAAAACATAGTTTTGGATTTATTATTTTACTTTCAAAAATTAATACAGTGTTTTACATGCCGGTAGCGCCGCCAAGAAAAATGTATGAAGCGCGTGCTTCATAATAACTACGGCCGACTTATCGCTTCTCCCGCTGCCCCACTTACTGGCACTGGCACTGGACCACGCAATGCTACTATGCGAGTTTCTCCTATAGCCCAGCTTATCGTTGCTTTTACTTCATCACGAGGATGCTCACCTGTCGAACCGATTACGAAAGCACAAGGACACTCTGTGATTAAGAAGAAGACCAATTTGCGCTGTTCTGCGGTAGTTGGAGGAGGACATAGCATAAGTATTAATTTGATTAATAAAAAATTTAGAGGTGGTGCTGCATTGGTCACCTCGGATAACAATATTAGTAAAGATAAAGATAGTGGTCTAAAGCAGAGTGATGATGGTGCTAATTCTTCCGCAGTAAAGGCAGCTGTGTCTGCTTTGGAGAGTGTGCTATTCTGCCGTAGCAGACCAATTCCAGAAAAGTACTGAACTCAGCTACATTTTTGTGCAAAATCAAAATTTATAAACCTAAGGCCATATTATGCAAATCCTAAACTTATAACGTACATGTGCGAGTGTGCTTTTATAATTTCACGTAGAAATATTCCTCTCCGCAAGTATCATAAGAGACAATTGCGAACATTCGCAATTCCGTTGCGGAAACTCGCTAAACCGGGTAGTTCGGAGGTAAAAAGGAAATTGGTGTTAAAATCAGGATATCTAGTGCGGCTAATTGTCAAACCTGTTTTATCGGCATGGAATACCCAAGAAAAATGATTTTTGTACCGCAAGAGTGTTTGGAGCAACAACATCTGCAGCATAACGCAGTAAATATCAATTATACACCACCAGCATCCAGTGTACAGACACCTTGTACAGCCACGACACACCTTGACGAGGAAATGAGTAAAATTTTACATTTTACGAGTGATGAGCGCCAAAAATCTTTGCAATATCAGCAAATCTTGCAGCGCTACTTATATCCAAAGCTAAAGTAGAAGGATGAGAGTGGGGGTATAATACGTCCACACGACATGATATTATTAGAAATGGAAACGGCATTGGATAAAGACAATAATGACGAAATCGACGACGAACAGCTTGTCGAGTCGGTATCGCAGAAATTTCGGAGCAATGCTAAGCATCTCATTAGATACTTGCGGCAAGCTAATAATATTGAATGGGATAGTCGTGGTATAATCAAGCTAGATAGCACTGTTGTCAAGGGTATTAATATTGTCGATTTAGTGAACGAAATTATGAGAAGTAGAAAAAGACCACCACCGCGGGGATACAAACAATTTTCACGCATCTTGCGACAAGTTAGTATACCTAGAGAATTCATTAGTCACCATCAACTGTGGCGTACGATTGCATCTTATAGCCCAGTGTCATCGCTGTCATCGTCGTCGGAAAACGAACGTTATTATACTTTAACAGCTACTAGTCAAACGAGCGTAAAGAAAAAAAAAGAAGTTAAGAGTGCAAAAAAGCGTAAAAAAGTTGGTAGCAAGTTGGCAGCTACGCTATCAATCCCTACAAAAAAGAGTCGTGCCGAACAGCTAAGATGGACCCATATGTGAAAGCATGGTAGGAAGTGATAGAAGGGGAGAAGGAGAAAGAGCAGGGGGAGGAAATTGGTAATTTGTAGACTGATTGATTTTAGTTAAACCCTTTGAAATGCATCTACCAGGCTACCAGTTTCTCGGCCCTGGTACGCATCTCGAAGAGCGTCTCAGATGTGGTCAGAGAGGAAAAACCCTGTTGACAGTGCCTGTCTAGAGGACGATATTTCATATTCAAAAAAAAAAAAATAACGAATCATATAAAAGCCGACAGACTGTTGGCTGATAGAGCTTCTTCACGCATGCTCTTGGAGATTTCGGATGGTACTAAAAAAACCGCAGCTGTTATTACTGTTTTGTGCATGATCAGCATAATTGCGTTTGATAAATTTTTGAAACGCACTAAAAATACATTTAGAAGACATCAAAAGATAGAGAAAAATCTAGTTTGCAAGAGGAGAAAGAGGAACAATGAGAAAGAAGGAGAAAAAGAAGAAAGAGACGACAAAGCTGGACGATCTTGAGCATCATTACTATAATCTTTCTGCACCATCAGCGTTCGCTGGTACTCATCAACTGAAACACGCAAAACCCAAAAAATTTGATAAAAATACGATTACTAAATGGCTAAAGAGTCAAGATGCACATACTTTACAGAAACTCGTGAGACATCGTTTTTCTCGTAGACATTACAACGTTTTCAGCCGCTTTAAAGTATGGGAAGTTGACTTAGCAGATTTTAGATCACTGAAAACCTACAATGATGGGTACAGCTATATTCTCATTGTCATTGATGCACTTTCAAAGTTTGCCTGATCAGAGCTTCTTCTCGACAAAACCAGTTGAAGCTTCGCTGTAGCATTAGACAAAATTTTATCACGATGTAATAGTAGACATCCTATTTAGCTACCGACTGATAAAGGTAAGGAATTTATCAGTCAAAAAGTGCAAGAAGTGTTAAAAAGAAACATGTAACCTACCGGGTAGTCAGAGATCCTAATATAAAGGTAGCCATTGCTGAATGCTTTATTTGAACTCTCAAAGGTCGAATCTGGCGATACTTGACTCATTTACGCACAAGACGTTATGTATATGTTTTGCAAAAAAATTGTGACGTGTTACAACGAGTCGTGGCACAGTGCCATAAAAATGCCCCCTTCAAAGGTCAACTTATATAGTGCTCACGTGGTACGTCGAAATTTGACGTTACGTTACAGCGAAAAAGAGCGGTTTCGAGCTAAATACAGCGATAGTAACCTGATTCGAGTCATTCGTGCCAATACAGTCTTCAGGAAAGCATACGAGGGTGGCTGAACTCTGGAGCTGTTTAAAATTGTTAGAGTCGACACAAGACGACAACTACCCGTCGATACTTTGGCAGATCTTGGTGGAGAAAAGATTGAAGGATATTTTTACGAAGAACAGTTGAGCAGAGTGCGCAAGAATTTAGATGGCTAAGCGTTTGAGGTTGATGAGGTTTTGAAGAGCAAAGGTAGGGGGTCGAAAAAACAATATTTGGTCAGTTGGAGGGAGTATCTAGAAAAATTCAATTTTTGGATGGTGGCTAAAGATTTGAAAAATTTACAATAGACGATGAATTTTACATGGTTTTACCGAGCAACAGCAGCAGATTTGTCTTTCCACACAATGTAGCGACATATTTTACTACACAATTATCACCAAATTTTTATCTTTATCGCGACTGGTGTGTAGGACTCACGGAAATTCAAATACCTCTCACATTGAAAGTATTTCATCTTCACTTTTAGCGCATTCGATAAAATGTCTGAGTTTAAAGATTTTTTCAATAACCAAATGGCTGGTGGTGGGTGTAAGTACGTTAGAGTTAGTAAACCTTGTTTTGGTTATCACTAATCGGGTGCAGAAGTAGGTAGTTTTTTGAAAGGTCTCTTCCGAGCAGCTAAACCGAAGATCAAGCAAGGTGCAAAAGCGGTCAATAAAGAGGCTTTTTGAGCAGGTAAAAATATCCTAGATGATGTCACTCTAGGTGGCAGACCGGTCAAAGAGGCAATAAAAGAGCGCATACGCCAGAGTGGTGAAAATCTCAAAAGAAAAGCTGACGTTGTTCTGGACAAATTGCTCTTGGGTGAGTCGAGCGCGGAAGAGGGGGAGGAATCAGAATGTAAAAAGAAGAACGAGACATCATTAGCTCAGTCGCCAAATGCACCTGGTACTACAAACATTTCAGCGGTTAACGCTCGAAAAGTGGTAAAGTTGCGAAAAAGAAAAAGAAACAGAATAAGAAAGCACATGTAGCTAGAGATATTTTTGAAAATTAAAATTTCAAGATGACGTTGTTGCATACAGAATCTTGTGAGTCGATCAAGTCGGAATTATCACTCTTTGAACTACCCTCGACGCAGACTGCAATTGAAGGCTCCTACTGGGTACAGTACAAACCGATATCTTCACTTAATGACTAATTTCCAATGGAATTTACCATCCCTGGCCACACTGAGTATCTAGACTTGGCTCACACAATCTTATGTGTGAGTGTAAGTGTAACATGCACTAGTGCTGAACCACCTAAAGATCCGAACGTTAGACCAATAAAGAATCTTTTGCATTCGTTGTTCAATCAAGTGATCGACGTGCTATTCAATCAGAAACCTGTTTCACCGCTAAACAATGCTCATGCATACAGAGCTTATATTGAAACATTACAAAATTATGACCCAACAGCTAAAAAGTCTCATTTAACGAGTGGATTGTGGTACGATGATACAGCAGGGAAAATGGACGATACCACAGGTGATAATACAGGCCTTAATCAGCGTTAAGCGATTATGATTGGCAGGAAGATTTATTCACTTGGCCATTTACATTGTGATGTTTTTAATCAAGACAAATTATTACTGGGTGGTGTTAAAGTTAAAGTAAGGCTCGTGCGTTCTCGAGATGGATTCTGTCTCATGGATCCCGCTGGTGCTTTCACAGTAAATTTTACCGAAGCTACGCTTTCTGTGCGTCGAGTAAGATTAAATCCTTTACTTGTGCTAGCACACAAAAAACTATTGTCGCAGACTACTGCGAATTTCCCATAGACACTTGTAGAAGTTAAGGCTGTTACGTTATATAATGGTGTGCACGGGGAAACAATCAACAATGTCATATTAGGTCAACTGCCAAGAAGAATCATACTTGGTTTTGTTGAGAATAAAGCTTACAACGGCGATAAAAGTCTTGACCCGTTAAATTTCAAGGATTTTAATATAAATTTTTTGTGTCCGTACGTTGATGGAATGCAGGTGCCATCGAAACCCATACAGCCAGATTTCAAAAAAGCAAATTCTACGTTTATGCTTATCATACACTTTTTTCAGCAATTGGTATCCATTTTATGAATTCAGGCAACTCGATTACCCTTGAAGACTATCCGAACGGTTACTGCCTATTCGCTTTTGATTTGACACCTGATTTATTGGTGATTGATGGTAGTCATTGGAATTTGATAAAAAATGGTAATGAACGAATTGGTGTTAGATTCGAAAACCCGCTAAAGGGCGCTGTTAATATTATAATTTATGCTGAATACGACAATTTGCTCGAAATTGACTCGTCGAGACAGGTTGTCATGGATTGTAGCGGTTAAGTAGTGGTAGTGGGGATATTTTTCTCGCTATTTAAGTAGAGTCTAGCCATCTTTATTATCTCAGTCGGCAAGCATCTTTGATTGCAAACAGTATGGAGGTGGTTATTGACGTACAGTTTTTAAAGAACAACAAAAATCGTTTGATTCCAAAAGAAGTGGCTGTACTTGCTATTCATAAAAACTTTATCGCTCATTGGATTGTGGCGCCTTCTTGTAATTTAAGACACTTACTTAGAAATGCTTCGAGACAGAACAATGAGGTGACACTGAATCATCATGTTCTGGAGTGGTACGAAGGTGATATATCAATAAAAAGACTATACAAAAATTTGGAAGATATTTGCAAGCATTGTCGTACAATTTTCGTGCGAGGTCAAAAAAAGGTTGAACTACTTTCCAAGCTCACCACGTGTAGGATTAAAAATTTAGAAAAAGAACAAGATTAATTTTAGAAATTTAAATTTCAGCAGTGTACACTGCATGCATCATTACATAAAATCAGCATATTAAAATTACGTGTTTGCACTAAATAACATTGCTAATCTGAAACATTAGCAATTGAAACTTAACTGCAGCGTAAAATCGTTGATTTTGGAAGAATTTTTCGAAATTCTCCACAATGAAGTCAAAAGAGTTTGTACGATATCTGATACGAATTAAGTTTCATGCAGTAGGCGTTTATCCAGCGGATCGGATTCCTCTGATGTGGGTGAAACCTTGTGTGTTCGTGCTTAATACGCAAAATTATAACCAGCGTGGTACGCACTGGGTTGCCATATACGTTGATAAGTATGGCACAGGTGTGTACTTGATAGTCTTGGTAAGCCACCACAAATTCCACAACATTTACAACATATTCAGCAAAATTGTAAAAAAATTTTATGGAATAATAAGCGCTTACAAAGCGAATATTTCAACGTTTGTGGTCATTATTGTATCATGTTTTTATATTATATGTTTAGCGGATTGGGTTTCAAGAAATTCTTGGGAAATTTCTCGCAGAATTTGCAAAAAAATGATACTGTAGTCAAGAATTTTGTAGAAAAAACTTGCTATCCGTAATTTAATACTTGACTGTTTCTGATTGGCTGCATGCCACCTTTGCACGACATCCCCACCAATTTTTCACAGTATAAAAAAAGTGTCATCCACTCGGTCTAGCCACTGTTGTGTGTGATCGACGGTGATAGCAGTAACAAGCAACAAAACCTAATCAAGATGGCTGGCCAAAAGAGAAACGGCCTGGAGCAATCCTTTGATAACAACTTGGAATATTTAATGAAATAGCAAGAAAAATTATTGGCAGCAGCTTCTACCGATGGTCTGCGGACTAAACAGTTGTTTGGGAAAATTATGCAGGTGGGCCTAGAGAATATAGAAGAAGCAAAAATGAAGTTTGTTCCTGTAGTGCGCTTCTGCGGGTTCAATTTTCAAGGTCTACCTCTGTTAGTCGACTGTTGGGAGGCGTTGAAGCAGGAGTTTAATAAAATTGACGAATTCTTTACTTCTTATAATGAAGAATCTATGTTGGATAAGCGACTCTCTATATCTGGATACACTATTTGCTTCATGATTAGCTTTAACGAGAGAGCTTTCGAATTGGTACCCAATGATGCTCAACCCAAAGCAGAAGAGAGTGATGGACCACCGAAAAAACATGGCCGATATAGTCGATCGTTAGTATTTAAACGTTTAACATTTAAACGTCTAAATTATCGATATGTATAAATTATAGAATTAAATATCATTCTCTCTCTCTCTCTCTCTATGTACACACACACACACACACACACACACACAATATTAATAAAATATATATGTATGTATGTATATATATATATATATATATAAATCATATGCAAATGATATACAAATAAACCATGCATTAGAATAGGGTAATATATTTTAAATATAATATACATTTATCCCCATTACATTACCAAGATATCGATTCAATAAATACAGAGAATTAACGATACAAAAACGATAAAGAGTATTAGGAGTCCAAAACATAAAAGGAAGTATAATTATTCTACCTCTTGCGATCAAGTGTTTTTGACATTCATTGTTAATACGCCCAAGTTGCGTATATAACTGGTGTATATATATATATATATATATATATATATATATATATATATATATATAACTAGGAGGGTACCCCCTGCTCGCTCCGCTCGCCAACCCCCTATTTGTTATTTAGGTTAGATTATCTTTATTTTTTTATTTTTCTCAACTGTGAAAATATAATTATTAAAATATATTAAGTTATACTCAAAAATATATTTAAATATTTATTACAAACCCATTTTTGTTTTCCTTATTTATATGATGTTATATAATAAAAGTTTTTATTGTTTATATACTAATATCTTATGAATGTCCATAACATGAATGAATTTTTGTTTTTTTACCTAAATTACTAAATTTATAAAGTTTGTATTATAAATATATTTCTATATTTTCCACGCCACCTAGTATTTTTAAATACCGAGGTATGTATGTAGGCGCGTTTTTTTAGTGGTTTCCCCAGGAGGCCTATTTCCACTCACATTTTAAAAAAGTTTTTTTTAAATAAATAAATAAAAAAAATAATTTTTTTATTTATAAATTAAAAATAAAAAATAACATCTTTTAAATATGTTTGCTGAAATATAAAATATTAAAAATAATATGTATATTAAATTTAATATATTTAAATATAAAAAAAATATTACTTATACTTACTATTAAACAGTATTTAGAAATTCAAAAATTTTTTTAATTCATAAATTTAGAATATTGAAAAAATTTTACCTGTTTTTATTATAACTAAAAATTTTGAAAACAGAAATTTAAAAAATTTTTATGTATTATCCTTTTTTTTTTGTCAATATACCTAGAATTTTTTTCATCTTTTTGTTCTAATTTTTGTAAATATTGTAAAATTATTTAATATAATTGTTTATAAAATTTTATATAATTTTTTACTTACTTTTATAAATAAAAAATAATATTTCTGGAAAATACTTCTTGGAATTTTTATATGTAATATTAATTATATATACATAATTCATACATATATTTTGTATAAAAATAAATTATTTTTAGCATTTAAATTTTTGTTTCCTATTAGATTTCGTACTAAAATTTTTCTTACAATAAATACATAATTCCTTTTTTTGTACGTGAGTGCTTTCATGTCTTCTAATATTTTTAATTTTAATAAATAAGCCACATGTTCTACAACTTATAGTTTTAATATGGATTCTATTTATATGTGTTTTTAAAAATTCAGATGTAGAATAAAAATTTTTGCAAAACAGGCATTGAAATACATCCATTTTTCCTATTAATATTAAGTTTAAACATTAATTTTCATTAAATAATAATTTTATAAAAAACTTGGGAAACATTTTAATTATATTTTATATATGGGGATTTATAATTTTATTTAAGTTTAATTTTATTCTGTTTCTATTATATTTAAAAAAAATAAAATATAATAAGCATAACGCATTTAATAATTTACATCAATGACTTTTTAGGGGTCCACCTTTGCTTTATTTGACATTTTCATTGATTGCAATTTTCTAATGTGAAAGAGAGAGAAAGAGAAAGAGTCTACTAACTCTTTACTTAGCTGCCTACCCGACACTGAAGTGGCTTTTGCTGATCGCTCGCCCTACGCACGCACTAATATTCACAGTGAAAACTTTGTTAGCTTATGTCGACAAAAATCGCATCATGAGTAGCGCGGCTTACAAAACAGCTACCACTCCGATATTTTCGACTAATTACTTTCTGACAGCTATGCAGAAACTGTTTTAGCTTTCAATTTAATTTAAAACAAGTTTTACAAAAGAAAAAAATCTTTAATTTTAGTAAAATAAAAATAAAATACCCTTTAAGTGAATCAAATTTACACAACAAAATGAAATTTAAAAATCAATTAATCGTTAAAAATAAATGAAATGAATTAATCAAAATGGTAAGAATTTAAATAAATTATTTATTGAAAATTTCCGTCCAAACAATGTTATCTATTTTTGATGTATCATCTAAATTATTTTGAATATAAATATTATTAAAAGTTTTACATCTTGACAAAGCAACGTATAATTCACCATGTGAAAACAACGGTCTTCTTATAAATAAGCCTACATTATCGAAACTTTGACCTTGTGGTTTATTTATAGTTATTGCAAATGCTACACTGAGAGAAAATTCATGCCAATAGAGCATGTAGTCTAGTATCCAAAGTTAGTAAGTAATATCCTATGCTTTAATAACAGCGCCATCTACTCTTACGAGGTTTGTGCTATCCAAAAACTGTTTGTTTACATGCTTTAGTAGCTCCCCACTCTAATATCCTTCGATAGCTAGCGCTGTATCCTCTCATGGGACGTGAAGGAAGTCAACGTGGCTTGTCCACTATTCTTTCTTTACTGCTAACTATGGCATTCTTCTATTGCTCAAGTCGCCTCCTCTTTTGGGTGGCGACGCGAGCAAACACGGCTGGTCTATATCCAAAATCATGTTGCAAATTTCGTTAACGTATTTTCGTAGCGTGAATCTTTTATTTCTTTTCTTTTCTTTTTTTATGAAGGGAGATACGTTAATAAATATAACCTGTTAAACTTTTTAACTTTAAATAATTAATTTTTAACTTAAAATTTAATTATTTTAAACCGCTAAGGGCAGATGAGCATGTACGATTTTACGCCAGAGATATTTCGAAGTAACGTTGGTCTAGTGCGTAACGTTCGCGCTTTTCCTTTTGAGTACGCGAGTTCAACTCTCGGCTAGGGTCTTTTTTTTAATTTTTTTTATTATTTCAATAGTTTTTATTGCTTTTTTTATTTTCTATTTTTTTATTAATTTTAAAATCTATTTTTCACAAGTTACTTAAAATATGCTCGTTTTTTTATTAATATTTTTAAATAAATTATTTCATATAGAAAATAATTTAAAATATTAATAAATAAATAATAGTGATATTTACAATACTATAGTTCAATTTTGTCTTTATAAACATATTTCAATATACAATATATATTATAACATAAATAATAATAACTAAGTTTTATTTATTTATTGTAATTTATTGTAAATTTTATAAACTAAATTATAAATAAATTAAACTATACTATTATAAAATAAACATCACTATTATTTATTTATCAATATTTGTAATTACTACCTATAAAGAATAATTTATTTTAAAAAATTTTCATTGAAAAAAAAAGCGTACTTGTGAAAAATTAAATTTTAAAATTATTAAAAAAATACAAAATCTAAAAAAAATAAATATAAGAAGGAATAAAAATATTGAAACAATAAAAAAAAATTAAAAAAAAGTGACCCTAGCCGAGAGTTGAACTCGCGTACTCAAAAGGAAAAGCGTGAACGTTACGCACTAGACCAACGCTACTCCGAAATATCTCTGGCGTAAAATCGTACATGCTCATCTGCCCTCTAGCGGTTTAAAATAATTAAATTTTAAGTTAAAAATTAATTATTTAAAGTTAAAAAGTTTAACAGGTTATATTTATAACGTATCTCCCTTCATAAAAAAAGAAAAGAAAAGAAATAAAAGATTCACGCTACGAAAATACGTTAAAGAAATTTGCAACATAATTTTGGGTATAGACCAGCCGTGTTTGCTCGCGTCGCCACCCAAAAGAGGAGGCGACTCAAGCAAACAAAGGATATGAGAGTGGGGAGTCATCGAAGTATACCACGCGAGTCATCAGTGAATGCCGTTCATGCTTTAGTTACTCTCCATACCATCTTTTTTAGTATAAGGTAATCTAATACTAATAGAGCTTCTCACGGCCTGTCATATTTGTATCAATGTTTTATATGCTCGCATAGATGGCAGTTCGCATGCTCTATTAGCAATTTTAAAAACAATTTTACAATAATCATTGCTATTTAAACAATTAATAATAGAAACCATTAAGTAGTATAGGTTTCAGTCTATAGTATAAATAAGCTATAAAGAAACACGATCAAACAAGAAGCAGTGAAGTCGTTCACAACAATAGTTAAACAGAAATCATAAGGAGGATAACACAATTGTGAGCTACCAAGTTAAAAGATATTTATGTAGTAGGGCGCTGTTGTCGTATGTACCCATTAGCACATGCGTGTGTGTACTTTGAATTAAATGTATTAATTATAAAAAGAATAAGAATAAAAGAGAAAGCGTAAAGAACAATTTGAAAGATTAATTACAGTACACTAATGAATACTAATATAATTATATACATATATACACACACATATATATATATATATATACACACAAAAACATCACATGTCAAAATAAGAAACATTATCAACTCCGATTCTCAATCCTAAAGTCACCATCAATATAATCTTTAAAAACAGTTAACAACTTTTGTGTATCAAACATTCTATTAATATTATTCTTGTGAATGTGTATATTAATCATTTCAGATACCAATCTTTTATAGTAATTGCACTCATTATCAAGGATTTTAACATTATTAATATCAAAATTCATACTATGACCGGTGTTTAAAACATGAGTATAAAGGGCCGATCTTTCACGTTTATGCAAACAATCAGACCTATGCTCCTTAATTCGAGTTTCAAGAGTTCTACCGGTCTGCCCAATGTAACAACCATTACAATCATTGCAGTTTATTTTATATACAACATTATGTTTTAATGATTTTTTTGTGATATCCTTACCCAATTGTGAATTGCATTTAATTTTGTTGTTAAGACAAAAATTAATTTAAAATTGAATTTTTTACATATGCTTTTAAATGCAAATTCATGGGACCTTGAATAAGGAAATACAATTATATTATTGGACTCTGAATGATATTTATCATTTAAATTGTGGTGACTATGTTTATTTTGGATAATTCTTTTGTCAATATACTTATTTATAAACTCTATTGGGTAATTGTTGCCAATAAGCATCCTTCTAATAATATTGAAATTCTTCACATAAAACCTTGTGTCTGAGAGTTTGAGAACTTTATCCACCAACGAAAACACTATGCCAATCTTTTAAGAAATAGGTCCATGAGAATGGAAGTTCAAGTATTGTCCCGAGTGAGTGTCCTTGAGATACCAATCCGTAGTGATGTTGCTTTTATCATTGAAATCAATGTTGATTTTTTTACACTGTCGTTAAACTCTGCTAATGAATAGTAATTGTTTTCTATATAAAATAAATGGTGAAGACGATGATTCATTTGTGCTTAATGTAATACGCGGTATAAAAACTTTATTTCCTTTATTTTCGCCTGTAATCACTTCAGTTTCTATATTGTATTTAAATAATTTCGTTATCTTTAATCGTGTTCCATTGCATAATCCATCTTTTATACTTAAATTTCTAATTAGCATTATTATGGCATTTATTTTTAAATTAAGTTCATGTGGAGGTAATCCTTCTCTTATATTATTTAACATTTCTATTGGATAATTTAAATGAATATTATCATCTGTTTGATCAACACCCTTATATGTTGCATAATCAATACTATAATATGTCATTGTTTCATTATTAATCAAATTTTATTATTTAAAATATTCACATCTTCATTATGCGTACTTAAAATAACTGGTTTGGCCACTGTCTTATCTTTCAGTTCGGCCACGCACTTCGACGGCGTTCGGCTGTTCTCGGCGCTTGTCGGTTTGCCTTGCTTTTCTACGCGCTCGCTTGCTTAATTACTGAAGAAGCAGCTCAGTTCTTTTTTCTTTGTCCAAGCTATTAACACGACCGAGTCACGCCATACCGAGCGTCATGCAACAAATAAGTTCGTCTTTATTATCGAACTATAAGAAAATTCTAATTCACGTTTTCTTTAATAAGTGTTGAATAAAGAGTAATAATTAGTAAACATATAATCTAAATTATTCTATGGCACTATTTATTTCATAACCTGACATCCCCGGAAATGAACACACGAAGTGCTTGTGCACGCGGGTTTTCAATTAAGTAAATTAAATAATAAATTGGCAGTTCTAAAAGTTTAAAATAAAATAATTTATAGTGCACAATCAATAACATTTTTCGAAAAACAATAATTATTTTTAATGTTTTGATAAATTTTATTCCAAACATTATTAGTTTTCCGTTTTTCAGGTATAATAAATGTATCAACTTTTCCTTTTCCGATATCTAATAAAAATGATGAAAAATTTTCATCATTAGATCTTATATTTTTTTTTAATTTAAAAATATGAAACATGGGCCATAGGATTAAATATTTAATAGTTTCTTCTATAATTGTATTTTTATTTCCATGTTTCAATACAGGTAAAATTTGACGAAAATCTCCACCTCAAATAATAATTTTTTCTCCAAAAATTTCATTATTATGACAGACATCTTTTAATGTTTTGTCAACTATTTCTAAAGCTTTTTTAGGAATCATTGATGCTTCGTCCCATATAATTACATTTGCTTCTCATAATTTTTTCTTATCTGAATCAAATTTAAAAAATGCTGTTTCAATATTATTTAAATCTAACGGTAATCTAAAAGTTCGGTCACTGGTTAAACCTTTTGGTAGTAAAATTGAAGCAATACCTGTCCAAGCCATTGATAAGAATTTTTTTTTTATTGTTATAAAATAATATATTGATGTTTTATATAAAAATGTTTTTCCAGAACCTCCTGGTCCATTCATGAAAAAAATTTTATGATTATTATTTATTATTTGTTCAAAAATATGTTTTTGATCGTTATTCAATTGTTTATACATTTTATCAAATTTTTTTTTACTAAAAATTATAATTTCATCATTAATTTCTTTGTTTTCCTCGATATACTATATTTGTTAATTCATTTTTATTTTCCAATTCATTTTGAATATGTATTTTCGAAGGATTTTTACTTCTTGAAAGAGTAACATATAATTGTCCATGTGAAAATAAAGGTTTTTTTACGAATATTCCTACGTTTTCGAAACTTTGACCTTGTGATTTATTTATAGTTATAACAAAAGCTAATACAATAGGGAATTTCATTAGGTTCAGGTAAACCAAAATTTTCACATGACATTTGTTCTAAATTTAATATTTGATTAATATGGGATGAAGCTTTGTTTTCTTTATTTTCTTTAAAATCTTCAATAAAAATTTTTTTATATTTTTCCCAAATAATGTTACCTTGAATATTTTCACATAATAAAAAACATGCAAAAAATTTACGTAATTGTACTGGTAACATAACATGGCATGCTTCTTCAAAAATATAATAAATTTGTTTTTCGTGTTCTATTAAATTCATTGCAAGAGCAGTTTCTTTATAAGTATTATAAGTTACATTTTCATAAGTTCGTAAATTTTTAAAGGATGTTGGACCTTTTACCCTGTTTAATATTAATTTAAAAAAAAACATTCACTATTTTTTGGTGATACTACATTTAATCTACCAATGGCTATATTTTTTCTGAGTTTTGATCTT
The DNA here is from genome assembly GCA_017163975.1 of Anastatus disparis. Lineage (NCBI taxonomy): Eukaryota > Metazoa > Arthropoda > Insecta > Hymenoptera > Eupelmidae > Anastatus > Anastatus disparis. Next base: position 740,445 of record JAFFSR010000286.1, on the reverse strand, counting down.
TTAATCCAAGATTTAGTCTTAGAATTAAAAATATAATATTGTGGGATATTAACATATTTAATTTTTTTAGCAAAATCATCTTTTTTATTCAATTTAATCCATGCAGTCAATGTTGTTTCGTATTTGTTTAATGCTGAATGTATATTATTTTCATCAAAAATTATTTTTTGTTTATTTTCTGTATGGATATTTAATCTTATTACTGTATGACTTCTACCGCATAGTGGAAATGCTTGTAATCTCCATGCGGCCTCCATTGGACTTAAATATCTTCCATCTATGTATTGAGTTATTTCATCATAAACATCATCATTATTATTTTCTTTATTTTTATCTTGTTTTATTTTATAGTAAGCTTTATCTACACCTTTATAAATATAATCATAAATATATTTTATACTTTGTATTGACATACAAAGTTTAGTATTGATATGAGCATTATATTTTGCTAACAAAAAACTGTTGTAAGGAACTACCATAGAATTATCAACTTGTATAATTTTTTTATTATTTTTTAAATTATATGTATGATTATCTAAAATATCATTTCTTCTTTTGTATTGTGGATATTTGTTTCCTTCAACTATTGTAATTTCATTAAATGATTTTGGGAATTTTTTCTCACATTTACTTTTATTTGTTTCGTAACAAGGTGATTTATCTGTATGTGGTCCATGTAACATGTGTTTAATTACTAGTTTTTGTAAATATTTATTTTCTGATGAAGGTATCTATTTTATGATTATGACGTAATGTTATAATAATATGCGCGTGGGGTAACCCTCTTTTTTGAAATTCAATCGAAAATACATAAGCTATAACAGGACCAAAAATTTCGTTTTTTATAATATTATTCAATAACATTTTAAATTTTATATAAAATAATCCTACTGTGATATTTGGTATGTCATCAGGAGTTGTCGCTTCTTGAAAATTTTTTTAAATCTCTTTCAATTCTTTCCATTTAGGATTACACGTCATTGTTATGAATAAGTCTAGTTTTCCTACTGTGTACTCATTATTGCCATGGCATCTTGATAATATTGCTGCATATATCTTGGACTACCAATATATGATTAGGGTAAAATAAAAAGATTTCCAATTCTTTCTTTGTTTTTAAAATTTGTTGAAAAATTTGAAGCACTATTTATTACATGATCTAATAAACCTTGATAACATTCTATGCGTAATTGTTTTTGATTATTTCTAAAAAAATTAATTCTATTACTTTTAATCATCACATATGCATGTATAATGTATTGTTGTGTTAATCTTCCACAATATAAAATATGGTTGAAATTTTTTAAATTTGGTCTCCAATGAATTCTATATAAATAATATTGTAGTATTGTAAGACAATCATTATTTTCAATATTTTCATTTTTTTATAACCTATACTCCAACCTAAATCTCCTGCTGGAAACATTTAAGGAAAAACCATTGGATCCACGTGATGAGATAATTTATTTAAATAAGTATGAGTAATTTCATCTTCAGAAGATAATTTCGGATTTACACAAAGATCATAATTATCTGAAATTCCTGTATTAGATACTATGATAGCACCACATTCCGAAATTAGTGGCTTATTATAACGATGTTGTTGTTTATCATTTTTTCGCATAAAATACAATTTATATTTTGGAATATTTTGTATATTTAATAATTCATGTAAGCTTTTGTAATTCTTAGCCATGGGATTATCATTCATTATCTTTGTTAAAATCAACATATGTTCTTTTGTTAATTTTTCATTAGTTTTTAATCGTTTCTTAATTGCTACTGTATTATCGTAAATGTATAACTGTCCACATGTAGGTTTAATGTCATTAGTAGAAATTAATGTATTAGGTGCTGTATGACAAATTTGTCCTTGAATTTTTAAATTATATATAGCTTTTCCTTGGTTTTGAATGACATTTGCATGAAAAGTTGCAAAACTAAATAAATTATTATAATCTTATATTATATTAAAGTGAAACCACTTTTTTCTCCGTCTCTCCTGTTCTCCAGTTCTCCGCATTTTTTAAATGTGTCTTTCTTGGGCCTTATATTTTCTTGGGCCTTCTATTTTTTTGGGCCTTTTATTTTCTTGGGCCATATATTTTCTTGGCATTATTATTTTTTTGGGCTCTGTAATTTTTTGGACTCAATATTTTTTTGGGCCTAATATTTTTTTGGACTCAATATTTTTTTGGGCCCAATATTTTTTCGGTCTCTATATTTTTTGGACCTTATATTTTATTGATCCTAATACTTTCTTGGGCCTTATAATTTTCTGGACTTGATATTTTTTTGGGCCCAATATTTTTTCGGTCTCTATATTTTTTGGGCCTTATATTTTATTGAGCCTTATACTTTCTTGGGCCTTATAATTTTTTGGACTTAATATTTTTTTGGGCCTAATATTTTTTTGGTCTCTATATTTTTTGGGCCCTAATTTTTTTTGGGCCCAATATTTTTTCGGTCTCTATATTTTTTAGGCCTTATATTTTCTTGGGTCTTAATTTTTTTGTGCCTTATATTTTATTGAGCCTAATACTTTCTCGGGCCTTATAATTTTTTGGACTCAATATTTTTTTGGGCCCAATATTTTTTCAGTCTCTATATTTTTTGGGCCTTATATTTTCTTGGGCCCAATATTTTTTCGGTCTCTATATTTTTTAGGCCTTATATTTTCTTGGGCCTTAATTTTTTTTGTGCCTTATATTTTATTGAGCCTTATACTTTCTCGGGCTTTATAATTTTTTGGACTCAATATTTTTTCGGTCCCTATATTTTTTGGGCTTATATTTTCTTGGGCCTTATATTTTCTGGGGCTTTATATTTTTTTGACTCCTACATTTTTTTGGTCAATATGTTTTCTAACGTAGCGTTTCATCCAAGCCTGTATACTTTTAGATTGGATTCTTTAGTGGAGCGTATTTTTATAATGTTTTATACAGACTTCGCTCCAGACGCTATGATATTTTTTTTTATTCCAAATGCAATGTTTTAACGTCTCATTCTTACACTAAACACTGCAAATCTAATAGCGCATCTCCATATGCAGCAGACTTAACAGCATATCCTCATATGCAGTCGATTAAACAGCGCATCCCAATATACAGCCGTTTAAACAGCGCATCTCCATATGCAGCAGACTTAACAGCATATCCTCATATGCAGTCGATTAAACAGCGCATCCCAATATACAGCCGTTTAAACAGCGCATCCCCATATGCAGCCGATTTAACAGCGCATCCTAATATGCAGCCGATTCAATAGCGCATCCCAATATGCAGCCGATTCAACACCGCATCCCAATATGCAGCCGATTCAACACCACATCCCAATATGCAGCCGATTCAACAGCGCATCCCCATATGCAGCCGATTCTACAGCGCATCCCTATTTGCAGCCGATTCAACAGCGCATTCCCTGATGTAGTCGATTTAATAGCATATCCTCGTATGCAGCCGATTCAACAGCACGTTTTCTTATGCAGCCGATTCAACAGCACGTTTTCTTATGCAGCCGATTTAACAGCGCGTCCTTTATACAGCTGATTCAACATCATATCAAACTATTTTAAAAGCGTCAGTTGATATTTATTTTTATTAAATATTATATATTTTATTATATTTCGAGTTCAACTATTAACACAATCTAAAACATAAATACAAAATACATATTGACATATTCTTTATAATATCTCTTTATAAACAATATTTTTTGTATATATTGCGTTCTGATCATTTTTATTTTCTCCGTTGACAATAGCGTAGTTACCTAAAAATAATTTTAAATTGTTTTCAAATTTCGTCCTTGAGAGAGCAACATATAATTGCCCATGACTGAAAACTGGTGACGGCAAATAAACACCAATTTTTTCATAAAATTGTCTTTGTGATTTATTAATAGTCATTGCAAATCCTAATCTAATAGGAAACTGTTTTCGTTGCATATTGAATGGAATTTCTAGATAGAGATAAATTTATTCTAGGAATGAAAACTAATTTACCTTTGTTTTGACCAGTTGCTAATTCCGCTTGAATGGAATATTTATGCATTTTTTTTACTATCAACCTTGTTCCATTACAAAGTCCCTTGTTGACATTTAAATTTCTTAAAAGTATAATGATGGCCCCTACTTTTAAATATAATTTATGTGGTGGAAGTCGATTAGGAGTTACCTTATTCAAAAATTCTGTAGGTAACATAATATCTAAATTTTCTTTGTTATCATCTTCAGCAGTATCAATACTCAAATATTCAACATGGTTTCCTTCCATTAAATCCAAAACATTATTATTGATTTCAGTAACATCATTATTTTAATTTGTTTAATTTTTTTTCTACTTTGCCCTTTATTGTTTTATCAATAACTTCGTTTAATACAATATTATGATTGTTATTATGATTATTATTATTCTAATTTTCATTATAATTATTATCTTCAATTTTTAATCGTTTACACTTAATATTTTCTAATTTTTCTTCATATTTTTTTGGTTGTTTTTCTTTAATTTTTATACAAGCTTCTTTCTTACGTAAAGCCTCATTCGCACGTATTTGTTCCAATTTATCAGTACTTATTGTTTCCTTGAATTGCCATTTTGTTATCTTAGTATTTTCTAATTTCTGTTTATATTTATTTGGTTGTCCTTTTTTCATTTTCATATAAGCTTTTTTCTTACGTAAAGTTTCTTGAACACATCTTAGTTCTAATTTATCATTACTTTTTTGTTTCTCGCATTTCCATAATAATGTCTTTTTCTGAAATTTTTTTATATTTATGTGATTCTTTTGTTACCATTTTCCTATTAACGGGATGTAGGAGCTGCATTACTTGAGTTTTGCTTTTTTTATTATATCAGTATCTTTTTAAATTAATAAATTAAACAAATATAATGACTTGTCCGTACTAAAGCTATATTAATACAATAATTTTTGTCAAAATAAAAAATCATTTGGACTTCTTATTTTTTTATGAGCTTGGATTGGAAATTAGACATCAAACTTGATAGACCTAACTTTAAAATACTATACATTGAAAGTTTTTATTATAACTTTATATGTCTAATATTTTGGTGTATTTCTTGAGTTGTCCGCACTGGAGTATAATCTTACAAATTTTTACTTTGTAGCAAAAAAACTTGATTAAACGCATCGTTTATTCATAAGTTAGGATTGGAAATATTATTAGAAGGCGGGCAGCTTCGTCAAGCTCTTAAGTTCTGTTACAAATGAAGTTTCTTTTTCATCTATTTCTTTTGATTCTTTTTCTTCTTCATGTAATTTAATCTCAACTGTCCTAATTTTATTATTGTTATAATTCAAGTGGATGTCATCGATTCCCATTATATCATTATCTGGTTTTTAAAAATTTCTATCTGAAATGTCATTGTCAATTTCCATCAAAATTGTTTCATGATTCAAATTCTTTTGTTTACGATACATTTTCATGATCTTTTTTTTTCTGGCAACAAATGCATTTGTGAGATTTTTTTATAATATTTCAAGCTCGGCGAAATCTAAATTAAATGATATTTGATTAATACCCTGCTCATGACAAAAACTCCTTTTTATCATATCCGGTGGATTATCGTAATTAATTTTTGCATTATTATAATTTTGTAAAGCTGGAAACATTTTCATTTTTTGGGTTTTAAAAATTCTTTATAAACATAATCGCATTTGAGAACCATTATATCTTAAACAACATGGACTTAAATTAGAAAGTACTGCAACAGCAAAAACCATTGCAAAAACGCTACAATCATAATTATTCGTTTGTGATTGTACTGTTTCGAATACTGTGCTTAATTCTGATTTGTTTGGAAATAATCTGTTTATATAAATCTTATACTCATCTTGTAAATATATAAGATTCGAATTGTCATATGTATGAATTACCTTATTATTATAATACACACGAATTCGGTGACTCTTTTCTAAATTTCCGGTAAATGATAACTGTATAAATTCTCCATCAATCAGTACTGAATTAACATATTGTGGTCTCTGCATTAGTGAAGTTAATTGCATGTCGAATCAGGTGCACTGGTTTGAAATGTTATTAAATTTTAATATATGAATATCAGTTAACATGAAAGCAATTCCACTATACAATCCCTGTCTTTTAACAATCAATTTATCTTCCTCAGTCAAAACCATTATTGAAAATGAAAATTCTCTCAAGAATTTTCATTTATTTTTAATGAACTTTTCACAAAAGAATTGCTTTTATATTAACTGATTTAATTTACTGCCTTTTTACTTTAAAAGCTGAAAAATTAAAGAAATTATGAAAAATGCTATGAATTAATTGTTATATGATAAATAAATAATAATGAAATTCGTAAAAATAATATAATGATAAAAAATGATTATTTTCGGCAATTATATATATATATATATATATATATATATATATACAGGTCAATCCACGTCAAACGGATAATGGCTCTGTCCAAAATTGTAGATCACCAAAAAACTCGTATATAAGCTCAAAATTTTCGTCTTACACTCTTCTTTCTTTTGCAATGTGGCGATTTTAAAAATCCAAAATGGTGGCTCCAATATGGCGGCTCAAACCTAGAGATATCATAAAAAATTTTTAAAAATTGATTCTAATTTATTCAAATCAGATCCTACATATTTTTTTACATCAAAAATCAATTCAGCGTTCAATTTGACATAGGAATATAGTATTGCACTCGAGGTAAAAAAAATTTACAATTTCATCGGAAGGTCATATCGGGAAATGATAGTTATTTCTCAAATTACTCATTGATCAATGTTGATTAGTGAGGAAATGAAGATACTGATAGATAACTCGAGTTACCGAATTGAAATCTGATGTCCGCTTAACCCTTCAAGATCTGTATGCAAGTCATTTGAAGGTCGAATTGCGAATATTTCTTATTATTTGATAACATTAGGACACCTTCAAGTTTTACGTGTCGCTGAATCCGAAACCGGGGTATGTTAGAGGGTCAAACGACGTAATTACATAAAAATTAATCAAATATTGACTAGAAGAAAATTTTTGCTCTCCAAGAAACCACAGTTTGAAACGAATTTTTCTGTAATTACATCGTTTGACACTCCAACAGGTCTCGGATTCGGATCCAGCATCACGTAAAACTTATAGGTGTCTTAATCTTATCAAATAATAGAAGATATTCGCGATTTGACCTTCAAATGACTTTGATGGAGACTGATAGGGTTAAGCGGACATCAGATTTAAATTCAGTAACTCGAGTTATCTATCAGTATCTTTATTTCCTCACTAATCAACATTGATCAATGAGTAATTTGAGAAATAACTATTGTATCGCGATATGACCTTTGGATGATATTGTCAAATTTATTTACCTAGAGTGCAATACTATATTCTCATGTAAAATCGAACACTTAATTGATTTCTGATATAAAAAATATGTAGAATCAGATTTGAATGAATTAAAATTAATTTTTGAAAATGTTTAATGAAATTTCTAGGTTTCAGTCGCCATATTAAGGCCGCCATTTTGGATTTTTCAAAATCGCCACATTGCAAAAGAAAGTAGAGTGTAAGACGAAAATTCTGAGCCCATGCACGACTTTTTCAGTGATCTACAATTTTGGACAGAGCCATAATCCGTTTGACGTACATTGACCCATATATATATATATGGGACATTTTACACCAACTGGAAGAGCTTAAAAATAAAAATCACTGAGTCTGTTACTCAAAATGTGTAAAAAAATATTCAAGGATTTAGATTTGAAGGATCAAGAGCCATAGATCCTTAAAATTTGGAAATTTTCAAAATTTTTGGAAAAGTAACAACTTTATGATTTTTTTTCTGAAAATCTTGATGTTTTAGAGAGAAATTCATGAGAATTCTTCTTGTTCTAGATAAAGAGGAGAGTTAGCAATATTTTTTACAGAGCTAAATTTTGAAGTTTTCTATTGGTTCTTACATGTATTACATGGTAATTGAAATTACTCATTGTCTGCTACTTCAGAAATTGCTTTTCGAGGGCTTATATCCTTCTATTTTTTATCAACTTAAAAATAAATTTTTGCCTGTGTAAGAAAGAGCCACCAATAAGGAGTTATAACAGTTAAAGATATATATTTTCATGTCTAATTTATTTTCAATATAAAATTAATCATACATGATAATATATATTTTAAACTGTTTCAACTCCTTATTGATGGCTTTGACTTACATGATCAAAAATTTAATTTAAAGTTCACGTGAAATAGAGGAAAATAAGCCCGCGAAAAGAAATTTCTGAAGTGGGGAGCAATGAGTAATTTCAATTACCATGTAATACATATAAGAACCGATAGAAAACTTCAAAATTCAGGTCTGTAAAGAATCATGCTAACTCTTCTTTCAATTAACAACAAGAAGTATTTTCATGAATTTCTCTCTAAAATATTAGGATTTTCAGGAAAAAAAATGATCAAGTTGGGACTTTTCCAAAAATTTTGAAAAATTACCAAATTTCAAGAATCTATGGCTCTTAATCCTCCCAATCTAAATCCTTGAAAATTTTTTTACACATTTTGAGTAACGGGCAGGATATATTCCCAGAGTTTCAGAGATTTTTATTTTTCTGCTCTTACAGTTGGTTTGAAATGTTCCATATATATATATATTTATTCATTAAAAAAAGTTTGTTGTAAAAAGAACTGAAATCAAAATTATTTTTAATTATTTTTAATAATTGTATTCTTCAATTTATTTACAGTTATTTATGGTTATTTGCAATGTCTACATTTAAATAATGTATAAATGATAATAAACAACCCACACAGCATGAAATATTTATGGAAGCTTCCTGGAACATCGGCAGCGAAGATTTAAAATATTTTAGGAATCTTCCATGGAATATTCTTGTAATATTCGTATGTCCTTGATTCTTCTTACATTGGAATATTCCATGGAATATTGCTTGAAGATTCTAAGAATATTTCATTGGAAGATCCAGGACATCTCAGATCTTTTATTGAAATATTTCAGGAATTTTTCATGAAATATTCCGTTGGAACATTCATTGAAAATTTCCGGAATATGGGAACGGTAGATTTGAAACATTTTATGAACCTTTCATGGAATATAAATGAAAGATCTAAAGAATCTTTCATGGAATATGCACGAAAGATTTAAAGAATTTTTCATAAAATATTCCATGAAATATTTCTGGAAGATTTTAGAAATCTCTCGTAAAATATTCCGTAGAATATTTATGAAAGATTCGCAGAATATTGGCACGGAAGATTTGAAATATTTCAGGAATCTTCCGTGAAATATTCCTGTAATATTCGTATGTCCTTGATTCTTCCTACATTGGAATAATCCATGGAATACTCTTGAGAGAATTCAAGAATATAAAAATGGAAGGTTTGGGTAATCTCTCATCTTTCATGAAATGTTCCTGGAAGATTTTTGGAAAATGTGAAATGCTGTGAGGGGATGGTATATATATTATATAATAACACATTACACTTATACATCAATTCATATACGCATGCATAAACATTTAGTTATAAAATCGCATTTAAATATTCGCTTCGACTGTGCACATCAAAGTGCTGATACCCTTTCGCTTTTATAGTAAGTGAGGTATCTTTCAACCGCTTCGGGATAAAACTCCCATTCAACAAACATCCTCTTATCGGCGTCACTAGAAACCTCCCGTAACGTTCCGCGCAATCTTCCAACGAAAACTTCATGGAATCATTCTAGAATCTTTTAAGCAATATTCCACTGGAAGATTACTGTAATCTTTGCGTAAAATATTTCGTGGAATATTTACGGAAGATTTATGTAATATTTCGCTGTACGATTTAAAAGTTTTTAGGAATCTTCCAGTGAAATGTTTCTGGAATCTTTAATGAAATATTCCAGTGGAAGATTACTTAAATCTTTCTGTGGAATATTTAGTTGACTAGTTCTGAAAGATTTATGTAATCATCCGCTGTACGATTTTAAAGTTTATCGGAATCTTCCAGCCAAATGTTTATCGAATCTTTCTGGAATCTTCCATGAAATATTTTACTGGAATATTCATAAAAATTACATGGAATATTTTATGGAATATTTTATGAAATATTTCAGAAATTTTTCGTGAATATTACATGGAATATTTCGAAAAAGTTTTCGAACATTCCTTCGAAATATTTCTGAAATATTCCTGGAAGTTTTCAATGGAAGATTCCAGTGGAATATTCTGAAATATTCCGTAAAGACTTTCAATAATCTGCATGAAAGGTTCCATTGAAATGTTTCAGTGGAATAATTCGAAATATTTCAGTAAAATCTTCCATGCTATGTGAGAACCATTATTTATTTGTAGCCTAATGCTTTTTTATTGTTATTTACAGTTTTCAATATTTTCTTATAATCATTTGTTTATTCGCAGCATTATTCTACTTTTACAAAATAATTTTCATTCAAGGTGATAAAATATTTTACTATAAGATAATATAATCTTGAAATTGTATAATTTTGAAATTTTGATATAGGAATACTTTTTATAAATAATTTTTCAATAATTTTGAATAATGGTAAATTTTTTAAATAAGTTGTGGTATTAAATGCTAATTAAATTTAGTTACAATATGAAGTTAATTATTCAGGTTGGAAATGTATTCAATAAAATAATATAACTATTTATAAGTTATCACTTAATTTCTTAAACTTTTTATTCATAGTTGACAATTATATTGAATATATGATTCTCATTTTAATAGTTTTTATATCATATTATGTGAATTTTATAAATATGAATTATTTAAGGAGATGTAAAATGGACAGCTCACTTCCACCCATAAATATTGATTATATTTCCTCTGTATTTTAAAATTTTGAATAAATAGATGCATTAACATACAGTATGCATCACGAAGATTATTCAGTTAAATTTTTACATAAATCTATTCATTAGTTATTGAGAAGTTTGGGTTCCAATATTATTTACTAAAATTTTTCCATTTGGAATCAGAAATTTAAATATCTTGAAAACTAATGATTGGAATAATTTAAAAATTCAAATAAATAATCATCACGAGACATACTACAAGTTAATACATTCCTTTTATGGAAATTCAGCAATAGAATGGAAAGACAGTTAATTTTTTTATCTTCTTATAGTAAAATATAATCAAACTTTGACAACAAATTTAACATAATGAAATAATTGTACTTTCAATGATTTGTATCATATTTAATACAAATTATAGAGTGATATTACAGAATATTATTTTTTTCCGCATTCATAATAAATGTTTCGCAAATAATAAGTAAATTTTCTTTTGAAATGTTTACTTTTTTAGGGGGAATTCTACTTCTATCAAGACAGTTCATACATATAAATGCATAATTATAGACATAATCAGAAACATTTATTCATATTTTATATATTGTCCTATCTTTATAATTGACTATTAAAAAAATTGAATATCTAATAAATAATTTTTTAAAATTGTATTTCATAAAATTTATGTTCAAACGGTATTAAAAATAATATTTTTATATTATGTAATTATAATTTTTCAAATGAGGTAGTTTGATATTTTTTGAAAATTAATGTTTCTCTTACTAAAAATATTATTGCTTCAATGAAATGAATTGCTAACAATTTTTATATAAATCACAATTCATTTAAATATAAACACGTGTACAAATGAAAATGTAATTAAGGTTAAATGTATGTTATTTATAGAAAATTGTTAACAAGTAACTTTTTAAATAATATATTTTCATGAAAACTAATTTAAATACCTCATTCTCTGAATGATAACTGAATACAATGTTAATTTAATAAATTTAGTTATACAATTATAAATATATAATATTTATATAACTGTTCATCAAATAAATTTATTATTTTTTTAATACATATATATTAAAAAAATAATTATTACAATAGATTGTAGTTAACCTTTAGAGGGCCGGAATACGCCTCTAGGCGTAAGGGGTCTGACTCACCAACATCGCAACTTAGTTTGGCTTTAACTCAGGGACCTTAGATCACATTTCTATAGAAAAATTCGATTTTCAAATTTTTCAAAACTCCGGCCCTCTAAAGGATAAATAAAAATGTTTATTTTAATAATTATAGCGTTGAAATTTATTCTGATGGAAATGTTATTTGATTGACATTTACAGTATTATTTTAACTATTTTTGAAAAGTTACTTGTCATCAATAAAAAAATATTTAATTTTCCAAATTAATAATCTATTAATATCAAGAATTTTCTAAAAATTATAATATTTATGATATGAGTAGAAAGGGGGCGAGAACTCCAGACAGTTGTGACGTCACACGGCCCGTCATACTCGCCCCCCGGGGGCGAGAATGCCGGTTTTGGGGGACGCGTATGCCGATTCGGTCTGCTGAGAGCCTTATCGCTCGGCCTTATCTCGCTTCTCGATAATCGGGAATTTCGTGGAAAATAATAATAAATAATAAATGTTAATAATAAATAATAAATGTTAATAATAAATAATAAATGTTAATAATAAATAATAAATGTTAATAATAATAAATGAAAAAATAAATGAAAAAATGAAGAAATAAATGAAAAAATAAATGAAAAAATGAAGAAATAAATGAAAAAATGAAAAATGTTAAAATCAGTAGATTATTGAAAAAAAATTATTGAAAAGAATTATTGAAAAAATTAGTAAAATTGAATTTTTTAAGAAATACGGATTTTTTGAGAGTTTGTCACTTGGTATAATTTTAGAATATTTCAAGTTTTTAATATTATTGATATATTACCGATTTGTATATTTGTATATGTTTACCGATTTTGTATATTTTCCTGCATTTACGAATTTAAAGAGTGATATTTTACAAGTGGAAAAAAGAGAAAAACCCTGAAAATCAACACTACATTGTACAAGTGATGTATATATATATATATAAGCTTTACAACTGTGTGTGTCTGTGTAACCAGCTAGTATTAACGTATAAGCGTGTGTACAACAACGAGTGGAGATGTACGAGTGGTGGGGGTAACAGCAGCGCCAGAAATAGAATGACCCCCGTTAGAGCGTACGCTACACTTGTGTGTGGGTGCATGCGTACTCTAAAACTTGGGATGTTTATATTATGACCTATATTATGCTGCACGACCAGTGCATTCGCTCTCGACTACATTGCTTACCCGTTCTCTCTCGCTCTCTCTCTCTCTCTCTCTCTCTCTCTCTCTCTCTCGCTCTCTCTCTCATCGTTTCTCCTTGTCGGAAAAGCCGAAGTACGTCGTACGGCGCCGAAGACTATGCCCTATAGAATACCCAATGACCGTCTTGCCCGATATCTCTGTCCTTTTATATCGACTTTAACATGCACCTTATGCTTAGATGGTGTATGCGTTACACCAATGCATGAAAATACTTTTCTCAATTGATTATTAAAAAAAAATATATAGTAATACACAATTCATTTTACATAATATTTCTCTTTTTTAGACGATAGAAAATTTTAATAATAAATGCTAATAATAAATAAATATATATCGATGATAATAAATTATTAAAAAGCTATATTTAAAAATTAGTAAAAATTGAAGAAAAATTTTAATTATAAGAATGAAATATTAACTTTAGAGAAAAAATGATGGAAGGGGTATAGAAATAAATAGAGATATATTTGTTTGATACATTTATTTTTATAAAATTATTACAACGACGATACAAGTATATAAGTTTCGGAGTAATACGACTTTGCAAGTCTTACATGTATTTTTTATTTACATATATATTTAAAGTCAAAACTTTTTGTACCCATTTCTTTCAGGGATAGAGTATGTGTTTGTAGAAATTTTTTGTGAATACTGTTTCCATTGTGAGTCTTTTGTTTGATTTTCTGACTTTTTACTGTCATTTTTTCCGATTAGAGGAGTGCGATCGCCAGCGTTCCCCGAGCTCGGTGCCTGACCCATCTTTAATGGTGTCTTGATAACAACTAAGTATGGTAACAAAAAAAAAAAATATTGGAAGTTATTCACATTCACATACGTACACACGCACACACAGGCATACACATTACATAATATTTTTTGCTTTAGACACTTGATTGCACTGGGCACATATAATTTCTTTTTTATTTTTTGTTTCTTTTTTTACATTCATGATTCGGTTAAATAATATAAGGCTTAATCTATCATTATCCTTTGTATCGGTTGAAAATAACGTACAAAACATGTTAAGAGAATAATTATGAGACATATAAAACAAAAAATCGACACAATACTGCCCACACACATCAGAATTAAGGTTCTGTAGTTGCTGTATGTTCCACTCGTACACTCGGCAGTTTCTTCTAAGCTGATCGATGTGATCTGGTACGGTTGGGGGTAATCCATAGCTGTCAAAGTAAGTCCCCTGTCCATCGGAATCGACGTAAATTGCAACCCAATGAGACCCTGGTTTTGAGCTTTCATCGAGATTAACTACAAGGGCACACGGTTTTTCCCAGATTAGAGGAATCTTGTCTGCAGGAAACACACCCACTGTCTTGGCAGGAATCTTTTTGAGACCTTTCAGCACTTGCAACGAGTTCATCACTGATATTATCGTAGATATTTTCTTCTGTAATATCGTTCTCACTGCTGCTTAAATTTTCAATGACAGTAGTGGGGGTAGAGCAGTCGGTTGTCCGTGGTGATTCGTTATCTAGATCTGATTCTTTAATTTTATTATGAATATTGATGATTATATTTTTTTCTTGACTATCGGGCTTGTCTGTTGATTCTTCTTTTTGTATCGGTATATAAATTGTTTTCATGAGCCAGGCTTTCAACTTGTATACATGAGTCAAAGCACAGCTAAAATTTTCTCCTTTTATACCGTGATAGAAACAATAATGATTGCTTGTTCGTGGTAAATTTTTGAAGGAGGGACAGCTGTATCCTTCTAGATTAATAATCTGTCGAGAAAGAATTCGTTCGAGTAACTTTTGTTTTTGCGCGCCTCGCACGAAAATACGTACTGCGTTCCTTGCGACTTCACGTAGTACATTATATACATCGTCTAGATTTGATTCACCGTCGAACCACGCGATCCCGTGATGAAAGCACGATAGGTAGCTGTTTATTGCTAACAATCCTCTTGTTAATTTTGAACAGCTGTAAGGCGGTTTTATCATCCAGTGTGAGACGAAATTACACTCGAATCCGAGAACAGCGATTTCTTTCGGTAAAAAATCTCCGTCTTTATCGTGAAATGCTTGAATGTCGATTATATAATCTATTTTATCCATAATGCTGGCGAAAAGATTACGACTGGACTGTAAAAAGGGTACAAACAGACTGATAGTTCGAAAAGTTTTTTGTGTCATGTTTTCATTTATCCGAAGCGATAATGTAGAGGGGAGGGGGGAGGAAGATTTTTACGAGTTATAATCAACAACGATTTGACGGGCAGCGTCTATTTCTAATACGTTATCAAACTCTGCATAAACAACACAATTTATGGTTTTCGATAACGCTTTATCAAACCCTACTTCTATTCTAACTGTACCGTTTTTTACAAGATTCCAGTGACCGGCAAAGTGCGCTGAAAGATCTGGCGTAAGATCGAAAGCGAAAAGACAAAATCCATTTGCGTAATCCTGTCTATCGATATCGTTTCCCTCGTTCATAAAATGTATCCCTGTGCCTGAGAATAATGTATGATATGCCTCTATGTATTGACGTGATTTTTCATCAAACTGTGGTTGTAAGGGTTTACTCGGTATTTGTTGTCCGTCAACGTAAAGAGACAAAAAGTTTATCAAATAATTTTTAAAATTAAACGGATTAAGTTTTTTGTCTCCGTTGAAGGCTTTGTTATCAACAAACCCGATTATAATTCTTTTCGGCAGCTGGCCGAGAATAACATTTTCTAAAGATTCTCCCATTATACCGCTGTGCATAGTAAAGGTTTTTACTTCTACACGCGTAAGAGGATATTTGGCTGTAGTTGAACTCAGAGCTTTTGCATGAGCAATCATGACAGTTGGGCTTATTTTTACACGACGTACAAGTAAAGTTGCCTCTGTGATATGAACTCCGTAATTATTATCCGAAGCATCCATTAAACAAAAAATATCTTTGGAGCGAACTAGTCTCAGACGCATTTCGACCCCATTAAGCAGAAATCGATCTTGGTTAAAAACGTCGCAGTGTAAATGTCCTATTAAATCGACGCTCTTATTGTTTGATAAAAAGTTTTGTCTTATTCTTAAGCCTCTATTTTTTTCTGATCCGGGAAGTTCATCCATTTCACCCGCGGTATCGCTGGCCCATAAAACCGATGTTAAATGCGATTGTTTTGCAGCTGGTCCGTAGTTTAAGAGAGTTTCGAGATATGCTCTGTAAGGGTATGCGTTATTTGCTGGTGAAACTAATTTATTATTAAAGTATACATCAACCTGATTGAATAGCGAATGTAAAAAGTTGTTGATTGGTGCTACGAGACCGTCTGTCTCCTTCTTGTACGGTGTCAATTTTACACTCACTTTGAGAATGGTATGCGCTAGATCTAAGTAGTCCTCGTTTTGTGAATTTACACAGAATTCGATCGGACTCTCGTCGCTCAAAGACGAAACGGGTTTGTAAAATATCCATCTGCTCGATTCTATAGCTGTCTGTGTAGGAGGTAGCGAGAAAATATCAAGCTCTGTCTTGAGACAAGCTTCCGAGTGACTGTGTAAAAAAGACATTTTTAATCAAATATATCACCAACTTTTTTTATTTTCTTGTTATTAATTTTCACTCTTTTTTTAATATTACGTTCTTTTTTGTTTGTTTTATTTTTCTTCTTACTTGCACGTTTAACTTTAGTCACTTTGGAGCGTTTTATTTTCGATTTTGAAGCGATCCGTCGCGCTGCGGAAGTGGGAGAAGACTATCGATATCGTTTGCGTGTCGATGTTTTATACCCCGATCCCTCCATCATTTTATTTATTTTATCGGCAGCTTTACGTTTAAGATTTTTTCCCGATTCGTTCATGCGATTCTTAAAAGATTCTTTAAAACTCATATTATTTTCACCAATATCCCCAAGAATATTAGCGCCTGCGCGCAGAGCTTCCTTACCAACAGCACGAGCACCTTTAGCTAAGAACGGTAATGCACTCCGAAACAATCCAGAAAACCAAGACCCCAATCCATGGCCACGCATCCGCGGTGCACCAACAAAGACGTTTCTTACCCCTCTCCCCTCTCCCACTTGATGTTGATAATATACATCGTGAATGCTCATAATTATTTCTTCAATACTCCCTTTTAAAATGTAGTGCTACCGTCACTGTCCCAAACTCGAATGCTATAGGTTTACCGAATTGATCTCTTATATCTATATCAACAATTTGAAATCTATTGTTTAGAAGTGGAACATAATTAACAGGCGTAAATCTTTTGACTATTGTAGATCCAAAATTAAATTTATTTGCTTCAATATTAACAATTCGTAACAGAGGCGCGTGAGTATCTCCTACTATTGACGGTTCGCAAAGATTAGAGTAAACAAAAAGTTGATCAGGAATAGCTCTTGATAGGCTCGCTGGCTGATCACCTACCAGCGTGAGGCCTGTATCGTTTGTCCCTTTTTGTTGCGCTGCTTCGTAAACTGCATAAGTACCATTTTCAAAACCTAAGATACGTTTAACGTTATCCGTGAATTCAGCTTCTTTTTTATTCTGAAACTGCTTTAAATACACAAAACCACCTTTTTCATTGTATGAGAGTTTTTCACACACTTCGTTTTCGTGAAATTTAAGTAAACCATCGTTTATAGCATGAATAAGAGTGTGCATAGAGTTATACGTTCCGCGTTGAAACGAATTTACTCCTTTACTTCCTTTATAGTCAATTATTATTGTATCTTTAACTTGTAAATGAAGACTCGAGCACGGTATATGAGTTTCAGAGATTCCAACAACCCACTTACCTATCAATTGTACTTGATGAGGTAATCGTGTTGAATAATTTGTAGTAGCGTTGTTTGGAAAATATTTTAAACTACTGTTGCTTGGTAGTACAATGGTAAAATCGTTTTGATTCATTATTACAGTTTTTTCAACTCCGAAGCGGGAACCCAAGAATTGAATTTATCGGGATATCCAACCCAACTTACGTAATACTGTTTTTTCGATCCTTTTCCTTTGCTACCTAATATCTTATCAATTTTAAACTCTTGCTGCTCTACTCTTTCTTTATCAACGACAACAAGTTCTTCGGGATAAAAAAAACCTTCAATTTCTTCTCCTGCAAGTCGTGTAACTCATAAATGAATAAATTCTGTCTTTTTAAACACGGAATATTTTAAATATTTCTTCACTCCATGATTTAGTTGCACCTTTTTCAAAAACGTTTTTTCTCTACTTATACGTACATACTGTCCAGTTTTGAATCTAGGTTTTTACGAACAGGCTGTCTCTGCTGTGCACGTTCAACTAAATTTTTTCTAGCTACACTCGCGTTATAAATAGTCACTGAAGCTGGTGGCATTTTTATAGTCGAATGAGGTGTCTTATTGTATGCGTCAACTATATGTTGCAAGACGTCTATATAACGTTTTGTATTTTTGAACGTAAAATATCGATACATACGTTCTTTTAAGGTTCTGTTGAAACGTTCTACAACAGCCGCTTTAACATCAGGATTTGTAACTACACGATATCTTATATCATTGTCTTTAAGAAATTTTTGTAATGCCCCTCCAACAAATTCTTTTCCACGATCGGTTTGAAGCATAGAAGGATAGCGGGTTTTGTTGGAGTCTATTATTTTTTTTAAAACCTTTAGTAACTTCCTGGCAAATCTTATCGCGCAAAGGTTGTACCCACACGAATTTACTTAAAACGTCAATCACAACTAGTAAATAACCGATGCCGTCATTATAATTTTTTAATGATGTTAATTGTATGAGATCTGCCTCCCATACTTGATCAATAGCGTCAACATCGTAATATAAGCGTGGGAATTTTCGACGTATAGTTTTGTGTAAAGTGTATGTATCGTGCTTCGTTAGCCATTTTTTAATTTTTTCCGAAGAAAATTTTTTTTTATTTACTCTGATTAAATTTCGTGCTCCTGAAAACCCTGCTTCATGTTGTGGATCAAAATATTGTTTTTCTAAAATATCCATTTTAAATTAAATTAGTTAACCATTTTTTATTCGACTTTGGTGTTGAAGAAAACATGTACTTCTGTTTATTTTTATTTTTTTCAGAGCTACTGTTGGGACTCTTTGCAGATAAAACTGTGTTATCTAAAAACGAACAGAAATTATCACTTTTATCACGTAATTTTGTTGAATCATTAACTTCGCTATCGTCTTTATTAGATGTTATACTATTTTGAAATTTTATTTTCTTATTCGAAGATTGTTTAACGTTGTTCAATTCCCACAATTCATCATTACCGACAAATTCGCGCGGTGTGTCGATATCACGAAGTATCTTTGCAAACTGCTCTCTCCCCACGGCTTTTACTTTTTTTCTATTCCGTAAAGCATCGTTTATTAAATCGATGATATTCGAATGTTGAATTTTTTCGCCATCTATATGTACAAGACCTTTTTCGTTCCACGTAATACGATCTTTGCTGGATTTTAAATAGTTTAATAATAATTCAGCTTCCTTTTTATATAAATTTGGGACACTTTCTAATATTGAAAAACTGTCTAAGGCCTGCTTCTCATCTTCACTTGTTTTTAAAAGCTTAAGTTTCGTTTTTCGTCGTCGACAAAAAATAGATATCTCTGTAACGTTTTCAAGTAATCTTTCAGTTTTTCTTGTTCGTTTTCGTAAGTTGTAGAATCCAGAATTTTTTTCATTTCATTATCTAATCGGGATAACGTATTACCTACCGTTTGAGTAGATTCCAGTGCAGTCGATCCTACACTAGTATCACTAATTTTACGATCGTTATTTTTTTCATTTTCCCTCTGCATTCGTTCAAGTTGTTCTTTAGATAAGAGTATCATTTTCTTTGCTCTCTCCATTTTTTTTATTTTCTTATTATTAACGAGAACAATGTATCCAGTATAGGTTGTAATAAAAACGGTAAAAAACTTCCTCCCGTTTGAACTATGGTACGTTTTTTTACTTTCCAAGAATTTTTACTTTTTTTAGCTAATTTTCTTAAAATATTTTTATGTTTTTTTAATTTATTTTTCTCACACTCTTTTAAATTGACAGTACCTTTGAGTACATTTAACGCGCACTCACAAATGTGATTTATTAATTTTTTATCTGCTGAACGTAGCAATGCAACACGCTGATTTTTATCCGAATGTCTTAGCGCCTGCAAGAGGGCAACATTCTTTTTTTCAAACGGAGAGTTCCGTGGCAAACGTCGATCTCGCCGACTACTTTGGGGAGTGTCTTTCTCCATAGTCCGATCTAAACTGAATCACTACGACGTGTGATAAAGCTTTTATTGTCAAAGATTTAATGCGTATGCGCTATGACTATATTTAGGTAAGTAAACGTATTGATACTCATCGTCCGGAAATATACTTGTTCGAAATCTAACTTCATCTAAAGTATCTTGCTTACAATCAATCATTAAATATCCAAAACCTTGAGCCGTTGCATCCTGATACGCTTCTTGTAAAAATTTTGAATCTTCGGGGTATATTTGTCTTGCTAAATGTTGAATCTGCGCACGGTCTCGCGGATTTTTAAATAAAATTATGTACGAAGAATTCAAACTTATATCTCGTGAATGAGTACCTTTGTGAAAGATGTTTTGTGTAAGAAACAATACGCTGATATTTTTATGGTGACTGCCTTTGGTAAATAAGTCGACAACTATATGATTCGACGATTCGCGCATCAAATCATCGATGATTAAAAGTTTTTTCAAGTGGGGATTGTTTGAGTAATCTTCTGGTTTAGGCAGTCCCTCGCGAAATTCAATTTTGTTTCCGTCTTTAATAAATTCGTCGTTTTTATATCCGTCTTGCCACTCGGCGTAATAAAATAAAATTCGATCCATGCTAGCATCGATCATTTCTTCACGAAATTTTAATAATTTTTTAACAAAAGTTGTTTTTCCGCTACCAGTAGGACCTGCCAGCAAACAAGTAAAGGGATGACGCCACAAAGTGTTCATGTTTGTTACTGATAAATATTTTAATAAAATAATATATTTACAATTATAATAATCAATCAGCGTCTCTGTAAGCCTTATAGTGTGGGGCCAGCCGCGCCCGGAGCGCTCAAACTGCTAGCGGCGAAATAAGAAAGCTAGTCGCGGGTTCGTAAGGCTGACAACCGCGCGCGTATCAGCCGAGTAAGCGGGCGGCTCAAACAGCAAGCTAGATACGATAAGGCTTACGAGCGCGCGCGCGTCTACTAGCTGTACGAGCGACGGCACACGACCAGCGCTGTTTGAAGCTATTTGATACGCTTGGGACTCCAGCGTTGTCTCTTTACGGCTCAAATTGCGTTACTAACAGCTCCAGTTTATAGCTTGTAGTTTACCACCCTACTAGCTGCGGGAGATAAGTTGAAATTTATAGTTCACGAGTTGTCAAAATAAGTGGCCGAAAAAATAAAAAATGTGTTGTGGTTTAATACATTTATTTTTTGATAAAAATTATTACAATTATAGCAGTTTTAAAACTACACAGAATACGGTTTTTACACACTAATACAAATATGAAATTATAAACTAAATGATACACACAAAAACTTTATTTATCGAATAACTAATGTTACATTTATTTTTATAAAATTATTACAATTATATAAATTTCAATGCGCGCAGAATACAATTTTTACACACACTAATACAAATATGAAATTATAAAATAAATATTACACACAAAACTTTAATATCGATTATACTTGAAACTAATCGTTTACAATTTTTTAGTTTTAATATTAGCTTATACAAATGAGTCTTTATCGATTAGAAATCCATTTGGATCTCTCATTTTTTAATAATAGTCTTTCTACAGTATCAAACTCTAAACAATCTTCACTTCGCCAGGCTACATCGAGTGAATTCAACTCCTTGTAACTGAACTTAACTTTGTAGTTACGGGGTGTAAGCTACAATTGACAAGTCGAGATAATTATTTATTCTTGACTGAAGTTGCGTCTCCACTACAGTCGCTTTTTTATTAATCGGCTCCCACTCCGTTCCACAAAAGCTTTGTTTGAATTTTTCGTTGCATGTACTGTCACTACATCCGAGAGACATGGTAAAGCTTATACCTATATCCTGTGATATCCTTTCAACTAAATGTAGACGTTCGTGAGCATAACAAAATATTCGCTCGTTACCCTCACCAGAAGCTATCGATTGACATACAGTATGATGAATGTCCCATACCTCTTTCACCGTCTTCTCGAAAAATCTTATTCACGCCTTCTATCACGCTGATTAAGGCCGCTAGCACTAGTGTTGCTGTCATTTTTTAAAAATTTTCAAAATAAAAACGAAAATAATCTTTTAATATTTTTAACACAGCTTGGCTATTGAGTTTCGATAAAATTATTTATCGAAAAGAAAAATACTTAATTTCACACTGTTAAAAATAATTCAAAACTGCACGAACAAACACTGGATCAGTTAAAAATGCGAGGTTTTTAAATAGCTGTAGGAGCGAACTTTACTTTGTAGAGGCGAAAAACTATTTGACGTGTATATTTCCTCTAAAAGAACTTTGGGAATATACTTAAGTAAAAAAAATGTGTCATTGAAAACCCTTAATATACCTCTTTTTAATATCATTACAAGTTTTCATAAAAGATCAAGGACTAGCATGCTGACAGTTGTATTTGACCGGTTAAAAAAACATATGTATCAAATTTTGATCAGTTTCCTATAAGCTTTTAATTTTTAACTCTTGATAAAACATGTAACAACTTTCTGGTATTCTCTTATTATTAACAAACCAAACACTTCTTTATTTCAATACACCCAGCCTTTGTCATACTTTTTTCTTAAAATTTTTCTTTTGTAAATTTTAAAATAGAAAATATTTCTTTACACTTTTTATTTTTAAAATTAAAAACTTTTCTTTGAACTTTTATTAATTTATAAAATAGAAAATTTATACTCTCGTAAATATTGAAAAATCATTTTCACTTTGGATTATATTTTAACAAATATAATCTTATTTTAGTTCTTAAACTAAAAATTTTTCTGTAATCTTTTGATTTTTAAAACTCAAAATTTAATCTTTCATTTTTTTAAATGTATACTTTGAATTTTAAAATAGAAAATTTAGCTACATAGAAGGTTACTATAACAGCGAGTGCGCGCGAGGGATGTGCCTCATCAAAATTGCAACCATTCTGATCGCGAGGCGGTAGCATTTTGAGCGCCACGCGATGTCCATCCTCTGCAAAGCTTATAGAGATATATATTATATATCGACTTTTAATCCCATAATATATTCAATGCTCTTTGTCGGTGTTTTTACTGACTTGAAATATTTTCCATCTACTCGTACGCGAGATGAAAATATACATAAACTAGATAAAAGATTATCGAAAACATTCTATTGCTTTCACACCACATCTCGATATATGCGTATGCCCTATAGGGTTCAGTCACACAGTTTTCTGATGCTTCAACAGTGACACAACGTGATTACTCGAACAAACGTCTTATCGTAATTCGATACTTTTGATGAGTGTAGAATAGTATAATTGTGAAAATTACGGCTTTTTCAATTTCGGGGTTTGCGGTCTAACATACACGCGTGTGAAGCAATTTTCAAGTGAAAATATAGTGGTTGCGTCGTCTAAAATGGCTCAAGCTATGGTGAAAAGAAAAATAGATTTTACGAGTTCTCTGGAAACTGAAAATAATAAGCCATCGAAAAAAATTACAATGACCGAAACTTATACTGATAAGTCTAAAACATATTCAAACGCTAATTTACTTGCAACCACTTATCCGCTCAATAACACAGGCAGTGAAAGAGCAATAGTCGGATTAAAATATAATCAAGAGAATAAAACCTTTTTATCGATGATACAACTAACAAATAATGAAAATTTAAACGGATTGACTTTGGATTCATCAAATTGGTGCCGACTACAAAATTGTTTTCGATACATTTGTTCGTATTTCAAACGAAAAGACATTAAACATAACAACACTCCAACAAAAATTGAACTTGAAGATATAGATGTAACATTCTCATCATCTTTTGCTACAAAAGAAATTATTTTTCATAAACAAAGTAAGTGTAAGAATGACGCACAAAACAACTGTGAGAAAAGAAAAAATTATTCGCCTGCCATGATTATGCATAAAAACACATTTTACGGTTTTAAAAACGCTGCTATGTGCATCGATAATAGATTTCGACGTAATCAGCGTATTGTGCTACAAGTTAATGACTGTAAGGACTATATACTTCAAGAATTAACAGTTTTAGTTAATGATACCGATTTACGAAAGGAAAACAGCGATCTCGTTGTGAAAAAGATATTACACAACAATGTTTAAAATTCATAAGATTGTAAGAGATAAATTAAATGTTTCAATACACAAAATTTTTCTCGAATTTTATTTTGATATTGTTTATTTAGAATTAGTTCTGCTTCACTCCAAACTATTTTATGATGAACTTATAGAGAAACAATCTAACCAATTTTTATTTAAATCTTAACTAATGTAAAATATATTTTGTCTTATTTTTAATAAAAAATTCACATTCCAAACTCTTTTATTTTTATGACCTTAGCAATTTCCTAAAAATTTATTATTTCTTAAAATAAAATTTTTTAATTTCAAAATGCATAATTTATTATAAACTATTATTGCTTTTTATTTCTATTTATTTCCTTTTTTATAAATTTTGTCATCTGTTTATTGAGAAGCAAGATAATGTTTGTACGTTATTTTCAACCGATACAAAGGATAATGATAGATTAAGCCTTATATTATTTAACCGAATCATGAATGTAAAAAAAGAAACAAATAAAAAAGAAATTATATGTGCCCAGTGCAATCAAGTGTCTAAAGCAAAAAATATTATGTAATGTGTATGCCTGTGTGTGCGTGTGTACGTATGTGAATGTGAATAACTTCCAATATTTTTTTTTTTTTGTTACCATACTTAGTTGTTATCAAGACACCATTAAAGATGGGTCAGGCACCGAGCTCGGGGAACGCTGGCGATCGCACTCCTCTAATCGGAAAAAATGACAGTAAAAAGTCAGAAAATCAAACAAAAGACTCACAATGGAAACAGTATTCACAAAAAATTTCTACAAACACATACTCTATCCCTGAAAGAAATGGGTACAAAAAGTTTTGACTTTAAATATATATGTAAATAAAAAATACATGTAAGACTTGCAAAGTCGTATTACTCCGAAACTTATATACTTGTATCGTCGTTGTAATAATTTTATAAAAATAAATGTATCAAACAAATATATCTCTATTTATTTCTATACCCCTTCCATCATTTTTTCTCTAAAGTTAATATTTCATTCTTATAATTAAAATTTTTCTTCAATTTTTACTAATTTTTAAATATAGCTTTTTAATAATTTATTATCATCGATATATATTTATTTATTATTAGCATTTATTATTAAAATTTTCTATCGTCTAAAAAAGAGAAATATTATGTAAAATGAATTGTATATTACTATATATTTTTTTTTAATAATCAATTGAGAAAAGTATTTTCATACATTGGTGTAACGCATACACCATCTAAGCATAAGGTGCATGTTAAAGTCGATATAAAAGGACAGAGATATCGGGCAAGACGGTCATTGGGTATTCTATAGGGCATAGTCTTCGGCGCCGTACGACGTACTTCGGCTTTTCCGACAAGGAGAAACGATGAGAGAGAGAGCGAGAGAGAGAGAGAGAGAGAGAGAGAGAGAGAGAGAGAGAGCGAGAGAGAACGGGTAAGCAATGTAGTCGAGAGCGAATGCACTGGTCGTGTAGCATAATATAGGTCATAATATAAACATCCCAAGTTTTAGAGTACGCATGCACCCACACACAAGTGTAGCGTACGCTCTAACGGGGGTCATTCTATTTCTGGCGCTGCTGTTACCCCCACCACTCGTACATCTCCACTCGATGTTGTACACACGCTTATACGTTAATACTAGCTGGTTACGCAGACACACACAGTTGTAAAGCTTATATATATATATATATATATATATATATATATATATATATATATATATATATCTCTCTATATATAATAAAGATATATCGCCTACGCCGCCGCCGCCGCCGCCGTGTATAAGAATTTTATGTGCCCTCAGTTAGCTGAAATTCAGCTAAAATTTAGCTGAAAGTTAGCTAAAAGTTAGCTGAAATTCAGATAAAATTTAGCTGAAAGTTAGCTGAGAGATAGCTGAAATTCAGATAAAATTTAGCTGAAAGTTAGCTGAGAGATAGCTGAAATTCAGATAAAATTTAGCTGAAAGTTAGCTTAAAGTTGGCTGAAATTCAGATAAAATTCAGCTGAAAGTTAGCTGAGAGATAGCTGAAAGGTAGTTAATTATTAGCTAATTTAATTAATTGTTATCTAATTTAAGAACGTTCTCTTGGAAATTGATATTGATTTGATAATTGATATTGACAATGGGGGGTTGGCGAGCGAAGCGAGCAGGGGGGAACCCCCCCTAGTATATATATATATATATATATACATATATACATACATATATACATATATATATACATCACTTGTACAATGTAGTGTTGATTTTCAGGGTTTTTCTCTTTTTTCCACTTGTAAAATATCACTCTTTAAATTCGTAAATGCAGGAAAATATACAAAATCGGTAAATATATACAAATATACAAATCGGTAATATATCAATAATATTAAAAACTTGATATATTCTAAAATTATACCAAGTGACAAACTCTCAAAAAATCCGTATTTCTTAAAAAATTCAATTTTACTAATTTTTTCAATAATTCTTTTCAATAATTTTTTTTTAATAATCTACTGATTTTAACATTTTTCATTTTTTCATTTATTTCTTCATTTTTTCATTTATTTTTTCATTTATTATTATTAACATTTATTATTTATTATTAACATTTATTATTTATTATTATTTTCCACGAAATTCCCGATTATCGAGAAGCGAGATAAGGCCGAGCGATAAGGCTCCCAGCAGACCGAATCGGCATACGCGTCCCCCAAAACCGGCATTCTCGCCCCCGGCGGGCGAGTATGACGGGCCGTGTGATGTCACAACTGTCTGGAGTTCTCGCCCCCTTTCTACTGATATGCAAACCTTACTTGTGATACATACACTTTGTAATATTTGTATCTCATTAAATTTCTATATTAGATGCAAAAAGGATTGTTAAGTAATTGCAAATATTTATTTTTTTATTCCGAAATATTCGAATTTAAAATTAACTAAAATATTGTATTTTAATCTTATGATTTTTTCTATTTTAATTTCGTATTTCATATGTATAAAATACATTTATGAAGATATTTTTATTAGAAATCAACACGAATTTCTTTTAAGCATGTTTCACTTATAAATTAATTTCATAATTTTAATTCATGGTCATATATTGAGGTCTGGAAATTATAGTTGTAACTCAGTACCCAGTTCTCAGTTTATTTACATCAAATATCGTACTATTTTTGTTTTTCTAATGGAAGTAGAGTGAGAAATAGTCACTTGAAATAAATTATACGCTTTTTCACTTTAAGCACATGTGTACATATATTTTTATATTATGTTTCATCAAATTATTTTTAATTTTATTCAGTACTCAAAATTAAATTAATTAATTCTTATTTACTTAAAATTAGTCATTTATACATAATAATATAATGAAAGAAAATTCAACTAAGCGACGTTAGGAGCGAAAAACTTCAATATAATTAATACCTGTTAACGTAAAACCCAATAAATTGTGTAACGATTTTTAACAGTTGATAAATATAATGTAAATCATATAATATATATATCAATTTTAAATTTCTTATCCATAATTTAAAACTCAAAAGTAACTATTTTAAAACGGAATATGGAAGATAAACATGTATCGTTTTAATCCTTGAATATCATGAATTTAAATATTAATTATTAGTAATTTTAAAGAGTTATATATTATATAAATAATTCTATATTCAATCATTTTCAATTTTAGTAACAGAAAAAGCCGCACGAAAAGAGGTTGATAATTGCATTTTCTGCGAAATATTGCCCTTGAATCGAGTAGGTGAAAGATCAGTCTTAATACCAAAAAAAGGCAGTAAGCATCGCAAATTTATGCTCTTACTTCATAATATAATAGTACCAACATTGGTCCCTAAAATTCAAGCTATAGTACTAATTGAAATTATATCGTCACTCTTTTTTTAAGTACTTTAATACATAAATTAGATATACTTGATTTAGAACCTATTTTAACAATACTTTCTTTCCTCCGTGCAGTTGTTAGTTCTAGTAAACGTCAAATACTGTTTTCGATTATTTCATGGTTCGTGATTGAAACACGTGATTAAAAAGAAAAAATTCCTATTATATTTTTTCATTGATTCTAATGCAATTTAGTAGAACAAATTCTTAATTCATCATGATATAATTTGTATTTAAACAATTTTTATGCACATTGTAACTTTAATTAATCTTTTTTATAAAAATAGAAAAATTTAATTTAGTACAAAACTACAATATCACAATTCTTAAGTTGCGTCGATTCTTTTTTATTTTAAAATTGGCTAATTTATACATAATAATATAATATATGAAAATTCAACCGAGCGACGTTAGGAGCGAGGTATTTTTTGCTAGTAAAAAATGAAACCCGTTCCAGATCGTAAAAGAAATCTTTTTAAGTACAAATAAATACTATAAAAAGAACGAAAAATGTTTGAAAGTATGAAATACTGATAATTTTTTGGAAATTTTCTATTAAATCGATATTTTTCGATTTTTTATAATTTAACATTTTATCGCTAAAATATACTGCATGAATTCTCTCTTTATAAAGATTTAATTGTGAGTATTTTATCCGTTAAGATTTACATTTTAATCCTTCAAAATGAGCATATGTTTTAATTAGTATCATAAAAGTCAAAAAAAGTTTCATATTGTTTAAAATTATGACCATAAGAATTCTCATATTCAGCTTTTCATTTCAAAGCAATGGTCATAAAATGGTAAAAAAATGATTTTTATTTCTACCAGGGAATAGTCATTTTTTGTTCAATCGGAAGATTATTTCTCAAAAAATATTGCGAAAGTCAACAAGACTTCAATATAAACTTGGGACTAAGATGTAAAATAATTGTAATGATATTCACTCGTATAATTGTAGTTCACTTTTTTGTCTATCAAAATTAGGTTTTAGAAGATTTCTTTGTAGTTCAATCACTTAACTAATAGACATGTATATTTTAAAATAATTTCTTTGAATTATGTGCGACACCTAAGTGTTTATAACAAAAAATATTAGACACTTTCCCTACCATGGCATAAAACTTGTTTATTTGCAGGCAAGTGACTCTCAGTTTTTTATGCCATCTAGAAATTAAATAAGGTGTGACTAGTCATTTAATTATTCCAAAAGAGTACTGGATTTTTTGTGACGCAAAATTAAATACCCATATAAAATAATTTACAGACATGCTTTTTGTATTTTTTTTCAACAGATTTTACTCATAAATATCTACAAAAGAAAGAAAATCTACATAAATATGAAAAAATGTGTGTTTTTGTCCTAATTGGCCACCTAAATCTGTAATTTTAAGACGTTTATTCACATTAATATACCTTTCTGTACATTTTCGTACGACTTGATACATTTATTTACATTATTATTTTTTCGATTACTGAATTGAGAAGTATTGCACATGTTCACATACATCTGTGTGCATTTATTTACATTTGTGTATATTTTTATTTATTGTAACGTCATAGATTTTATACATTTATTGCATATTATGACGCACTTTTCTTTTGTACTATACGTTTACTTTTTTACGAACCTACTATCTGATCAGTGTTGCTCAGGAATCGTTATTTAGAATTCGCGATTCAATAACAATCACCGAAAAAATGGCGAATTTGGCCGTCATAATTAGTCCATAGAGTGCTGTTTTTGCACTCAATAAACTAATCGCACTTTAAGTGTAAAGTATTTGGTATGCGAGTAAGCTGAGCTAGACCGTACACTACAGAGACGTCTTGCATTGTAGATTCGGGTCCGTATGTACAAGCTTACTCATAAATCTTTGTAATGTTGATTATGTCCTGAAAAAGGAATAAAAAGGATGCATAAGGTTAACTTATTGCCTCTCAATACCATTCCAGATTGTTTTCGACAAACGCGACAATCTATTTAACGAATTTCAATTAAACACTTACAAGTGCGGTATAATTTCTCACGCACCTGGAAGGTATTTCTCAAATGGGCTTAAATCGCCTCTTTATCGTGTTTAAGTTAATGACGCGTGAAAAACACTAAAAAGCACTATCACTAGAAACTATTTATCATGATTGAGAAACACAAGTACCATTTAAATGCAAACGGGTAGAGAGCAGCTCATTCGGCCAACTCCTTTGCCATTGTAAGCACTCAAATAGCAATAAAATGTAAGACTATAGACAGAATTGAATTTAGAGATCTTTATTGACTTGAGGATGGAATGAAAGTCCGGAGCACACGTTTTTCGTTAAGCAAGATACTTCGCATTTGCGGCGCTTGCTGCTACATTTCTACTCTGCCGCCACAGAGTAGGGATATTATACATTGTAAGGTATACGCATTAAACTTGATCGTGGCTTGACTGTCGGAATTAGGGGCGTAGCTACGCGTTCACTACTTTCCTATATCCCCTCTCGCCGCTGATCAACGTAATGCTTCTTTCTTTGCAAGAATCATATATGAGAGGTCTCAATATATATATATATATATATATGGACATTTTACGCCAACTGAGAGAGCAAAAAAATAAAAATCGCTGAAACTCTGAGAATATATTCTTTTTGTAACCCAAAATAAATCATACATGAAAATATAAATTTCAACTGTCATAACTCCTTATTGGTGGCTCTTTCTTACACAATCAAAAATTTATTTTGAAGTTAATAAAAAAAGAAGAAAATAAGCCCTCGAAAAGCAACTTCTGAAGTGGCAAACAATGAATAATTTCAATTACCATGTAATACATGTAAGAACCAATTGAAAACTTCAAAATTCAGATCTGTTAAAAATCATGCTAACTCTCCTCTTCATTTACAATAAGAAGTATTCTAATGAATTTCACTCTAAAACATCAGGATTTTCAGAAAAAAAATTATAAAATTGGGACTTTTCCAAAAATTTTGAAAATTTTTCAAATTTCAAAGATCTATAGCTCTTGATCCTCTCAATCTAGATCATTGAAAATTTCTTAACATGTTTTGGGTAACAGAAAGAATATACTCTCGAAGTTTCAGCGATTTTCATTTTTTTTCTCTCTCAGTTGGCGTAAAATGTCCCCTATACTTATATGTATATATATATATATATATATATATATATATATATATATATCTATTTATTTACATGCTTACGTACATTAATGTACCTTTATATCGTTGATTCCACTTCAAATTGAACAGCCTGTATACATTCAAGTCACCAATCAGTGCACCGATAGAGTATGTTATTCTGCTCTGAAAATAAGGAGACACGTATTTTTTTGCTAAAATATCAAAATTGCATAAGATATGCACATTTGAAAATTGCATACAAAAACTAAATGTTCAAACTGGAAAAGTTGACAATAACTTTAGAGGGCTATCGTTTTACCAATTTTCAATGAATTTTGGTAAACCTTTTTTTGTTTTATTCTGTTTTGGGCCCTCTTAAATTCAGTGCAAAAAATTGAAAAAAAAACTAAAAAATGACTGAGATATATGCATTTTACAAAAAAAATGCACTTTTTATGCACATGCATTTTTCTCAAAAAGGCCACCTTTTTTTGCTGAAATTTTTTAGGCTGATAGAGGACCAAGTCACCTATCTAATGGTACTTTTTTAATCCTGTATTTTATTGTTTGGAGCGAGAAAACAATTCACAAATTTAAATGTTGAAAAATGCTTGTAAATACGTTTGGAAGTTTTAAGCAATCTACATACAAACGCTGTCGCATGCTTCAGAGTTTTAAAGGGAAATTCATAACAATACTTCTTGTTGTAAATGAAGAGGAGAGTTAACATGATTTTTTACAGACTTGAATTTTGAAGTTTTCTATTGGTTCTTATATGTATTACATGGTAATTGAAACTACTCATTGTTTGCCACTTCAGAAATTACTTTTTGAGAGCTTATTTTTTCTATTTTCTATTAACTTTGAAAATAAATTTTTGATCATGCAAGTCAGAGCCATCAATAAGGAGTTATGACAGTTTAAAAAATATATGAGCATATCTCCACAACTTTTAATTTTTTTATAATGTTTTTGAAAAGTCATTTTACTGCTGTTACTGGGTAGCGAATAATGTACACTATTCAAACTAGGTTGACATCTTTTGTACAATCTTGTTCCTCTATTTTTTATGTATATGGTGAATGTGCCACCAATGCTCCAGTAGATATTTCTATAAAACGAAAATTTTTACATGGATAAAATTTCCGAACTTTTATCCATGTAAAAATTTACGTTTTATAGAAATATCTACTGGAGCATTGGTGGCACATTCACTATATACATAAATAGAGGAACAAGATTGTACAAAAGGTGTGAACCTAGTTTGAATAGTGTGCTTCATTCGCTACCCAGTGACAGCTGTAAAATGACATATCACCAAAAGATTAAAAGTTGTGGAGATATGATCATATTTTCATGTATGATTTATTTTTAACATTAAATATAAATATATATTTTCATGTATGATTTATTTTTCATATTGAAAATAAATTATATATGATATTATATATTTTAAACTGACATTTCTTATTGATGGGTCTGACTTACATGATCAAAAATTTATCTTAATGTTTACGTAAAATGGAAGAAAATAAGCCGTCGAAAAGCAATTTCTGAAGTGGCGAACAATAAGTGATTTCAATTACTATGTAATACATACACCGAGAGACTTATGCACCATAAAAGATAGTGCGTTTTAGAAACGCACTACAAGGTGGCGCGCATGCACAATATTTTTGGAATATGGAAGATAAATATCGATGCGGCGCCACCTTGCGCTGTGTTTTACGATTAATGCACGAAAAAAAGTGATGCATGCATTATAAAATGTAAGGCAATACATATGATTTACGTCGCAAAAGGCATCACTTTTTCTAGTGAGAGCGCGCATCAAGTTTATTGAGGCAAAAGTCTCTCCGTGTATAATGCGGGGGTGCGCGCGCGTATGTGTGTGTGTGCTTATAGTAGTATACATATACGTATAAATAACCGAACTATTAACACGTGCACACACACCTTGGTATAGTAACCACGGTATAGTGACCTCGGTACGCATACACGTATAAAGAACCAAGCTATCTACACGCGGATACTCACCGCGGTATAAACAGCTTCATATACTAGCATATTAAACACGGTGCATATAGATTAATAGATAACCGTGCTATTTACCCGCGCATACATACCTCGGTGTACGAGCCTAGGTAACGATGTATATGTGTATAAAAATAGCTTGGTATTCACGTATATACACTTCGGTTCACTCATATTAACACATGTATATTACTAGTGTCACGTTGATGAAAGCTCGTCTGCATGTGTTCCTAAATGCATCATATATGTCCTTATGAACGCGTGCGATTAAACTCTATTTATTTAAACTAAAATAAAAATGAGTTAAGGAGCGCATATATCTTCATTATGCTAATTAAAATAAACAATGCCTTTTAAAGATCTTATATAAGATTACTTTTTACAGAAAATGAAATTTCATAAAAAATTTATGATATAATGTTCGTGAAATAACCTCACTTAAACTATAAAGTATAAAAAAGAGTCTAAAGTAGAGTTCAGTGGAGTAGTGGCTAAGGCGCGTGACTCGTATTCCCGTTGGCGCGGGATGGAATCCCCGTCTTGTCGCTTTTTCGCTGTCTCTGTCGTGGGCTGACACCACGTTAAATAATACGTCAAATTGTGTTGTATTGAAAATTAATTTCTATGTGTTAAAAAAGGGCAGTAATGCCCGTGGATATAATAAAAAAAAAAAAAAAAAAAAACTTCTAAAAACATTAATTGTTTTAAACGTCAAAAAAGTAATATATGATTTTGAAACTATTATTTTATCTAAAATATATAAGATTTATGTTTAAGAGCAGGCCGGATTCGCTGTCCTTGTCTAATTGGCATTTTTGTTATTTACTCAAGTTTTAATCGGTGTATCTTCAAATTAAAGGTCGAGCGCAATAGATATTATTATTATGAACATCAATGCACAAGAAAAAAAATATCTACCGGTTTGTTTTTGAGAAAAATAAGTAAGAAAAACAAGATATAATGATTTAAAAAATACTTGCTTGTTCTTTAAATTATTCGTAACCATATTGTATTCAGAAGTTTTCTTTTAAACTTGATAGGCTTCGAGAAAAAAATTCATCAAGAAATTCACAGTTCAATGTTGACGTATTCCTTACTCAAAAACTATCATCATTGAAAATAAATTCTTCAAGTACTGAATTTTTTTAATTTTAAAAGTCCAAAATTATATAAATAATCCTAATAGTAATTTTAAATGTAATTAGCTATTCTCAAATATTAACCACCTTTCATTTAAACTGAATAAATAATTTAACAAACATTATTGTCTTTGTTATGCTAATTAAAATAAAAGGTTTTAAAAAGTTATTACTGCATTTGATGTTTACTGAGAAAAATATTTATGAAAAAATTTTTTATATGATCTTTATGAAATAATGAAACTGTAACTATTTGGGTTTAAAAAAAAGCTTCTGAAAGTAATTCATAAAGAAATTCATATTTCAATGTTACAGCATTAGTTACTCAGCAACTATCAACATTAAAAATAATTATTCAACCGTATTTTATTTTACAAATATTTTATAAAAACAGTAGGAATCTTTTTAATCATTATATCCTTTAAATTTAAAGATGCCAAAATTATATCAAAAAACCCAAAAGTGACTTCAGACATAATTAGCTATTATTAAATATCGCATTCTTTTTTATTCAAAATAAATAGATGACTTAAAAAACTTTTTCATCTGCATTATGCTTATGCACATGAAAAATGCTTTTAATAAATCTCCTCTGAATTTTATGTTTGCAAAGAAGATCATTCATGAAAAAATTTTTGATAAAATGATTATGAAATGATCTTCTTAGTATTATTAAGTTTAAAAATGAACATCCAAAGACATTCATTGTTTTCAATGGCCAGCAAAAGTATTGGATGATTTTCAAATTATGATTATATTAAAAGTATAAAAGTATTATGTTTCAGAAGATTAAACTACCAGTTATCAATTTGATCGGTGTTTCAGAGAAATTTTGAAAATGGAGACCGTAGAAGATTTCATAATTTGAAAAATTCGCACTTCTTCAAACTTGATAGTCTTGGAGAAAAAAATTCATCAAGAAATTCACAGTTCAATGTTGACGTACTCTTTACTTCAGAACTATGATCATTAAAAATAAATATACATGCACATTTTTTATTACAAATATTTTTTAAAAATAGAGGAAATCTTTTCAATAATTGTACCTCTCAATTAAAAGGGTCCAACATTATATTTTTCATGCGAATAAGCATAATGCAGATAAAAACGTTTTTCAAGTTATTTATTTAGTTTGAATAGAAAGAATTTGACATTTAATAGCTAATTATGTCTAAAGTCACTTTTGGGCTTTTTAATATAATTTTTTTAACGTGTATATTTCAAATAAATTATAAATGAGAAGTATTATGTTTGTATATAATATAATAAAAATTATTATTAAATAAAAATTATTATTTATCAATTGAAATTTATTAAAAAATGTTTTAAAAGACTTAAAATAATATTTTATATTTTAAAATGCAATTATTTTAAACCATGGGGGGCCGATGAACATTCATCATTTTTCACACTCTATATAAAGCTAGTTTGGTCGAGTGCGCAGTGTGCGCGTTTTTCATTTTGGGTACTCTGGTTCGATTCTCAGCTCGGTCAATTTTTTTCTAACTTTTTTTACTTCTTTAACGTAATTATATTTTTTATACGTATTAGTAATATAAATATTTTTTAAAATATATTTATATACGATTTGCAATTAATTTTAATTATATTTATATATATAAATTAAAATAGATATTTCTTGCAAACAACTATGGGAATAATTATTGTTATGTTTTGTAACAGAATTTGAGAAGTTCAACTGTTTAATTTGAAATATATTTATTAATTTCACCAATTAATAAATATTTATTTAGAATTTGACAATGAATGCTTTCTAATTCTTTTAGCAAACGTAACGTTAGTGTAAGTCACGGGAAATTCATAAAATCTGAATGAAAATACAGATTTCAATTATTTAAATTAAATAATGAAGTAAAAAAATGCCTTTTATTGAAAAATTCAAAAAATATTATTTTTTAAGGATTATTGAAGCAAGTCATCTATTTTTCTTTTCTTTCTAGTGTAATATTATGAAAACAGTTTTAAGAAAGAAAGAAAAAATTTTCTTTCATTATATTTTCATGTAACATTTTTAGATACATAATAATCAAGGATCTGCTTATATTCCAAAATGAAAAATAGTTATAAAACCTCGGGGAAGAAAATTTTTCGAAAAATATCTTTTTCACATTTTAATATTTAAACAGTATTTTTCGATGTTTGTAAAAAATTAAACATAAACTTAAATATTTCATAAAAACTGATAAATTTGTATTTTTTAAATGCAACATAATGAAAAAAGTTATTATTTTTTAAAAATTTGGCTTTGCGGTATTTACAATATATTATTTCTTTTTAAAGAAGTTATTTTCGTTTAAAGAACAAACAATAAACATTTTATTTTGCTTGGAATAGTGAATGTATATGTTTTTTCTGTAGATAAAAATTAAATAACTTTAAAATATTATGTTACAGAACGCCCTGAGCAAAATAAATTTACGAAGTTTATTTTTTATATTGAATTCTATAAAATTTAATTAAAGCATTAATAAAAATATTTCTTACCTTGTGTTAACTTAATACCTATATACATTAAATTAAGCAGATTTCCACGCCACCACTGAGGTACTGCCCCAGCGCGTTGGGTTTTTTTATTATTTTATTTATTTATAATTATCTAAATGAATTCTCAATCTTATTCATGATAATATTAAATAATATATAGGAAATAATCTTGCAATAAATTTATGTAATTATTAGAAATAAAATTGTGAAACCCATCGCCATAGCTGTCTTACTAAAAATGCTTTATAAAAAATTATGAATAAGAAAACCGTCATCAATTCGAAATTGTAATCCGAAATTTTACTATAAAAAATACTAAAATAAAAAATTTCGAATTCCAACTGATAAACTTTGTTTGATAATTGTAATTTTCTTATTTCAAAATTTAAATGTAAAATTAGAAACTACACTTTAGTTTTTAATTGTTTCTGACAAGAATCGCTTATAGTCCTACATAAACGACGAAAGTGAAGTTAGCACACAATTAATTGAAAACTTTTTCGGAATACTTATTTTACGTGCAAACTTTATCTGAATTTACTCTCTATGATATGAAAGTACATTCAGATAAAGTCATTACATAGAATTATATATGTTTGTAACCATCTGAAAGTTAAAAATTTTCAAATCATTGTTTAATAAAAGATAAACTGAATAATATACAAATATGGGCAGCCAGAATGCCCTTATTTATTATCACCCCCGTAGAATCTGTAAAATAAAATAGAAAATTGACGCACTTGAAACCTGAAAATAAAATGTTAATAATCATTGAAGAACAATCTGACTGCCCCCTACCACCAAAAATATCTGCGATTGTTGGAAAATTTTCTCTCTCCTTTGAAAAACCACCGTCTAATGTTAACAGCCCCTGTTTAATATCCACCACCAATTTTTACTAATGATGCGCCTTATTACGCGCGTATTATCGTCAGCCGATCATTGAGATGACATGCACCATATAAATAAATTTTTATCAAGCACATAGTCAAAATACAATGAAGAAGAAACTTAATTCTCCTTGAGGCTACCTAGACCCCCATCGGCGTCCGAATAATACCATGACCTTGTGTAAACAAAGACAAACATTCATAACACATTTATACTTATATTCATCTTGCACATTTCACTCAAGGGTGATTGAACTCCGTAAGCATCATATGTCAAGTCTTCTACCTTGAGACTGCGATAGCAAACAATAACGTTATACATTCGCGAGAATGCGACACACAAGAATGCGACGCACAAGAGGCGATCGAACTCTAAACTGCATCACATGCAAAATTCAATCAATCTTTTCCCCGAAATTATAAAAGTATCAATAATATCATACATACGAAAGAATGCAACTGTCTTTTACCCATAGTATAAAAACCCAAGAGTCTTTAGCTCGCCAGCTTAATTTCATACTTACCGTCTAAGGCTACGCTTCGCCTAAAATTATTGTACTAAAGGTTAAGAAGGAGAAATAAAGATAAGTTCAATTCAACACATATATATATATAAATAAATATTCTTTTATTTCTGGATACCTATCCTAAAGAACCAACGTCCTAAATTACAAAAATAAGTTATAATAATAATTAAAAATTTATAAATTTAATAAATCAAGTTTATTAAATAAAGTTTAATAAATTAAACTTTACAAATTAATAAATACAGTTCTAACGGTTAACATAAATTGGTGACAGCGGTGGGATAGTGAAGCCAAGTGATAAAAGTGATTAAATAAAACTCCGATTTCTTAAAATATTTTCTCTCAGGAGAAAACGGAAGAGTTTAAAAATCAAAAGAAGCCAAGTGATAAAAGACAATTAAACAAAACTCCGATATCTCAGGATATCTTCTCTCAGGAGGAAACAAAGAGTTTAAAAAAAATCAAGAAAACTTATCTTTAATCTGGTGACAATAGCCCACACTCTCAGGAGTTGACTACCAGTAGTTGAAGGGTTCATCAAGCTACGTCTGCATCCCCAGGGATAAAGAGAGGATCATCTAGACAATAAAAGAGGACTTCTGCACCGCCAGCGGTTAAAGAGACGCAGCCAACCAGATCTCTAAAAACATCATCTCTTAAAAACCTTCAAGTAAGTCGTACAATAATTTTAAGCACACAGCGGGACAAGCCGAAAAATAAAGGCGTGTCTAACTTTCTGTAACATTCATTTTATTTATAAGTTATTTATAAAACATACAACGTCTCAAGCCGGAGCACACACGCTTGAGAGGTTGACACATAGGAACATCACCCGCGTATGTATTGTGATTATCGTGAAGACGATAACGATAGTGTAAGATCGGAAAATACCCCATGATCACGTTCTTCCCTTTCTGACGTTTCTAACAATTTCTACGACACTACAGACGATCTTCATAAATTTAAAATAAATTTAAAACCCAGTAAGATGGACAGTTTACTAAAGAAATTTAAATCCAATGAAGACATAACGCAATGCGATCAAGACGAACAAAATGTAGTGCAAGAATTGCAACGTCAAAAGGAAAAGGCCGACGCATTAGAAAAGCAATTAATATTATTCACAGAGCAATTACAAATTTTAAATACTCAGATGACAGAAAATAAAAATCCACCACCAATCCCAAGTATACCACCTGCAGTTAGAGACAACAACCCTAGACTAAATGTTCTCCCGGAATTAACGAGAGAACATCATTTATTAATACGTGAACTCTTAACAGAGATAAGGGAATATGATGGATCAACAGATATTGGCGCATTTATTGATCAAATCATTCGCGCCTCTCGGCAACTTAGCTCTGAGCAGGAAATATCAACGCTTATACGGAAGGTAATAGCAGTTAAGCTAAAAGGAAAAGCACAAGAAGTAGTTAAAAGAAATCAAGTGACTACGGCAGTGCAACTCAAAGAATGTTTAAACACACACTTTGGAAAACTAGAACTTGAATACGATCAATTAGTTGAAATGCGTAACTCTATGAGACAGAGAACAAATGAAAAGGTGGCGGATTATATATATATATATATATATGTATATGGGATGTTTCACGTCAACTCACCTAACAAAAAAATAGAATTCGTCGAAAATCTGTGAAAATGTTCTATTTGATACCCAAAATATACAAAAAAAATTTTTGAGGTCGAGGTCAAAAGGGTCAGGATTTAAACGTGATGGAATTTTTCGAATTTTCCAAATTTTTTGCTAAATAAATATTTTAATGAATTTTTTCCTCAAAAATTATCAATTTTTCGTTAAAACTTAATACTGGAGGCTTCGTATATTTTTTCCTCATAAAAAAAACAAAAAAAAATAAGACTTTAAAAAGCCAATTTAACCTGCTCGATTTTTAGATATACTAAATAGTATGTTTAAATCGATCAAGTAAGCATAAAAATCAGTATAATATAATTTACAAAAATTCAGGTGAATTCTACATCTAATTCCAAGAAAAAGTATTCTATTAAGTTTTAACGAAAAATTGATAGTTTTTGAGGAAAAAATTCATTAAAATATTTATTTAGCAAAAAATTTGGAAAATTCGAAAAATTCCATCACGTTTAAATCCTGACCCTTTTGACCTCGACCTCTAAAATTTTTTTTGTATATTTTGGGTATCAAACAGAACATTTTCACAGATTTTCGACGAATTCTATTTTTTTATTAGGTGAGTTGACGTGAAACGTCCCATATATATATATATGTATGTATATATATGTATGTATATATATGGGGCATTCTTTGTGAATCGATACCCCCTTCCTCAAAATTGTAGTGGGCTAAAGAAATTGTATGACGGCTTAAGAGGAGGTCGTATCATTCTGTCCTTGTCTAATCTAAATTTTCGTTAGTATAAATAAATAAAATATTTTCATAGAAAAGTACGACAACCGCCCAATAGAGCAAAAGACAAGCAAACGATTCTTTTCCATGAAAAAATATGAAATTTTGATTATTTTTCGAGTGAAGATTGAAACAGAAAAACAATCGAACTTGATTGAGTTGATTTAACTGTTTTTTCGTTTCAGTCTTCACTCGAAAAATAATCAAAATTTCATATTTTTTCACAGAAAAGAATCGTTTGCTTGTCTTTTGCTCTATTGGGCGGTTGTCTTACTTTTCTATGAAAATATTTTATTTATTTATAATAACGAAAATTTAGATTAGACAAGGACAGAATGATACGGCCGCCTCTTAAAATCTTTCTTTTATCATCTAGTTTCAGATGCAGAGTCGCGTTTTCGAAATATCAATACGGTGGCTCCCATATGGAGGTAAAAACTTGAGAAGTTCGCAAAAAATTGTCAAAATTTCATGGTGATTCTCTCAATTTTGAATTTTTAGTTTTTTTCTCACTAAAAATGAATAGAGCACAAAATTTTACATTGAAATATGGTATTATAGTCAAAGTCAAACCACATTTTGAAGGTTATTTTTTGCAATCCTTATTTTGAATCGCTTGACTATTATTTCGGCTGAAAACGGATCTTGAATCAGTAAGTTCATGTTTTGGTTCAAGCGATTCAAAATAAGGATTGCAAAAAATAACCTTCTAAGTGTGGTTTGACCTTGACTATAATACCATATTTCTATGTAAAATTTTGTGCTCTATTTATTTTTAGTGAGAAAAAAACGAAAAATTAAAAATTGAGCGAGTCATCATGAAACTTCGAATAATTTTTACGAACTTCCCAAGTTTTGGCCATCACATTAGAGCCACCATATTGAATTTTTGAAAACGCCACTCTGCATCTGAAACTAGATAATAAAAAGAAGATTTTAAGCCATCGTACAATTTTTTTAGTCCACTACAATTTTGGAGAAAGGAGGTGTACCGATTCACGAAAAATGCCTCATATATATATGTATATATATATATATATATATATATATATATATATATATATATATATATATATATATATATATATATATATATATATATATACTGGGAAGTACCTCCATGCTCGCACAGCTCGCCAACCCCCTGACGTCATATTTCACATACATCCTACTAATCATAGGTCACATTATATTATTTTAAGCAATATTTTTTTCTATCCATAACAAAAAAAAATTCATAATCCCTTTTTTTTATTTTTAAATTATTTTATTATAAATATTTTTTACATATATATATGTTATTTATTGCTTACATGTTATACATTAACTAAAAATGTTATGATATATAATACAATTTTTTCTAACATTTTATACTTAATTCTATTTAAAAAATTAAATTTTACATTTAATTTTTTATCCATACAAAAGATAAGACATAGTCTTGAGTAACAACTTTTCACACCACCTTACATTTCAAACTATAATTAATATTAGAATTTTTAAATATATTTTTTAATTTAACTTATGCATTTAAATTGTGTGAAATTCAGAATTGTCGTAACGGCGCGCTAGATTTTTTAATTAGTGGAAACCCTCGCAAGTGGAGCCCTGAAAACCATTTTGTTTTATAGATCATATGATATCATGTGATATATTTATAATATCATTCATTTCATGTATTGTATATGAATAAAAATATTGATATTGTACAAAACATAAATAAAAAAATAACTTATTAATTAAATGATATTAATGATCAATGTTATAATAAATTTAAAATTATAAAAAAATTTTTAAATAATTACTTTTGATAAAAATATTGTTAGTATTATATTTGATATATCAAATGTTTATTTGTTTTAAGATCTATAGGATTATTTTGGTATGATATAATAATTAGTTAATACAACAATACTCTATATTTGATAAAGCTATTCATTGGAAAGAGACAGCTATAGGGAAGGACGCGACGTGAACTAAAATACTTTATACATTCGAACGCATGCGTATACTTTTAGCACTAGAAGTTTCTTCAAGGCAAGATACTTCTAGTTAACGAAATATTACAAACAACTTACTGATAACTTACAGCGCGCAGAAGCTTCTTACACACGTGTAACAAATATCCGCCGACGTTGGCCAACGTAGAGACAGTATGTCGCAACCCGGTCGCTGAGGCTCGAAGAGAACAGCCAAGTAGAAAAAGATTTCCTGATCACTACGACGCGTCGAAGTCAGTCAAGACCAGCATACAGAACTAGAGGATGATGATACTCTCTTCTTTTAGCAGCGATCTTCCTTTTTCCTTTTATACAAAAACTTTATGCGGAACTACACCAACGCGTTTATTAAGTTAAGACTTAAATAAAAGCCGAAAGGTATGACAATGATGCGTGCTTATAGGCCGCTAGAAAATGTCTGCCGCGCAGAGCAGAAATATATAAGCCAACGTGTGCGCTGATGATCCACCGGAAATGTTCTGGTGCGCCTCGTGGCTTTCTTGCTCTTCTTGCGCGCGCTGCTCGTCAAGTTACGTTCTTCTTCACGTAATTTAGACGAGGTATATGACTGAGCGCGTGTCGTTTAATTTTACCTAAGCGCGCAAGATTC
Organism: Anastatus disparis; assembly: GCA_017163975.1. Classification (NCBI taxonomy): domain Eukaryota; kingdom Metazoa; phylum Arthropoda; class Insecta; order Hymenoptera; family Eupelmidae; genus Anastatus; species Anastatus disparis. Next base: position 696,883 of record JAFFSR010000286.1, on the reverse strand, counting down.
GAACACGGTTGAATACCGTGTCAATATAAATATATAATTGCCGAAAATAACGATTTTTTATCGTTATATTATTTTTAAAAATTTTATTATTATTTTTTTATCATATAACCATTAATTCATAGCATTATTCATAATTTCTTTTATTTTTCAGCTTTGAGATTAAAAAGGCAGTAAATTAAATTAGTTAATATGAAAGCAATTCTTTTGTAAATATCTTTGAAAAAAGTTTATTAAAAATAAATTAAAATTCTTAAAAGAATTTCAATTTTAAATAATGGTTATGACTGAGAAATATAAATTGATTGTTAAAGGACAGGGATTGTAACGTGGAATTGCTTCCATGTTGACTGATATTCATATATTAGAATTTATTAATATTTCAAATCAGTGCACCTCATTTAACATGCAATTAAATTCAAAGACCACATTATATTAATTCAGTACCGATTGATGGAGAATTTATACAGTTATTATTTTCCGGAAATTTAGAAAAAGGTCACCGGATTTGTATGTATTATAATAATAAGGTGATTCATATGTATGACATTTTAAATTTTAAATATCTACAAGATGAGCATAAGATTTATATAAACAGATTATTTCCAAACAAATCAGAATAGAGCACAGACGAGAGAATAGAGCGAAACAGTACAATCACAAACAAATAATTATGATTGTGACGTTTTTGCAATTGCTTTTGCTGTTGCAATACTTTATAATTTATGTCCATGTTGTTTAAGATATGATGTTCCTTAAATGCGATTACATTTATCAAGAATTTTTGAAAGGCAGCAAATAAGAATATTTCCAGTTTTACAAAATTATAATAATGCAAATATTAATTACAATAATCCACCGGACATAATAAGGAGGAGTTTTTGTTATGAGCAACGTCTAAATCAAATACCATTAAATTTAGATTTCGCCGAGCTTGATCTATTAGAAAAAAACTCACAAATGCATTTATTGGTAGAACAAAAAAAGATCACGGAAATGTATCGTAAACAAAAAAATTTAAATCATGAAACAATTTCGATGGAAATTGACAGTGACATATCAAATACAAATTTTTTAAAACCAGATAATGATGTAATAAAAATCGATGATATCCACTTCAATTATAAGGATAATAAAATTAGGACTGTTGAGATTAAATTAAACGAAGAAAAAAAAAGAATAAAAAAAACAGATGAAAAAGAAGCTTTATTTGTAACAGGACTTGATAGGATATATGATTTGGATAAAAATAGATATAATCTACCTACTTGTAATGAAGTTGCAATAGTATATGTTGGAGAAGACGATCTTCCTCCTATTAAACGTGATATTGTCATTTACTCTAAGTATGATAAACCAATTAGTATACCGACAATTAGCAAACATACAGATCCTATGATATATCCGCTTATTCATCCTAATGATGGTTTCGGATGGATGCCAAATATGAAAAGTAAATTTGGAAAATCTAATATTAAAATTTGAAATTTTATAATTATAGATTTAGTGTTAGAAATTAATTTAATCCATTCCTTAATTTGGGAAAATTATCTCAACAGTTCTTTGTTGATGATGATGAAAATGTTGAATATAAATATGACGAAATCCAACAATACATTAATACACGATATTTATGTCCACCTGAAGCAATGCACAGATTATTAGAATATCCTTTACATGTTATTTCACATACTATAAAACGTCTAAGCGTTCATAAAGAAAATCAACAAAACGTATTTTTTAAAGAAGGAAAAGAAGAAATGATTATGCAAAAAAATATGGGAACAACATTAACAGCATATTTTGAATTGAATAAAGAAGATTTTGAAGCACGAAATCACTTGTATTCAGAAATATCAAATTTTTATACATTTGATGGAAAACCGGAAAAGTGGAATAAAAGAGAAAAAAAAACAAAACCAATACTCAGTAGAATGTACTTAGTAAGTCCGAAAGATAGAGAACGTTATTTTATTAGGTTATTACCATTACATGTTAAAGGAACCACATCTTTTGAAGCTTTGCGTTCTGTAACTGTTGATGATGTGATGTATAATTTGTTTTATGAGGCAGCTAAGGCAAAACAATTAATTAATGAAGATGGAGAATGGGATAGATTTTTGGAAAAAGCATCTTCAACAAAGTTCGCTTATGCTCTTTGTAAATCATTCGCTTTTATTTGCATTTTTCATAATCCTATAAATGCACGAGATTTATATGAAAAATTTTTTAACAAAAAACAAAACCGACTTCAAAAAAATGCACTAAAAAGTTACAAATAATTTTTGATCTTCAATAATTATACGCATACTACACATCTAACTCAACACATGTGTAGCAAACATTTTATAGATTATCTAATCATTTGTAAACAGCACCAACAAATTATATTTTTTTTTAATTCACAAAAAAATATTTTCGAAGTCGGCGTCAAGTTGTTGAATTGTTCTGCACAGATGTAAAATTTGACGCCGACTTCGAAAATATTTTTTTGTGAATTAAAAAAAAATATAATTTGTTGGTGCTGTTTACAAATGATTAGATAATCTATAAAATGTTTGCTACACATGTGTTGAGTTAGATGCGTAGTATGCGTATAATTATTGAAGATCAAAAATTATTTGTAACTTTTTAGTGCATTTTTTTGAAAACGCAAATATAGGTAGACCCACTAATTACATTAATCTTTTATTATTAATTCATAACGCATGCATTAGTACACCACCAAGCAATATGTAGCAAGAAAGAAAGAAGGCTCAACAGCACAGTGTCGTTATGTGTGCGTGTATACATATTCAAGCTCAGGTAAGAGAGAGAGAGAGAGAGAGAGAGAGAAAACGAAACTCCCAGTTTTCTTAATTTGATAATTGGGTCATACAAACCGAATATTGGCCCAATAATTATAGGACACGTATGGGACCTTCCTGCAGACATTCTCTATCAGGTAAGAAAAAGTTTTTTCGAATCGGTTAAGAAATGACGGAGTTATGAGGTAACAGACATAAAAAAAAAAAAAAAAAAAAAAAAATTCAGTCGAATTGAGAACCTCCTCCTTTTTGAAGTCGGTTAAAAATATAAAGATAAGTTTCACCATCCTAAATACGAAAAAAATATAGGTGAAGATCTTGCATTAAATGTTATTAAAAATAATTTAGAAGTCAATGGATTTTCTTTAAACGATTTTAATTTACCTAACATAAGCACATTTATATAAGAAGATAATGATGAAACAATTTTAAATTATAAAAATAATATTCTTAATGAATTAGAAATGAAAATAAATTCTTTAAATGATAAACAAAGGCAAATATTCAACTTTACTATAAAAAGTTTAAACAACTAAAGTAAAGAAAAATATATTTTTATAGATGAACCAGGTGGAAGTGGAAAAAGTTATTTACTTAACGTTTTAATAGCTTATTTTAAATATCATACTATACGTTATTTATGTTTAGCTTGGACAGGTATAGCAGCGAATTCATCAGTCGATGAAAAAACCGTGCATACAACAAACTAATTAAACTACCGTTAAATATAACAGATTGTACAACTTGTAATGTTAAGAAGGGGCCGAACTATCTGTCTTTGTCTAATAGCGTTTTTCATCATTTATGTAAACACTATCCGGTATAACAAGAAAAAAATAGCAGCCCCCGCTAGATATTAGTATAATTAGTAAATTTTGTAGTAACAACCAAATTTTTTACCGCATAGTTTTTGACTAATTAGAGACCTACTAGCAATCTAGAATATAACCTATCTTTTTTTGGTAGGTCTCTAATTATTCAAAAGCTACGCAGTGAAAAAATTTGGTTGTTATTACAAAATTTACTTATTATACTAATATCTAGCGGGGGCTGCTATTTTATTCTTGTTATACAGGATAGTGTTTACATAAATGATGAAAAACGTTATTAGACAAAGACAGATAGTTCGGCCCCTTCTTAAGCCTAATTATGTAGAAGGCAAACAATTATAGGAAACACAAATAATTATTTGGGATAAAATATCCATGACTTCAAAATTTGCTTTTGAAGCAGTTGATCGTCTTTTTCAAGATTTATGCGATGTAAACCAACCCTTTGGTGGTAAAACTGTAATTGTATCAGGAGATTTCAGGCAAACATTACCAACTGTACGAAATAAAAGCCGTATGAACATTATTGAAAATTCAGTTAAATTTAGTTTATTATGACAGAATTTTAAGCAAATGAAGAATGAAAATCTGCGAGTTTCGGATAATGATAATAATTTTAAACAATGGTTATTTGATATCCGAGAAGGAAAACGCCGCAATGTTTTTAGAGATAATAATAAACTAAGTGCTGTACCAGATAATTTTATCATTAAAGAAAATCTTGTTGAAGAAATATTCGGAAAAGCAATAAAAATAAACAATACGAATCTAACGTTAAAAGTTATTTTGGCTCCTAAAAATAATGATGTTACTGAAATTAATAATAACACAGCCCCACAAAAAAAGTGTCAAAACTTACGGACCAGACCATAAACGACTTATGTTTGTGGTATCGCTGAATCCGAATCCGTGGTCAGTTTGACCCCATCACCTCAGGGTCAAGGATTGATAGCGGTCCTTGCTTTTTATTTTAAGATTTCTACCAAGGTGCTGAATTTTGAGGTTAGGACGTCTGCTATTTTGACGTTAGTTCGAGAGGCAATTTTTATCGACAAGCAGAGATCCTGGTGGTACTGAACGTAATCCTTAAGTTACTCTTCAACCAATAAAGTGGAAATCTGTATTACCATATAAGCTTTTGGAGCGTATACACAAATGAGGTCAAAGTAATGGACAGCTGTGCGATCTGTAAACTTGCTACCAATGATAAATGGGACATGGCAAAGCTCCATTTGTGTGTCACGTGCCGGCAGCGTTGTCATGCAAAATGCATGACACGTTCTAAAATGGATAATGGCACAAAATATGAGTGCAAAAAGTGCCTTGAACACAAAAACAGTGACATGTCATCTGCGTCACTGGCTGGCGGAAGCACAAAGGTTAATGGAGTTACGCCGAACATGATTGCGCGCAAAGCTGTTCCAAAACAGCCCATCAGTGCCTCTACACCAAGACGTACCGACTCGAAAGTAACACCGGTCATCACATCTCAGGGGCAGCCAGCACGAGTGAAGACTACTACTATCGTAGTAGCGGCGCAAATTGGGACCAACAAAAATGGCGTCGCGGCGGATGGAGGGAGAAATAGATTAAGTATCAATTTATCTAATAAGTACTTGGGAGAATAGAAAGAGATTTCCTGTCCACTCTAAACAACAAAATTGAAACTATAATTACAACTATTAATAATAAACTCAATAATGTGCAAACATTTCTCAATAATGAATTTAGTGAAGTGGACAGGGGCATCTTGGACCTTACGTCCGGGGTGGCTGGCGTGGCGCAGGCCGTTACCGATCTCGCGACTGAGCAAACAACTCACACATTTAGATTTATTGACATAACAGAAACACAAACACCACATGTGCACACAGTAGTGAATGATGAGACACCCCATCAGATTGAGACGGAGTGTGGTTCCGGGGATGGTATGTTGGTGATCTCTGGCGGGCTGGATTGCTCAGCAGTCAATGTTGGGATGGAGGATTATGTGTGTGCCGTTCTTGGTGCTATACTCCCAACAATCAAACGTGTGAATATAATTGCAGTTAGGGAAATCACTAAAAATAATGATAGGAACGGGGTGTCTGCAGAACGTGGGATCGGTGGCGGTCCGAGGGGTGCGTTCTGATTGCTGGTGAGACTCTCCGAGGGGGACCTGGCGCAGAAGGTATTTGAGGCTAAACGACAATTTACGGGTTTTTCATCTGCAGATCTTGATCCCTCCTTCCTCAGTGGATTGTCCACTTTTAAACATCATAATTTGATATTCATAAATGAATTTATGCCTAAAGATAAATATGTAAATTTAAAAAAATCAAAAAAGTATGCCAAGGAAAAAGGCTTTACATTTGTTTGGCATAGACGTGGCAAATTTCTGGTGAGGAGAGAGAGAGGGGAGAGGGCACACAGTTTTAGCAATGAAAATGACTTAGATAAATTGATTAATAATAAAGAATCTAATGATGTAAATTTAAATGTAAATGAGAAAAACTCAGAAAATCCATCGATTAACATATGTAGCAAAGTTTTCGAGCAACAAAATGTAGAGACAAACCTAGTTTTAGTTAAAGACGGAGTAACATCGAATGTGGCCTCTCTCCAATGACTGTGCCGGGCCTCCCTTGAGGGTCGTACAGGGAGGAGGGGTGAGCTGCGAGCATGCTTTCTGAATGTGACTTCGTTAAGAGCTCACATTGGACAGGTGCGTGGGTTCCTAAGTAGTAGTCCTTCTTACGACATATTTGGGGTTGCTGAGACCTGGCTGGGTCCGTCTGTTTCAGATGTCGTTCGGGTCAAGGGGTATAAAGTATTCAGACAGGACAGAAACCTGCGCGGTGGAGGAGTAGCCTTGTATATTAAAAACAATTTAAAATGCACTATTTTGGCTACTTCGGATACTCAAACTATTCATAGTGAGGGTAAACCAGAGGTGCCTGAATATATTTTCTGTTCTGTGCAAATGGGCAACTCTGAACCCGTGTTGGTTTCTGTTATTTATTAGCCTCCTGCTATTTCGTTTATTAAAAACACAAACTTTTTAGATGTTTTGAGAAATTATGCCTCTGAATACTCTCATAAAATTATAATGGGAGAGCTGAATGCCGATCTCCTGCGTGAGAGCAGTGATGCCAAACTTCTTAACAAGTTATCGGCTGAGCTTTCGTTGCAGTTGGTCCAGCACGGTGCCACGCATCACACTCCGACGTCTCACACTTGGATTCACCTGATTCTTGTTGACGATAATGACACAGTACTTGACGCACGAAACTTACCGGCGAATTTTCACAGTTGGCATAACTTAATTGATGTATGTATTTCCTGACAGATAAAAAAGCAATTGAGTAAAGAAACTATAAAGATATTTGTCCGATGTTATTAGTACAGAGTCTAGCCGGCTGTGATTGGACGCCATTTACAGTTGGTACAGTTGACCCGGAATCTGCACTTAACTGCCTCTGTGAAAATCTTACGGCAGCAATACATAATCTGGCGCCGCTAAAAACACTTAAAATTGGTAAAGATAAGTTTCCGTGGATAGACAAAGAATTGTCGCAGATGCGGTGCAAGAGAGATGCCACGTATCGAAGATACAAACGGACAAAGGATGAGAGATATCTCTCTGAATTTCTGCAACTACGTAAAACGATTGACGAGCAGATTGAACAAGCTAGGACTACTTACTATCATAACAGACTGTTCGAAGCTCTTGCCAAAGGTAATGTCTGGAAGGAGTTAAAAGACCTGGGACTCTTGTCCGGACCTCAAGGGGACTTGAATGGATTTAATCCGGATGAGCTTAATGCGCGCTTTGCGGAAGTGTCAGTCTCGCCGCACGATGATAATGAGGAATGTAAGAGAATTCTTTCCCAGTATAGTGAAAGTGGCTTTGCCTTCAAACCAATTAATGTTACTGATGTGGTCCTTGCAATTTCGCATTTTTCATCACAGGCTTGTGGCGAGGATGGCATTCCGCAGAGCGTGATACTCAAGGCTTTACCGTTTATCGGAAAACATCTTGTGACTCTGTTCAATTCCTCTTTTGCACGGGGGGTCTTTCCTTGCCTTTGGAAGCGTGCACGCATTGTGCCATTAAAAGTGTCCTGCACCAACAATGCCTAAAGATTTTAGGCCCATAGCAATCTTATGTTTTCTTTCAAAGGTCCTGGAGAAGATTGCCCATGACCAATTGCAAGAGTATATTACGACACATCGGATACTTGACTCTATGCAGACTGATTTTAGAAAGCATCACTCAACGCAGACTGCCATACTTAAACTTACTGACGACATAAGATCAGGTCTAGATAAGAAACTTGTCACGCTACTACTTCTATTTGACTTTAGTAAGGCATTCGACACGATCTCGCACTCCAAATTACTTGCAAGGCTGAGATCGATGGGGTTTTCCAGGGCTGCACTCGAGTGGATTAGCTCCTATTTATCAGGTAGGAAACAAATGGTTTCCACGCATTTAAAAAAGGAATCGAATTGGCTAACAACCAATTTAGGAGTTCCGCAGGGTTCAGTGCTGGGGCCTCTGTTCTTTTGCCTTTACATTAATAACATACGTGACACCCTTGACCCTGGTTGTGTCGAACACCTATTATATGCAGATGACCTGCAAATTTATACGCAGGCCTCTTATGAGGATGTGAATGAAGGTATTCGTATTCTACAGAGGGCGGCCAAGGCGGTGTCGGAGTGTGCTGTTGATGCTTCTCTCACACTAAATGCAAACAAAACTAAGGCGATCGTTTTTGGCAATGGTGGATTTATTAATGACTTTTATGCTGGCGAGCCAAGGACGATTGAGCTTGAGGATGGTGTCGGCATATCTTTCTCTGATACCGTTACGAGCCTTGGTGTTGTGCTTGACTCTAAGCTATCATGGGAGCCACATATTAATATGCTGACTAAGAAGTTTAATAGAACTATGTATGGCTTACGGTTTTTTCGTCGGTATACCACTGAGGCTCTGCGCAAACAACTCGCGACCGCCCTGCTGTTTCCACATCTCGATTACTGCTCAGTAGTTCTGCTCGATGCCTCACAGGAGTTGAAAAGACGATTACAAAGACTACAAAATTCATGTGTGAGATATGTATTGGGCGTAAGAATGGGTGATCATATCTCTCCTCATAGAGCTGCGCTGGGTTGGCTGCGTACTGATGCGAGGAGACAGTATTTTATGGCTGTACTTATGTACAAAATCGTGCACATGAATACTCCTGAGTATCTAGTGGGTGTCTTCACTAGATATGTACCTAGGGTAGCCACTAGGGGAGAGATTAAGGATTTCGCGCTGTCCTTCATGCGTACTGAGACTGGAAGGAATTCCTTTCAAGTTCAGGGTGCGCATTTTTGGAACTCCCTGCCTGCTGATATAAAGAATCTTCCATCGCTCAGCAGGTTTAAGTCGGCTCTGAGGGGGTACTTGTTCGACCTCCAATAAACTAAATTTTATTTTTTATTTATATGTTAATTTATTATAATGTGACATCCCGTATATATACTCTTTTACTTAAGGTGTGATTGTATTTATTGGCTGAATGATTAGTGAGTGAATGCTTTACTTGTTTTTATTATTTTGACTGCGATTTCGTGCTACTGCATACGCTTTATTATTTTATTGCATTATTTATCATTTTTCATTTTGTATTTTAAATAAAAAATTTTTATATACTATGACTGATAGATATTGTATGTCTGACTTTTAATTTATAAGATTGCGTGTATTTTTCTATTTTTTTTGTATCTGTGATATCACTTCTTTTGTTGTGACTTACTTATTCAGTATTATTAGGTTTAGTAACTGACTGTGATATCAATTGCAATATTTTGTATTTATACATTGTTTTACATGCAATATTTTATATTTATACATTGTTTTATGTGCAATATTTTTACATTTATTCATTGTTTATGTGCAATATTTATTATTATATTTATGAATTGTATTACACGCCCTTTGTATAATGATATGATGTACAATAAATAATATCTATCTATCTATCTATCTATTGTCAAAAGAGAAAAAAAAATGATCAGAACACAATTTATACAAAAAACTTTGTTTTTAAAGAGATATTTTATGTTGTATATATTTATGTTTTAGATTGTGTAATAATTGAACTCAAATTTATAATAAAAAATATAATATCTACTAAAATATATATCAAATTACGCTTTCAAAATAGTTTGATATGATGTTGAATCAGCTGTATAAGAGGACGCGCAAGTCAATATAAGAATTAAAATAATATTGGACTCAAAAAAATATAGAGACCAGGAAAATATAATGATAAAAAAAATATTAAGCTCAAAAAAATATGTTTAAAAAAAATATTGGGCCCAAAAAATATAAGAATCGAAAAAATATAGAGCCCAAGTAAATATAAGAATCAAAAAAATATTGGGCTTCAAAAAATATAGAGACCAATAAAATATAATGATAAAAAAATATTAGGCTCAAAAAAATATGTTTCAAAAAAATATTAGGCTCAAAAAATATAGAGCCAAGAATACATGAAAATCAAAAAAATATAAGATTCAAAAAAATATTGGGCTCAAAAAAATAAAGCTCAAGAAAATATAAGAATCAAAAAAATATAGAACTCAAGTAAAATAAGAATCAAAATATAATGGGCTCAAAAAAATAAAAGAATCAGACAAATATTGGGCCCAAAAAATATAGAGACCAAAAATATATAATAATAAAAAAAATATTGCCCCCAAAAAAATATAAGATTCAAAAAAATATTGAGTGCAAAAAAATATAGAGCCGAAGTAAATCTAAGAATCACAAAAATATTGGGCCCGAAAAATTAAAAGAATCAGACAAATGTTGGGCCCAAAAAATATAGAGATCAAGAAAATATAATAATGAAAAAAATTATGCCCAAAAAAATATAAGATTTAAAAAATATGAAACCTAGAAAAATATGACAAAAAAAAAAAAAAATTAAAAAAACGGCCCAAAAAATAAGAGGCCCAAAAAATAAAAGGTCCAAAAAAATATGAGGCCTAAAGAAAATAGAACTCGAAAAAAATTAGGTCCCAGAAAATATAAGGCCTAGAGAAATATAAGACTAAAAATAATATAGAACCCAAAAAATAAGAGGCCGAGAAAAATATGAGGCCTAAAGAAAATAGGACTCAAAAAAATGTAGGACCTTAAAAACATAAGACCCAGAAAAATATAGAGCTAAATAAAATATAGGACCCAAAAAAATTATAGAACCCATGAAAATATAAATTTTAAAGAGATATTGGGCCCAAAATAATATAGAGCCTAAGAAAATATAAGGCCCAAAAAAATATGAGGACCAAAGAAAATAGGATTCAAAAAAATGCAGGGCCTGAAAAATATAAGGCCCAGAAAAATAGAGCTTAATAAAATATAGGACCCAAAAAAATTATAATACTCAAGAAAATATAAATTTGAAAAAAAATATTGGGCCCAAAAAGATATAGAGCTCAAGAGAATATAGCGCACAAAAAAATATAAGGCCCAAAATATATAGAGACAAAAAAATATTAGGCACAAAAAATGGCTAAAAAAATATTGGACCCATAAAAATATAAGATCCAAAAAAATAAGACTCAAAAAAATAAAGAGCCTAAGAGAATACAAGGATAAAAAAAAGGTCCAAAAAAATAGGTATTGCATAAAAATATAGGGCCCAAAATAATATGGCTCAAAAAGAAGCTTATGACTAATGAGTACTAATTATAAAGGGCCCAAACAAAATTGCTACTCTTATCACCAAAAGATTAGACACATTTAAAAAATGCGGAGAACCGAAGAAACGGAAAAAAGTGGTTTTACTTTAATATAATATAGGATTAATAATAACAATAATTATTAATATTTATTGTTATTATTATCTGTTAAAAAATATAGACACGCTTAATCGTGTGTGCGTATGCGTGTGTAGTGTATGGCGCCGCCGTAAGGCGGGTTATGTTTGATGAACGCGAGATGCGTTTGTTCATTCCGTGGATGACGCTTAGACGTCAAGTTGTATTGAGTCAAAATTTCTCAAATGGGCCACTAAAAATCGACCGATCGGTTTTTATAGATGCTTTTGGATATTTTGGAAGCTTTATATATAAAAATTAATATCCCAAAACGATTTTCAAAATTTCCAATTTTTCAACAAGTTATTAACAAATGAAATTTCCAGAACCTTTTTTTTTAAATTGCGATATCTTGGTGAATAATTGGTGAATCCTAACAAAATTTTTATCGTATGTTTAGAAATAATTGAAGAACATATAAATATATAATAAACGTAAAAAAATGTTATTTGTTAATAAATAATTAATTTTGCAAAAGACAAATGCAAATTCAACAAACTTCTCGGTGTCGCAGCTGAAATTTTTTTTTATATTTTTATTTCTTAATTAATTATCTAAACATCTGCACAATAAAATTTATGTACTCTCTATTCATAAAATGGTAATAAATATTTTAATATATTATATAGCGGCTGTGGCAGACGCGCGGTGCCTACCGCTACGCCTGACGCTAAGCTTCCCGATACACTTATACTATCTATAATTTTTCAAGCTGATTAATAAATCGTTAGAAAACAATTTATATATTATTTAATATTTATTTTTTTTTGTTTTCTGATATATTTATTTATTTTTAAAAATATTACACTTCTTTTATCATAGAGCATTAGTAATAATTTGAAAAAATAATATATGAATTTGTACTTTATGAAAAATATCGATTTTGGTTTGCTAGTGTAATATTAATAAACCGCGTAATAAAAATTTTTTAGAATGTGAGGTGTTTTCAAATTATTGCAAAAGTTCTGTGATAAAAATAAAGAAATGTATTATGAATTGAGTATAAATAAATATTAAATAATATATAATTAATTTTTCCTAATGCGGTTAACAAAAATCGATTTTCGGCGCCTGTTTTAAGTGAGCAAAATACCGCATTCCCTTACTCAGTGTGGAAATGTTGTGTTTTGCTCACTCAAAACAGGCACCAAAATCGTATTCCGCTCATCTTGTTGGAAAAAATTCTATACCCCACTCATGGCAAAATAGGTCACCCACTCGTCTTTCATGTCACTCTCGCTACACTCAAGTGACATAACGACTCGTGAGGGAATGACCTATTTTGCTCACCAGTAGAGTAATGTACTATTCTGACCATTTATTAATCGGCGTCAAAAATTATAGATAATAAAAGGGTGTCAGGAAGCTCAGCGTTAGGCGTAAAGGTAGGCGCTACGCGTCTGCCATAGCTGCTATGTAACATATTAAAATATTCATAACTTTTTTATAAATACAGAGCTCATGAATTTTATATTGCAGATGTTTAAATAATTAATAAATGAAAAAAATGTAAAATAAAAATTTTACCTGCGACACCGAGAAGTTTGTTAAATTTGCATTTGTTTATTGCAAAATTAATTATTTACTAACAAATTACAGTTTTTTTCATAAATTATATATTATTATGTTCTTCAATTATTTCTAAATATACAATAAAAATTTCTTTAGGATTCACCAATTATTTATCGATATATCGAAATTTAAACGAAGAAGGTCCTGGAAATTTAATATGTTAATGACTTTTTGAAAAATTGAAAATTTTGAAAATCGTTTTAGGATATTAATTTTTATATATAAAGCTTCCAAAATATCTTAAAGGATTCATAAAAATCGACCGGTCGATTTTTAGTGGCCCATTCAAGAAATTTTGACTCATTATACTTTTGTGTATTTTATAATAAATTACTTATTACTAATTAATTTCGTTTATTTCATTTAGGTCACCTCTCGCTAATTTTAACAGGTTATGCACCCAGAGCGATTTTAACTGCGTTTTTTTTACTTTTCTTGCGGCTTGTAAAGTTTAGAGCAGCTTATTATCACCACGTTCATAATAGATTTTATTAATTAAAAGTAAATTTATAAAACTTTTATCTTGTCTGCTTTTCTTGCTTTTTTGTGTTGTGTGTACTGCAATTATGAAGGTGTATGGCAGTGTGTGAAAGAAATTATACAAAAGGCTAACATGAGCGACAGAGGTTCGTATAGCACAGAACGAAGGAACAACGCCAGTAGCACGACAGTTGGTAAGAAAATAAAAATATAATAAAACAGAGAAGTGCAGATTCTTACAAATAAAAAGAAAGAAAAACATCGCGAGTATGACTTGAGTGAAACGACGGATTATACATGTAAACTACTATAAAATGTAAAATCATCGTACGATTGCAAAGGGTGTATTTTGCAAATTTTACTAAAAATAAAGGAAGTTAAATAGAGGCCGGTTAAAAGTGAATGTTTGCGAAAAGACGGGAAAATTAGTTTTTCGTAAATAAGTGCTGCTGTGATTTGGTAAAATTTCGTTTTAATAAAAAAAAATAAATTTAAAAGCGGACGCGTTTTTACGTATAAATTTGAAATGTAGATGCATGTAGAAAGAAGAGCGATTGCTTAATTTCCGAAAAATGTGTAAATAAAGGCGCGTACAAATATGGCGGCCATTGGTACAAAGTGAGTTGACGAAGAAACGTTGATGCCATGTACAATGAAAAGACCACGAGGACGTGCGTGCGCAACTAGAATAAAAATAGAAAGACAGCGACTAACTAAAGATGAAAATAAATGCGCGGGCATATATGTATATGTGTTTATGTATGTATGTGTACACACATGAAGGTAAAAACAGAATATCAATGGCATAAATAAAAGAGACAGTATATACGTGTAAGTACGTGTATAGTGTGCGCGTAGTCGCGATAAAAATGGCAGCTTAAGAAAAAAACAGAATGAGTGAAACGAACTGAATCAAAGCGGACAAGAATAAAGTTTACGTAAATGCGTGCAAAAGACCGATTGAAAAAAAAAAGAAAAGAATAATTTTAATAAAAACTAAAATTAATTAAGTAAATATATAAGATGATTATAAAAATTAATAAACGTAAAGAATGACGGATAAGACTATACGCAAGTATGTGTACTAGTGTGTATGTCTGTACATAAGTATCATGAATATATAAAAGTGCGCGCACGACTGAATTATATATATACAGATGCATACACATGCGCATATAAGAAACTTGAGTAACACTATGATAATGCAATTTAAATATTAACTGACTGATACGAACGAGTATATACACGGTGGGCCATTTTAATCTATGCACCTGAAAAACTCAGTAAGTTCGCATCCTATCAAAAAATGACCTTTATAAAAGTTGTAGGATACAAAGGGGGTCAAACAATAGTGACCTTGAATTTGACCTTCAAGGTCAAATCAATGTCAACTTGAGTTTTTTAAATGGAAACCCCTATTTTTTACACTGGAATCGGAAAGGGCGGGAAATTTTACGTCCGAATGTGCTCTCAGGTCATCTGACCTCGATGACCTCAAAGGTCAGATAAAGGTCATAAATACGAAATAATCGGATGGCTATGAAAAATCTTAGGTAGGGTATTGCCGAAAAAGTAAAGGTCAACACTGAATTTCTCGTTAAAAATTACTCAAATTATGATCTTTATTTTTTCGACAACACCTTACATAAGAATGTTGACAGCTACCCAATTATTTCGTATTTATGACCTTCACCTGACCTTTGAGGTCATCGAGGTCAGATGACCTGAGAGCATATTCGGACGTAAAATTTCCCGCCCTTTCCGATTCAGGTGTAAAAAATAGGGGTTTCCATTTAAAAAACTCAAGTTGACCTTGATTTGACCTTAAAGGTCAGCTTGAAGGTCAAATTCAAGGTCACTATTGTTTGACCCCTTTTGTATCCTACAACTTTTATAGAGGTCATTTTTTGATAGGATGCGAACTTACTGAGTTTTTCAGGTGCATAGATTAAAATGGCCCACCGTGTATATAAAATAAATTGAAAAAAAATATTTTAAAATATTTATTTAATATTATCATTGTACAGAGGAGAGAAGCTTATTGCTGTTTCTCAAAACTTAAGAGACGGTAAATGATTTTGTAAAGAAGCATTTTCATGAGGAGATGTATGTGACAGTCATCTAAGTCAGCATTGGATTCAAAACTATGACAGAAATTGAATATAAATTAAGTATTTAATAATAATTATTCTATATTTAAAAATTTTATTTAATCATGCTTGAACGTACAATAGTACGTATATAAATAATTAAAAAAATATACATGATTTTAAAATAATATTGATCAATCATAGTTGCTGCTTTCACATACATAGTAATGCATGTGTTCAGTATATTGTGTATAGGAATAATTGCACAATTTATAATTGTAAATATAAAAATATACATAAATAACTGACAAATTTGAATCATTTAAATATGAATTACCTAATATGCTAAGGCAGAAATGGCAAAGAACAAGAGAGATGAAGAAAAGAGAAGAAGAATAGAGCAGAAATGAGATGACGCTTTGATAATAAAAGAAAGAAACGCCATGCAAATCTTTAAGAACCACACTCTGGAAACGATGAGGGAGGAATTTAAACAAAAATGACTACAGGTAACGAAAGGTCAGATAAATCCAAAGACTGCAAAATGACATAAAGGTAAACAATGATTTTGAAAATTATACACTTATAGCAGAAGGTTTCGAGAACTCGATAGTTTTGGACTAACACCTAGGGCCAGTAAATAAATTGAAAATATCGTGTTTAATACAAATAAAAGACTTAATAAAGAAAACGACAATTTTTTAGACGTTTTTAAACAGTTGACAGAAACTATCAAAACCGGACTGACTGAAAAAGGCGGACCAGTAAAACGCGATTATAAATTTTAAATTAATGACTTAATTAAACTAAACTAAATACGAAAACTTTTTGGATTATTTTATTTCTGAATTAAGTTCGGTGGACTTATTGTATGTTGTAGATAGTACTATTGTAGCAAATAAAAGTTTATTTAAAAGTATAAATGAAAAACATAGATATGAAATTCGTGATATTTTAATAAGTAGAATAGATAATGACTATCATGCTAGACTTATGAAAATTAAGGATCCAGTTGAATTGTTGAACAGAATTTAAAGAAATTAAATTAAGCGAGGTAAACGTAACTCCATCTAGTATAAAGAAAATTGTACAACATACAGTATAATCCAGCGAAAGAAGAGACAGTTAATTTTATAGACAGATTTGAAGAAATAGTAAGAGGTTATAATAACATGTCAAACGTTAAATCGTTGTCTGAAAAAGACGAAAGAGATTTCTTTTCTATAATGTTATCATAAGCATACTACATCAAGTACAAGGACTAGATTTTATGACAGATAGTGTAACGGGGAAAGGGTTACCATATGATAAACTAAAGTTATTTATTATGCAGGTTAAAAGCCACCAAACGAGAGACAAACATCAAGCCACAGCTATGACGGCCAAGTCAGGGGTGATACACAAAGTGTGATGTTCTGAATGCCACGGTTATGGATACTATGCCAGCGACTGCCCACGATAGGAAACTAGCATAAAGTAGTGTTTCTTCTATCAAAGATTTACCCGTGACCATGTCATCTTAACATTTCCAAAGTGTCAGGGAGACTCGTGACAGAACAACAGAAAAAGCAAAATATTATAATAATAAAAGTAAAGAAAGTACAGGTCGGACAGCATTCAAATGTAAGATAACTAATCCAATTAATTATGGCAATAAAAAACAAGTGAAATCTAACAATCAAAGGAGACAAGAAAATGATGTAAAATACAACAAAGGAAAACATAAAAAAGAAGGCAATTCTAACCAATTAAAATCTAGAAATGAGAAGACTAATGAACAGAGTGCTGACAGTGGTGCGATAGAACATTTGACAAATTCAAAGTTGATTTTCAAGACATTTATTAAACAACCGGACGAAATCCAATGTGCAAATAAAGACAGCAGTGCAAAATCTTAAATTTGAGAGGGAAGGAAACGTGCGAATAAATACGGCTGATACAAAATTTATTACTTTGGACAGAGTAATCTGCGTGAGAATGAAAATTATCCTTACGTAGGTTTGCAAACAAGGTTCTAAGGATTTAATTAGGCAATAAAATAATAGATATGTAACTCCATTTCGAATGAATCATTTTTGACAGAAATATATAAATAGTCATATTGGTTGATTGAATCTGAATTCGATGCGACAAAAAATAACTTAGAACAAAGATAGGTTTTAGTATATGTAACGACAAGAAAAATGAATAAAGAACAGAATATTGAAGAAAATAATTAATTTAATGAAAAGGAAGAAATCAGATAGTTAAAGAAGGAAAAAAAAATATTTAGATTTTGAAAACACGATTGCAGACAGAAATCTTTATAAGCCACATGAGATTGAAGTCAGATATAAATGTAAAATTTTACTAATTGCCATTTAAGATAGTTAGGCATAGAGCGACTGAACCTCTGCAAATAATACATTCAAAAGTATGCTTTTTAAGGACAGATCAAAGCACTAAGTACACAGGTAGATATACTCAAGAAGTTTTGGAAAGACTGTGTGCAGAAAATCAATTTGTTTATACAGATACTCAGCAGAATGGAATTGCAGAAAGTTTTTATCAAACTGTACAAAAGAAGGTAAGAGCCCTCATATATGATTCCGGTTTACCAGAGAATATGTGAAACTTGGCATTAAATGCGTTAGTTTATGCCTACAATATAACATCGCATGCAATAAATGACATGGTACCATCAATTCAAAAATTCAAGAATAATTATGAAATAGATTCGAATAAAATAAAACGTTTTAGATGTTTTGCTTACATAAAAGTGCAAAGAAAGGTTGGACCAAAATTTCATTTTATTGCAAAGGCAGTTATTCTAATAGGATACGGAGAGACTGGATACATCTTACTAACGCCAAAAGAAGGGAAATTATACAAAAGCAGAGACATACGATTCAATGAACAAAATTAGTCTACAAGGACATATATGCAAGATTGGAAAAAAATCGATGAACAGATAAAAATACATGGTTTGTGAATTTTGAAAAAGAAGACAGAGAGAATGATATACGAATACAAAGACCGGTGGGGGAGGAAGTCAAAAGATCAATTGGACGACCAAGAAAAGAAAATAATAAGACTGATAAAAAGAAACAAAAACCGAAGGGAGAGAAAATAAAAAAAAATCAGTAACACGACCGACAAAAGTTAAGAAAAATACTGAATATGAAGTGCAAGAATCAGAGGGAGGGGAAACAAAACGACAAATTGAATTACTAATGGAAACACAAACAAGTACAGAAAATAAGATGGACGAAGAAACTCATGTTTTATTAGCTGAAATAAATAGTGTTCTGACTACATACTTGAAAGCTATAAAGTCAAAAGATAAATAAAGATGGACCAAAACTATTAATGAAGACTTAAAATCTATGTATAAGAATAATGTATGGAAATAAGTTGTTAATCAGTTGAAATAAAAGACAGAAAAAGATCAAACATTATACATTTAAGATGGGTATTCAAAAGACAGTAAAATAAGATATAAACCCAGACTAGTATTTCGTGGTTTCAAAGATGAAAATGAATATGATTTGCAAAAAAAAAACATATGCACCCGTTTGACGATTACCTTTAATGAGGTCTATATTGGCAATGGCAAACAAAGTGGATTTAGAAATATGTTAGATGGACGTGAATACAGCTTTTTTAAATGGATGTTTGAACAGTGAAATATATATGGAAATACCTAAAGGGATGACTGTTTATGAAAAGATCAAACAAAACAAGATTTGTAAATTGGAAAAAGCTTTATACTATTTGAAAGTCAGTCTAAAATGTTAGAATGAAAAATTTAAAGAGGTTGTAAAGAAATATGGACTTAGATAATTCAACAATCAGCCTTGTTTATTTACTCAGCAAGAAAAAGACGGATTTCTTATCTTAATATTGTATGTAGATGATATTCCGCTAGTTTGCAACAATGTAGAGATGCTTGAGAGAATGAAGACAAATTTGAAGAAAGAATTTGAAATGAGAGAAAATGGCGAGCCTAAAAGTTTTTTAGGCTTAAAAATAAAGCGAGACAGAAAGAAAAGGATACTAAGCATTAAGCAAGAAGAATACATAAACAAAATGCTAAAGAAGTTTAATTTTGATCAATCAACTCCTCAACGAATACCTATGGTAACCAATCAGGCGGAAGAAAAAGCAGTGTGAAGAAAAAGATAAAGTGAAAAACTAATGACAGAAAGTAAATATAATCAGCCCTATCGCAAAGCAGTTGGCACATTACTATATCTAGCCAATGCAAGCAGGCCAGATATTGCCTATGCTGTTAATGTTCTAAGCATACACCAACCTTACTGAAGATGACTGGTAGTCAGTAGAGAGTATTTAGATACTTAAAAGGAATGAAAGACTGAACTCAGATATATAGGTCAGGACGACTATTTACAAGTTGTAGAACAAAATTAAGGCATATGACAGAAATAAAGAAACACTATGTGGAAGAGTGTGTAAAAAGAAGTCTGATAAATGTCAGCTGGGTTTCTTCTAAACATCAGATAGCTGATGTATTCACAAATCCGCTGGCATTTGAACTGCATGAACGACTGTCAAAGTTAATACTGAATGACTCATAAGAGTGACAAAAATTTAAAACAAAAAAAAAACATATATTTACACTCGTTTATTCAAATTTTATTTTAATATTCTTTACTTCGTATGTATTACAGGTCCTAAATGAAACAAGCAAGCGACAGAGCAAACGTCAGTCATATTTATATCAAGATTGAAAATCTTAAAAATTTCATTTCCTTTTGTACATTTTCATTTATGTATTCTAATAAAAATTATTTATGTATGATAAATAACATTGAGCGTGGGAAGGAGTGTTAAAAAATATAGACACGCTCAATCGTGTGTGTGTCGTGTGTGGCACCGCCGTAAGGCGGGTTATGTTTGATGAATGCGAGATGCGTTATTTTATTCCGTGGATGACTGTTAGACAGTCAAGTTGTATTATACTTTTGTGTATTTTATAATAAATTACTTATTACTAATTAATTTTGTTTATTTCATTCGTCACCTCTCGCTAATTTGAACATTATTTAATAACAATAATTATTATTAGATAATAATCGTTTCCTTTCATCTTTAAATTGATTAAAGGGGAATCCTCATACCGACATAGAGTTTTACCTTATCCACATTGAAATTATGAATTTTAATGAAAATGTAACTATTCATGACTGAAATTTGTAGGAGGGGCACATTCTTAACATGCCAAAGAATTTATTGCAACGTAAAAAGACTATATAAGGGTAAAAATAAAGGCGAAAACTGCTTAATACGATGAACTTTTCAATGTAGTTATGAATAATCGTATTATGCAATTTTTATTTTCATTTTCACTTTTATTCTGTCTTCTAACGTTGCAATAAATTCTTTAGAATGTTTAGAATGTGCCTCTTCTATGAATTTTAGTCAAAAATAGTTAAATTTTCATTAAAATGCATAATTTAAATGTAGATAAGGTAGATCACTGTGCCGGTATGAGGACACCCCTTAACGTATAATTAACAAAAAAAAACTTTTAAAAAAAATTTGGTATTATATAGAAATTGATACATATTAATATTAACTCTAAATTGTGGGAATAACCACGCTTATTTATAACTTATATACGTGTGCAAGGGAAACAAAAATTTTTTTCCTTTTTTTACGCGTTTTAACTAAGATATCCCGCACCGCGTTTACAAATACCTATACATCCTTTCTTGTATGTGTTCTAATTAAACGTTTTCTATTATTTTATAATTTTGCACTAATTTTGAAGAATTCCAAGGAACCTCATCAATAGTTGACCTCCCGAAAAAAAATTTTTTTTGTTTTTTAGCAAGAGCTTATTTTTTGCTATAGATCTGGCACTCTAAGAAACACTCTTAGAGTCCCAGTTATCACCATAAGATAGCCATAAAAAAGGTCTGCTGGTGATTCTGTAATATAAATATATATATTAATTGTCATTCGTTAAAACCACACACTCCTTTTTTTCTCTCCTCTTTCACTATTATCACTATAATTTTGCGAATTAAATTTTTTTTCTCATATATAACTTTTGCAATTTTAATTTGTAATCCATCAATAGAACTCACCAGCCGACGAATCCCTCATACCTTCTTTTAGTTGACTGTCGCATTTACGGGCAGCCCTAGGTGCACACCTATTTTTTTCATATACCTTATAGTTAACTTGTCGTGAGGAATATTCCCGACGGTGCTATAGGAGACAATTTTTTGTTATTGTGTGTGCGACCGAGGAGTTACTGTTTCGTGACGTAGCCAATAGAAGACAACAATTTTTTTTTCGAGGCTCACTAGCTTCTATTTTTGACTTTGCAAAATTTTAAATTGTCTTCTTTAATAATAATATCGACGTGAAGGTAATTCCCTTCCTCGCCTTCTGTCATCCAACTCTAGCTCTCGCTACTTTTACAAAGTCAGAAAAACTCTTATTTACTTAAGAATAGCCCGCCGTGAAGATGAAAATTATTTGAACATTATTAAAAGCATTCCGGACAAAGGAATTGAAAAAATTATCTACGGAACTTTGGACTTATATTAAATAATGATTATTACATAATGATTTTCACGAGAATAATACCTAATCCGATTAATTCAACTTCAGCTTATTGTTGGAATCATAAATCTTCAATTTTGATGAATTCTAATTAGCCATAATTGTTCTCCTCTAATAAAAAATATAGTATTAAAAACATTCTTATTCTAATATTATAAGTAGTATAGGGGGCGGTATAGCGAGACATATCGATTTTTCTCCCCTCCCCCTTCCCCCTCAGGGGTATTATAGCGAGACATATCTATTTTCCCTCTCTCTCCGGGGGTGGTATAGCGAGACATATGGATTTCCCCCTTCCTCTGGGGTGGTATAGCGAGACGATTTTCACCTCCCCGTCTTCCCCCTCCTGTCTGGGTGTTATAGCGTACAAGAGGTGGTATAGCGTAACCCTTTAACTATTTCTGCTCTCCACTACCCCTCTCCTCGTTATCTCACATATTTCTCCTGCCTGGGGCTGTAGTAACATATATGGAAAGGTATAGTAAGAAGAATTGTTATTTCTTACGCGTAAGAATATTTTGTTGGTCCTGAAAAGGACCGTATGTATATATACAGTACCAGGCAATAATTCTGAGCAAATTATCAAATTTTTGCTCCAACTTTGAAAAAGCGTGTCTTCTTCAATTTTGATCCTAGAAAAAATTTTAAAAAAGCAATTTAAAGTATTCTTTAAATGCTCTCTTTTTAGCTTACTTACATTTTTTTAACGATATTTAAAAAAAAAATAATCGCTTTGGCAATTTTGAATTTTTTTTGATTTTTGCATTTTTCTTCAATCAGCTGTAGTTTTTTAAATAATTAAGCTAGAAAAAATTTAAAAAAAGATTTGGAAAGGGCTCTAAAAATTCTATTTGCAGCTATTTTTACAAAAACTTTTTAATTATTTTTTGTCAAGTTTTAAGCATATAAAGTTATCGATCTAATACTTTTGCAGTTGTAAAAAACACTTGAATAGCAAGTAGAAAATAATCGCTGGTGAAGTAGTGATTTAATTTTAGTAGGAAATTATAACTATTCATTATTAATAATAAAACATAATAAAGTATGAAACAACAAAAAGATTTATTTTGCAAAAATGATATCATAGAAATCAAAAGTTTTGCACCAGCGATTATTTTCTACTTGCTATTCAAGTGTTTTTACAACTGAAAAAGTATTAGATCGATAACTTTATATGCTTAAAACTTGACAAAAGTATTATAATCGTTACTGGTTTTTATATCTTCTGGCAAATTATCGAATTCGTAAGGTGGAGCAATTATCCAATGACCAATAACTTGTTCTTGTAGAAAAACTACTGACACTTCTTTGGGTAAAAATTTATTATCTGTATCTCTCAAGCCTTGAATATCTATTGTGCAATCCATTTTGGCGAGAACGCGAGTGCGTGTCTGCTACGGCTGAGAGTAAGAAACAGCTTCAGCAGTGGAGTATGAAGCAAATGGTCTTATAATATTTCTCCCACCATGTTTCTCCTTCACCTTAAGCATTAAAATCCGTAATAATTTAACTGTTTGCATCGATTTCTAGCACCTTATCAAATTCTGCATAAACGATGCAATTGATTGTTTCCCTAAGAGCCTGCTCAAAGCGAACTTCAATGCGCAGGGAACCCAACCGCACGAGATTCCAATGTGATGAAAAATGAGCCGACAAATCAGGCGTCAAGTCGAATGCAAAGAGACAGTAACCTTCTGAATAAGACATTCGGCTGACATCGATACCCTCGTTGACAAAATGTATGGTACCAGTACCGGAGAATAGCGTGTGATAAGCGTCTACATAGAGTTAATTATTCCCTGTGTATTTTGGCTGTAGGGGTTTGCTTGGTATTTGTACTCCATCGACGTAAAGAGAAAGAAAATTGATAGAACAAGGTTGAAAGTTAAAAGGATTCAATTGTCGATTGCCGTTGAAGGCTCGGTTACTCACAAAACCTATGATGATTTTTTTGGCAACTGGCCCGATATAACATTATCAAGAGTATCTCCTAAAATTCCGCTATGCAGAGTGAATGATTTGACTTCCACTCTTGTTATTGGGTATTTTGCAGTAGTTTTGGCCAAAGCATAAGCATAAGCCAATAGTACGGCTGGACTTATTTTAACTCGACGGACGATTAGCGTCGCTTCTCTGATGCGTACTGAAAATTTTCCATCATCGGTGAAATCCATCAAACAAAATGTGTCCTTGCTACGAACGAGCCTAATTCGCATTTCAACACCGTTTACCAAAAATTTACCTTGATTAAGTACATCGCAATGGAGGTGGCCAATCATATCGACAACTTCACCGCCAGCTGTAAAGTATTGACGATTCCGAGAACCGACATTGACCCCAGCTGTTCCAGTAGCAATTGCAGGTGAAGCATCCATACATCCTGATGTGTCCGCATACCAAAGTGCGGAGGTTAGGTGTGATGTTAAGGCAGGAGAAGCGTAATTTAAGAGCGTTTCTATGTAAGCTCTGTAAGGATAAGCGTTGTTTGGGGGTGAGAAGCTAGCTTTTAAATTAAAAAAGATGTCCGTTTGCTCGAACAACGAATGTAAAAAATTGTTAATAGGAGCAACTTTTGCATTCTCGGCGTCGGTTCCCACGGTTGTAATTTTCACGCTGACTTGTAACATTGTATGCGCTAAATCGATGTAATGCTCGGTCGAACTAGGAACCAAAAATTCTAAAGGTGAATCGCTTTCATTGCTGAGAGATGATACAGGTTTAAAGTGGAGAAAAGAACTGCTTTCAATCGATGTTTGCGTCGGAGGAAAAATAAAAATATCTAGTTCGCTCTTCATACCTTCACCACTGCACGCGTGTAGGAAAGCCATTTTAAAAAAAATGATTTATTTAGGTCCAAAAATGTCGGATACGCTTCTCAATACTTTCTTCTTTCACCTTGATGTTTTCTTTTTCTTGTCTATACCACGCTTATTTGTCTTTCTCTTTGTCTTTCTTTACTTGCTCGATGCGTTGTGTGCGGGAACACGAGCTCGCGTTGACTGTTGTTTGCGCTTAGCAGTAACAGCTTTATATCCACTATCTTTTATAATATCGAAAATTTTATTAGCAGCTTTTCTTTTTAAATTTCGACCCGACTCTCGAACACACGTGTTGAGAGACTCTTTCAAATTCGCTCTCTTATTCGACACGTCGTCTAGCACGTTCAAGCCTGTTCAGACGGCTTCTTTGCCTACTGCTTTGGCCCCACTGGCAAGATATGGCACAATTTCTCTAAATAATCCTCCGAGAAAGCTACCAATTCCAGAGTCTCTTGGAATCGTTGAACCAGAGTAAACGTTTTTGATACCGCTTCCACCACCAGCCTGCTTGTCGTAGTAATGAATATAATAACTCATATCGCTACGTATTTAACGACTACGCTTGAAATGAAGCGTAACCGTCAGCGTTCCGTACTCAAATGGTATTTTACGCCCATGTTGATCTCTTATATCGATAACAATATTTCGAAAGGTATAATGTAGTAGAGGTATGTATCGAATCGGTGCAAACTATTTGACAACAGTTGATCCAAATTTGTACTTTGAATTTTCCAGGGCTACAATGCGTAAAAGTGCTGTTTCCGTATCACCGACTGCATAAGGTTTGCATATGTCTGTGTGAACGTAAAGCTGATCGGGTATGGCCCGTGCTAAACTAGCCGGTCTATTGCCCAAATTTATACTTGTTCCTGAGTTGGAAGTGACAAAAGTTCCTGTTTCTCTGTGGACAATATCTTCAAAACCAAAAATTCGACGAATTTTTTCGTTGAAAGTCGTGTAGTGCGGCTCTTCACAAATGCAAATCCTTTTTATGGTGTGATAACCTTTCTGAAACTCAGTTGGTTCAAGCTTCTGATGTTTACGCGTCTCGTGTACTTTATTTATTTCTTCCGCAAGTTGTTCAATGCTACTGTATACGCCGTGAGGAAAATTATGAATTCCGTTATTTTTTGAAACTTCCCACATAGCATGAAATATTGCAGTGAAACTTTCACTAAAATATTGTGCTGAAATATTGTCACAAGATTGCAGCAATCTTGTCTTAACATTGCTAAGAGGTTTTATGAAACATTTCAGTGTGATATTGCTGCAAACTTGCTACAAGGTTACAGAAAATAATTCAAGCAATATTGCAAGGAACCTTTCATGAAAGGTTGCAGCGAGGTTTCTGCAAGGTTTTATAAAACATTTCATGAAATATTGCAAGAAACCTTTCATGAAAGTTTGCAGCGAGGTTTCTGCAAGATTTTAGAAGCAATTCCTGAAATATTGCAAGAAAATTTTCATGACATGTTTCAGCGACGTTTACAGCAAGATTTAGAAAACATTTCATAGAATATTGCAAGAAACCTTTCATGAAAGGTTGCAGCGAGGTTTCTGAAAGATTTTAAGAATATTTCATGAAATATTGCAAAAAACCTTTTATAAAAGGTTGCATAGAGGTTTCCAGCAAAATTTAGAAAACATTTTATAAAATATTGCAAGGAACCTTTCATAAAAGATTGCAGCAAGGTTTCTGCAAGATTTTAGAAATATTTCATGAAATTTCGCAAGAAACCTTTCATGAAAGATTGCAGCGAGGTTTCTGTAAGATTTTAGAAATATTTTACGAAATATTGCAAGAAAACTTTCACGAAAGGTTGCAGCGAGGTTTTCAGCACGATTTAGAAATTATTTCATGGAATATTGCAAGAAACCTTTCATGAAAGTTTGCAGCGAGGTTTCTGCAAGATTTTAGAAACAATTCATGAAATATTGCAAGAAAATTTTCATGACATGTTTTAGCGACGTTTACAGCAAGATTTAGAAAAAATTTCATAGAATATTGCAAGAAACCTTTCATGAAAGGTTGCAGCGAGGTTTTTGAAAGATTTTAAGAATATTTCATGAAATATTGCAAAAAACCTTTTATAAAAGGTTGCATAGAGGTTTCCAGCAAAATTTAGAAAACATTTTATAAAATATTGCAAGGAACCTTTCATAAAAGATTGCAGCAAGGTTTCTGCAAGATTTTAGAAATATTTCATGAAATTCCGCAAGAAACCTTTCATGAAAGGTTGCAGCGAGGTTTCTGTAAGATTTTAGAAACGATTCATGAAATATTGCAAGAAAACTTTCATGACATGTTTCAGCGAGGTTTCCAGCAAGATTTAGAAAACATTTCATGGAATATTGCAAGAAACCTTTCATGAAAGGTTGCAGCGAGGTTTCTACGAAATTTTAGAAATATTTCATGAAATATTGTAAGAAAACTTTCACGAAAGGTTGCAGCGAGGTTTCTGCAAGATTTTAGAAACATTTCATGAAATATTGGACGAAAACTCTCACGACATGTTTCAGCGAGGTTTTCAGCAAAATTTAGAAAACATTTCATGGAATATTGCAAGGAACCTTTCATGGAAGGTTGCAGCGCGGTTTCTGTAAGACTTTAAAAACATTTCATGAAATATTGCAAGAAAACTTTTATTACATGTTTCAGCGGGATTTTCAGCAAGATTTAAACAACATTTTGATGAAATATTGCATCGAACTTTCTATGAAAAATTGCAGCGAGCTTTCTGCAAAATTTTAGAAACATTTCATGAAATATTGCAAGAAACCTTTCATGAAAGATTGCAGCAAGGTTCCTGCAAGATTTTAGAAACATTTTATAAAATATTGCAAGAAACCTTTCATGAAAGGTTTCAGTGAGGTTCCTAGCAAGATTTGGGGAACATTTTACGAAATATCGCAAGAGACCTTTGATGAAAGGTTACAGCCAGGTTCGTGCAAGATTTTAGAAACATTTTACGAAATATTGCAAGATATCTTTTATGAAAGGTTTCAACGAGGTTTCCAGCAAAATTTGATGAATATTTTATGAAATATTACGAGGTGTCTTTTGTTAAAAGTTGCAGTAAGATTTCTGCAAGGTTTTTGACAAGATTTCTAAGATATCACAAAAAATATTGCTATATACATTTCGCCAATGGTTATTACCATATTTTTGGCAATCTTTATAAAATATTCCAGAAAAGCGTTTCACAAAAAATATCAGCAAAGTTTCATGAATAAGAAACCTTTCATGAAAGATTGCAGCGAGGTTTCTGTAAGATTTTAGAAATATTTTACGAAATATTGCAAGAAAACTTTCACGAAAGGTTGCAGCGAGGTTTTCAGCACGATTTAGAAATTATTTCATGGAATATTGCAAGGAACCTTTTATGAAAGGTTGCAGCGAGGTTTCTACAAGATTTTAGAAATATTTCATGAAATATTGCAAGAAACCTTTCATGAAAGGTTGCAGCGAGGTTTCTGTAAGATTTTAGAAACATTTCATGAAATATTGCAAGAAAACTTTCACGAAAGGTTGCAGCGAGGTTTCTGCAAGATTTTAGAAACATTTCATGAAATATTGGACGAAAACTTTCACGACATGTTTCAGCGAGGTTTTAAGCAAAATTTAGAAAACATTTCATGGAATATTGCAAGGAACCTTTCATGGAAGGTTGCCGCAAGTTTTCTGCAAGATTTTAGAAATATTTCATGAAATATTGCAAGAAACCTTTCATGAAAGGTTGCAGCGCGGTTTCTGTAAGACTTTAAAAACGTTTCATGAAACATTGCAAGAAAACTTTTATTACATGTTTCAGCGGGATTTTCAGCAAGATTTAGACAACATTTTGATGGAATATTGCATCGAACTTTCTATGAAAAATTGCAGCGAGCTTTCTGCAGATTTTAGAAACATTTTATAAAATATTGCAAGAAACCTTTCGCGAAAGGTTGCAGCGAGGTTCCTAGCAAGATTTGGGGAACATTTTACGAAATATCGCAAGAGGCTTTTGATGAAAGGTTGCAGCAAGGTTCGTGCAAGATTTTAGAAACATTTAACGAAATATTGCAAGATACCTTTTATGAAAGGTGTCAACGAGGTTTCCAGCAAAATTTGATTAATATTTTATGAAATATTACGAGGTATCTTTTGTTAAAAGTTGCAGTAAGATTTCTGCAAGGTTTTTGACAAGATTTCTAAGATATCACAAAAAACATTGCTATGTACATTTCGCCAATGGTTATTACCATATTTTTGGCAATTTTTATAAAATATTCCAGAAAAGCGTTTCACAAAAAGTATCAGCAAAGTTTCATGAATAATTTCAAAATGAGATTGCTGCAAACCTTTTATAAACAGTCTCAGCAATAATTCCTCAAGTTTTTATAAAAGATTCTGAGAGCAGTCCAGATTCGCTGTTCTTGCCTTATATTTGGTTTCCTGTTATTCATTTAAGTATTTATTGCTGTAGTTGTATTGTAAACGGGAAGTTGAGCGCAATAAGTATGCTATTATTATAAATATTTATGCGTAGGGTAAAAAAATCCATCGAATTGTTATTGAAAAAAGTAAAGAACGCATAAATATTAGAAACAAAACCTTTTATTTCAATATTCTCTACTTTTCTCAAAAACGATGCTGAGGAATTTTTTCTTCTTGTGCACAAATATTGATAATAATACTATTGCGCTGAACTAGTAATTTATAGATAGAACGATTGATACTTAAGCAATAAGAAAAACTTTATCACACAAGGATAGAAAATCCTGCCTACTATTAAATATTACTGCAGCAAGCTTTTGGCAAGATTTAAGAAATATTTTGCAAAATATTGCAGGAAACCATACGGAAAGAAAGGTATGAGCGTTGTTCGCGGCAAAATTTGGGAAAAATTTCATGAAATATTACGAGAAACCTTTCATGAAAGATTGCTGCAAGGTTTCTTGAAATGTTGCTGCTAGGTTTTCATGAAAGGTTGCTGCGAGGTTTTTAGAAATATTTCAGCCAGGTTCTAGCGAGGACATATAAATGTTGCTGCAATATCTCATAAAAGGTTGCTACGAGGTTTTCTGCAAGATTACGGCGAGATTTTCTGAAAAATTGCTGTGTGGTTGCTTGAAATGTTTTTGCTATTTTTCCCGCAAGATTCCTGTGAGGTTGTTTGAAATGTTTCTGTTACATTTCCTGAAAGATTGCTGCGAGGTTTCCTGCAAGGTTGCGGCGAGGTGTTCTAAAAGATTGCTGCAAGGTTTATTGAAATGATTCTGTTACATTTCCTGAAATATTGCTGTGAGGTTTTCATGAAAGGTTGCTGCGAGGTTTTCTGAAAGATTGCTGCGAGGTTTTTAGAAATATTTCAACCGGGTTCTAGCGTGGACATATAAATGTTGCGGCAATCTTTCATGAAAGGTTGCTGCAAAGTTTCGAAACTTTCATGAAACCTTGCAGCAACCTTGCAGCAATCTTTCATGCTGTGTGGGTTTGGACTTAGCGCTTCTTAATTCAAAAGCATAATAAGCTTCAGGTTCTTGGTTATGCATAATAGTACATGGTACGTGTACTATTATGCATAGACCGACTTGCCAGTTACCGATTAATCTAATTTCACGGGATAAGTAAGTGGTAAAACAAGTAGTCGTATTGTCAGGAAAATAACGCATACTACTCTTACTCGGTAATACTAAATAAAAATGATCTAGATTATCCATTATTTTCAAACTCTCTCAACGTCTGATGCTTTTATCCAAGAATTAAATTTATCTGGATATCCTTTCCACTTCACAAATAACTGTTTTTTATTTGCGCTTCCTTTGGTCCGAAGAACGCGTTCAATCTTCAAATGTTGATCTTCCAGCAGTCGTTGTGATCCTACAGGAGCCAATTCTTCTGTATAAAAAAATCCGTCAATGTCCTCTCCTTGCTAATCTTGTAGCTCGTAGGTATAAAGATTTTGCCTGGTAGAAAAGCGTTTGACTTTAAATACTTCCTTGCTATAATTCTTCTTGAATCCTTTTGCAAAGGTTCCCTTAGAGCAACTGATCCTCACGTAGTCACCAACCTCGTATTTACGGTCTTTTATTTGCCTTTGATTTTTTCTTTGCTGAAGTACGCGCCTCTGTCGATTTACTCGTGCATCAGCAGCGTTATACAAATTAACCTCTGAAGGTTTCATTTTTATACTTAAATGTACTGTATTGTTGTATGCATAAACTATCTTTTGTATTACATCGATGTACCTATGTGTATTGCGATAAGTGAAATATCTCCAAACACGTTCTTTGAGAGTTCGATTGAGATGTTCTACCACTGCCGCCTTAATGTCAGGGTTCCTTGCCACTCTAAACTTGATGTCATATTTTTTAAGAGTATTTTGCAAACCTGCACCAACAAATTCTTTATCTTTGTCAGTTTGTAAGTAAACAGGTGTACGACCATTGGTCCGCTTGAAAATCTTTTTGAATGCAGCCGACACAGCGTGTGCTGTTTTATCCCGCAGAGGTTCTACCTATGCATACTCACTGAGCACGTCGATCACCACTAGTAAGTACGAATAACCATCATTTTTTTTTCTTAGACTCGTTAACTGACATAAATCTGCCTCCCAAACGTCATCTACGTTAGTGACGTCATAGTGTAATTCATTACGTGTGCGAGAATAAGCTCATTTTTCGCGTCAATCAGCTAATTAAGAAATGTATAAGCTTATCACCGCGCGGGGTGTTAGCGTATTGTTATCTTATATGAATTATTGATGATTGCTTGTAAAATAATAATAGATTTTATGAAAACACTTTTCATTTTTCATTCAATATTTTTATCGTTTACTCGTTGTTTATTCGCTCTTCTAACCAAAAGGAAGAGAAAGCGATAGGGAAACATATCGTCTTTTTTTCAAAACGACGCTACAGGTTTTGAATTCTTCTCTTGTTATGACTTCGCGATAAGGTGTGCGTCGTATGGATTTAAAATTCAACCGTATCTCGCTTTTATTCGTCTCTTTTTCATTCTCTTCTCTAAGCTTTCTCGCGAACACCTCGTCTATGAGCGTTTTAATACTATTAAAATTTATTTTTAATGAATTTTTGAAATTTAATGTTATGTCCCTAACTTCGCAACATTCATAAACATTTTCTGACGATGTTATTGCATGATAAGCGTAAAACTTTGGTGCTGAAGACATCATAGTGTCTATATAGGTACCAGGAGCGTAACATCTTAATTCATCCGTTATATCACCCAATAAGTTTCCCAAGGCTGGCTCATATTCATCCAAACCGTCCTTTTTTACAAAAATACACGAATCAGTATCACAGTACTAAGTACGCCTATCAAGCTTTTTCATATGTTTCTACAATTCCAGCCTGGCTTGTGCAATTGTGAATGCTGCTATTACCACATTTGTATTGGATGATACTTCAACAGCTTCTTCTCTAAGCTGCCAATGAACGTATAAAATATCGTCGTTTACAGGTGAAATACTGAGAACTTCTTTGTCAGGACAGGTTAATGTTCGTAAGAGATTTTCACGCGATTTCACGATTTCCGTTTGCTTTAAATTACTGCGTTGTCCAAACTTTCTCCAAAAAAAATTTAAGCAAAGTTTAGCTACAGCTCTCAGACCACTCTTTTTTTCTATTTTGTCACGATCCAATCGAATACCTTCGTTTCGCTCATATTCATCCAAGTACTGCAATTTTGCTTCAACGTCATTTGAACATCAAGAAGGCCATCCACTTGCTTCTTGTTTTATTTTCAAAAACGTATTTACGTATCCTGCAAAGAGTCCTCCATTAATACCATCAAAGCGTGTCATTTCGTATTGCCATATAATATATATTTTCGTTATACAGTAGCCAAGTTCGATAGATTTACGTAATTCGTCGACTACCCAAGTACTCGTGAATTCTCGCTCGCCAACGTTTTCGTGATTACAGTCGCTTTCTTGCATCTCCTCACAACAAGAACGACAAAGTGCAAATAACAAACGACCGTGCTTTTTAACGGGTAACAAAGGTAAGTACAAGTTTCTGGGTGGTAAAACTTTACACTTAATCAGACCTTCGACACGTTGCAAATCATTATTATTTTCTTCGGTTAATTCACGACACTCACTCCCTATGAAAATTTTTGGATGTCCAATGGGAAATTGCCCACGTTTATATATGTAAGGATACAAGGAGCATATATCTATGTATTTGATTTTCTCACCCTCTTTAATTTTATAATACGGAATTATATTTTCTGTTCTTCCGCCGAAAAATGCTTTTCGAGGGTTTAACGTTATTCTACTCATCACAGGGTGATTACGCACGTATTCAGCTATTTTCGGATTTTCAAGTTTAATTTTATCGAATTCGCATTCCCATATACAGCGAACTTCGTATCCATGTTATAGAATTTTATTTATTTTTACGAATGTATTTTCATAAACTTCGTTAAACGTACGTCCAAAAGCGATGCGCGTATCCCGATTTTTATTAAAACATTTGGGACAACCATGCGTGTAACAGCCTTCATATTCGAAAACTATACCCTTTTCATCCTGATTTCCCGATGCAGGAGGTAAAAATCCGTCTACGAGAAAACCTTCAGGCAAGATAAATTCTCTCGTTCTACCAGCATAAATTATTTCACGACCAATTTCTCTTTCATAGGCTAATAACCATTCAATTGACTTCTGAGAATGTTTATCAGCACGACGATAGACTGTAGGACGTATAATGCCAATAGTTTTGGGTAATAAGAAATTCTTTCTGTAAACGAGAGAACATGCGCTTGCGATAGTAGTCGCACTTGTAAACGGACAGATTCGTCCTACGTCTAAGAAAGTTTTTCTAAAGGCCAAACATGCGCGTCTTAAAATTTCAACGTCCATGCGACAATATTCTACGATTTCGTTTTTAAAATCGAATACGCGTCCGCTCAAAGTTTCGGAATTGTACCACGTGAAAAATTTCTCTCTTTCTTCATGCGACATGGAATCAGGCACGTAAAAATGCGGATCTGGCAGTGGACCTACATAATTTTCATTCTCTACGGTATTAAACAGATGAGGAAAGTAGCCTTTTTTCGCGCTGGGCGGTAAGCCGAAAGTTTCTGTTAATGCGCTTAGTTTCATGTGGAAATCATTTAAACTATCGATGAATTTTGTTCGACTGCATTGTCACAAAATTATATTTTGTCCGTTAAGAATCACCTGGGGTTATGTCTGATTATATTTTTCCACTAATTCTTTCAGCATCAATTGTACGTCAAAACCACCAGCATTGTGTCAATGCATATGATTTGGTTAAAAACTGTTCTCTCGCGAATATACATATCTGAAAATTGTCTAATTGGGTTTTCTTGCAAAACATGTTCTCGAATACCACAAGTATCGGATCTTTGAGAAAAATCATTATTCTCCAAACAATCACACGTTTGCTGAACAACGCAGAGGTTAGGAACATGTAATCGCGTAATAGTGTGATATCTAAATTCTGTATCTTGCTGTGTTTCTAAATCGTAGAATACAAACAGAGTTTTCTTTATTTTTTTTAAGTCGCTTCCATTGTCATCGTCATTCGTGGACAGAGGACGCATGAAACATAACTCGTTAACAGAATGTTTTCCTCGACAAAGCTTACACCAATTAACTCCACATACATGCTTGTCTCTGTGAACATGAACAACTTCATTACAAACTTGACAAATTTTAACAAGTTCGCAAATTTTTTTATTTTTGGCCTTATAGCTTCCATTTGTTCGATGATTATTGTAGCAAGCATTATTGAAAAATGTTTTATGGCATTCGTTACACTTCAAGATTATACCGTTTTCTTTTACACATGATGGCGATACAAAACACTCTGAACATACGTTTGAACACTGATGTTGACCGGGATATTTGTAACATTTATTACAATAATCGCAGAAAAAATTATTACCCGCTGCTCCGCTTACATTTAAAATAGTATGATAATGATGTTCATCAGAATCATAATATAAATTTATAACTCCTTGCAAATCCACATTATTTTGGGATTGTTCAATTAACGCACGACCATTAAAAAATGGTGGTTCTCCACTTCCAAAATTACTTTTATCATATACTTGTATTGCAATGCCAAGTCTAGTATAGTACTTCTGAAATTTATCTATTTCACGGAACCCCCAGCCTTGCGCTGGAATATTCAGGTCAGCATTTTTTATTAACTGCAAAGCGTTCTTTTTTTGTATAGATCTACGTTCATCGTGAATGACAGTCCACTTATTTTCATATTGATTGAATCATTTTTTTTATCATCCACATACATCTCTCCAACAACTAAGGCTCGTGGCAAACACAAATTATCTTTATTCTGTATACAAACTATTGATTTTTTATGCAATATGTTAATATTTCATTTATTTTTCTGACCGGTACCTCGAGGTAAATTGATATACGTTGCCTCTAAAATAAAACTAGCGTCTATCTGAAAATTTTCGTTACTTTGAGTTTAATTACTTATAAGTTCCCATAAATCATCGTAATTAAAATTCAAAATCGGTCTAAGTGACATTCCGGCTGGTCCATGACTAAAGTGAATACTTTTTACAGTAATTCCTACTAAGTCATTTTCTTCTCCTAATAATATCAAATACGCGTGAATATCTCGCATAACCAATTCTAACCATAAAATAGGATTAAAATTTTCTGTAGGGGGACGCATGCAAAGTACACGGAGAAAAAAAAACAGTTGCGCTTACTGAAGACTTCAGTAAATTTAACCTAAGTACATCAGTAAGAAGGAGTTCAGTAAATCTAACCGAAGTAATTACGTTGTCCCAACTGAAGTGACAGTTCAGTAGAACCTACTTAAGTTAAATTAACTGAAATCTTGAGTAGCTGTAACTGAGGAAGCGCCCTCTGAAGGTTACTAAACTGAGCACAGTAAACGCAACGGTTTTTTTTTCTCTGTGTACTAATCTTGTCGCATTCATTTGAAATTTTCTTATGTAATGATTCCTTTATTGATTAATATCGAATCTTACGCCCGGGGGTCTTATTGAAAATTCCTCCGCACTAGCGCCTCTACCGCCACCTATTTGAACATTTTCTACTTCACTCACGCACGATTTACTCTCTCGTGCATACTCATTCCTATTGACGCTCTCGCTTACATATGCGTTGGACTCCCCCCTCTCGCTGCCATTACTATGTCCATGGTTGACGCTGCTACTGCTCGTAGACATACCCAACTGTTCTCTCTCTGATGCATTTGTGGCTCCCCACTCTTTCTCCCCTTCTTCTTATTCTTCTTCTTCTGTGACAGAAAGAAGCGTAGCATAAATTTCAACTGGTGTTAATGTTTCTACGAGGGATGATGATGATGATTATGACGATGCTATAAAAAATATTTTATGTCTAGAAAAAAAATTTAAATAAATATTTTGAAAATTTATTTAAAAAATTTAACTAAGAATTTTTAATTTTTATAGTACATGATTCTTATTGTTACTGTTATTATTAATATTACTAATAGTATTATTACTATTGTTATTAAAATTATTTATTTATTTATGTTTGCAACGTTTAAAATTAAAAAACGAAAAATAAAAATAATTCTTTAAAATTTCATTCTTCTGGAGGACCATTTAAACTATCGTGTACACGATCGAGTAGATCGGCTAAATCTGTAGTCGAATCTGTATACAATGCTGATTCCATATCTTCAGCCATGGTATGAAACCATCGTAATTCTTGGACGCGTCGAA
Source organism: Anastatus disparis (assembly GCA_017163975.1). Lineage (NCBI taxonomy): Eukaryota > Metazoa > Arthropoda > Insecta > Hymenoptera > Eupelmidae > Anastatus > Anastatus disparis. Next base: position 660,118 of record JAFFSR010000286.1, on the reverse strand, counting down.
CTGGTTTTATTCTTTGGGCATGAATCCCCAGAGATCTTGAATTTAGATTTGTCACGTTATCAACACCGTTTTCTTCTCTCCGTATTAATATGAATAAAAAATATTATATAAATAGAAATAAAATAATAATAATTAAATAATAATAATATTAATAGAATAATAATAATAAAAAATAATAATAATAAAAAATAATAATAGAAATTATAATTATAATAAAAATCTCTTACACTCATTAGCTTGTCGATCTAACATGCCCTCATCAAAAGAGTGGAAAATCATACACGTGCGGTCGACGATTTGATCGAACCATCTCTCTCTTTCCGGTACTCTGTGAGCATAAAAACCGTGTAACAAAATACTCCGTTCTTGCCTATTTTCAAGGGGTCCTGCTGGATTTGCTGCCCCGCTTTCTATCTCATTAAGTACATCGTTGCTACCACTACCATATATAGGCCGATTATGGCTTAAGGCTCTTAAGGTAGCGCTCAATGGCTCTAGATAATTTACAATCATAGTACGTGCTAGTCGCCCGATCGGTCTTATTATTTCTTCATTAACTTCTTCTTCGTCGTCAGAATCAAAAACGGACTCGGATTCAAAATTTTCTCCCAAGTCCTGTTGAAACTGCATGTGACTTCGGCTATTTTCAACTCTTTCTTCTTGTTGTTCTTCTTCTTCTTCATTGAAGACCGTTTCGGCATCGCTATCAACAATTATTTTTGGCGGCTGCTGTTCTTGCCTGATTCCATTCCTTCCTCCTCTTCCTCCTCCTTCTTCTTCTTCTTCTTGATTAACAAACATTTCAGCATCGCGATCAATAACTTGTGGAGAAACGCTTGAATCGGAAGTATGGTAAGACGAAGAAGGTGAAGGTGTAAGGAATAATCGTTGCCGGAAACTGTTTCCAGATGTATCTGGCATATCATGATTTCCGATGAGATGATTTTCGTTATTTACACGTCCGAATAAATCCTCGTCGCTGTCCGTCTCCCAATTTCTTCGCAATATTTCTAGTGCTGAAGAAATAATTTGCATATCAATATTTTTAAAATAATTTTATATTTAAACTCTTAAATTTTTTCTTATGCGATAAACGATAAGCAATGTTAATATTGCTAAATAAATATTCGTATCTTACTTTATCATTATTACTGAATAATATTTTAAAAATTTATTTTAAAAAATTATTCATATTGAAAATTCGACTCACGATTATTTAAAATAATATATATATATACATATATATATTAATCAATTATAAGATTTCATGTTCAACTTTCAATTTTTAAATAAATATTAATATTAAAAATGATAGTTTAAATTTTGTAACAGGGAATATATTTAAACAAACAAAATCGAATATATTTGTGGGATTTCATGTGTACTTACTTTAAGTACACATGCACTTACCGTTAAGTAACTGATTCTCGGTTTATAGTCGATCAGCCTACTTTATTACAGCTGATCTGCTTCGACTATCTATTACTGACGAGAAAATCAATTGAACAATATTTAATACTATTGCAGAACTTCGCTTAGAAGTTCTGCCTCCCGGAGGTCTGGTACGACGAAACCCACGGCGTGTACCCGAAAACTCTATTAAATACCGTTGATCAAGAGAGAGTGCACTGTGTTCAACATATACATATAAAAACAAGACAAGATCTTAATTGGCAATAAATAATGTTAGGCAATCATCAAGAATTACTTTAACTTTACTTTACTTTATCATAAGCACTAAATAAATTTAATACGAAGAAATAAAATTATAAAAATATTAATTCGCAAGTAAGACTTGATAAATTTAATTGTGAGAAACAACTGAGAATATAAGCTAATCTATACTACCTAACACCGGTGCACACGACGGTCTTCATCGCCACGCGTATATCGCAAATACATATTAGAAATATCGCACTAGTCTGCAGACTTACATTTTTCATGAGTCGACGCGCGTAGAGCCTTCTCACAGTTGCCTTCCCGTAACGAACAACTCATGGTATGGATTAAAGCGGCACCGTAGATATGCGGTGCAGCCTACTGTCCTTCTCGCTCTTACTGTAAGGCCAATCAACTTCTCGCTTGAAACTGCAGTGGACACACTTAACTCTGGCTTTCAAGAAAAAGATGACCACAAAGAATCGGCACTTCTCACGAGTAATTCCACTGTACTTGAAAGGCAATTAACACGATTCACCAGTGAATTAATTTCCTTGACAAGTCTCAACAGAGGAAAAATAGCTGACGCTCGAGCACAAACAACTTGTCAAGATGGCAGCCTAACTCTGTCTACCCGACCCGTTCGCTTTCCTCTCTGGCCTAAGTCTACCCGTCATGCATTGCGCGCGCTTCTTTCTACAGTCATCCATCCAAACCGCTGACACAAACTCTCTCTGTCTCACTCTTATACTCGCACATAAAGCATCGAAACATACATTGTACTGTGCGGCTAACAGTGAGGACAGATATATGCGCATACTATCACACAGTATACGCGTAATTCGCTATCCTCGTTACAATTTTTATATATTTAAATAATAATGTTTATTATATATATATATATATATATATATATATATATATATATAATAAACATTATTATTTAAATATATAAAAATTTAAACCATCATTTTTAATATTAATATTTATTTAAAAATTGAAAATTTAACATGAAATCTTATAATTGATTTATAGTTTTATAAACCAAAAATGAAATTATAAATCATTTTCTTTCAAATATAAACTACACAAACAAATGTTATGTGATGGATCGAAAATATTTAAAATTCAATACAAATATACACATTTAAACGATTCGTTGAAGTAAATTACGAATTATTAATTCGTTAAATAATGAAATACTAGTAAAATTAATAGTAAATTGATTAAAAATTTTTATAAAAATTATTTAATAACATTTTTTTAAATAATTTTAATTTAAACTTTTTAATGTTTTCTTAGGCGATGAACGATATAAATGTTATTATTACTAAATAAATAAAAAATATTTTTTTTGAATATTCTGTAACGGTTATTTTGTCTGTTGCAAAAAAGAATTAGATTTTTAATTCCATTTAATTGTTAGTTAAGACTATGTACTCTTGTTAGAATACGGAGCTGCCAGAATTTATATTAAATATGATGAACTAGCAACAGACTCCGGCAAAGCTAGTTAGTATATTAGATTGATGTGCGACGGAGTATTTTTCTATCAGCTCGTCGCTGCGCGTCTCTCTCTCTCTTACCTGATCGAGAGACGCGATGCCGCTAGCGCAGTTCTCCTTATTTTTATTCGGTTTAACTTTCTTAGTTAAACCTATTCAATATTTTATATAGAAAATATATATGTTTTACTATGATAAAAATAAGGACCGCGGAGGCGTCCGGGTAAGCGACAGGTACAGGCTTATTATATCATATGCACATACAGCAGAGATAAAATAAAGATTTCATATTTAAAGTGAATTTATTAAAATTAATAAAGAAAAATACAAAATCAAGAATTGAAACGTTAATGATAAAATAGAAGAAATAATTAACTAATATGACAATGTTTGAATTACAATAAAGATAGCAATAGGGGAGGATGCGACGCGAACTAAATTGCGCTATAACACAAGTAATATCACGCACGCACTTTATAACGTAAAGTTTCTGCGAAGAAAGAAACCTTACTTTACAAAACTTACAATTACTTACGACAACATCGAGAAGCTTCTCTTACACCGAAGACTCTACGCTGATCACTCGCTTGTTGGCCAACGGTCGCGACGCTGCAGCAATCCTGGTTTCGGTAGCTAGTCAAAGCACGCTCTCGAGAAGTCGTCCCTAGACGAACCAAGGCAGCTATATTCCAAAATTAGGATAACACCTAGGGTTTAATAATGCACGTGTCTCACGGTTCGCTTAGAAGCACGAGTCTTGACACGGAATCAATGCACTAATAAAAGTTATCGACTATTCGCACCTATTGCAATGAGCTCTCAACGGCAGCCGGAAAAGGTCTGATGCGCCTCGTGGTCGACTCGGCGTTCTTCCCTTGATGGCCAGTAAGTTACGTATTTCTTCGCGTAACTCTGACGGCTTGTATGACCGCGCGCGCGTCGTATATTATCTACTGCTCGCGCGATATTCAAACACGGTAAAATACCGTGACACATCTCCGCCAGACGCAGCATAACCGGTTTTGCTGCTCTGTATAACGCGCGTGAGGTGTGTGACTGTTCTGCTAAGCCAGCTTCACACATCAGATGTAATATTTCGCTGCGCGCGCGTTTTCCTCGGTGAAAAGTCGATTACATTTTTGACACGCTTCGCATTTGTAGAACCTTTAGGCCTACTTTGTTTACGCCTGATCGATTCGGGCTCAGCTTGACGCATACGCTTCGTTGTACGCATTACGTCGACGGCCGTTTTGCGTGGTCGGCCTCACTTCCTATTCGGTTTCTCGTTAGGGATAGGTACACCGCTCGCAGGCGGTCGCCCGCAATCTGAGCTCGATTCTCCGTTAGCACACGGAGTCGTATTGCACGCAGGAGACGGGTCGCTCATCGTCTCATTTTCGCTCGTTGGTTCCAACGGTGGTAGAGGCGGTGACTTGTCTTCTTGTCTTGCGATATATGGTTTTAGCTGCTCTACATGGCTAGGACCGTAAGCATTATCATCGATGTCTAGTAATCTGTATGTGTTTGATCCACATTTAGCCGTAATCATATAAGGACCTACAAATTTCGGCGCTAATTTGCTAGCTATACCTTGAGCAGCTGAAGAAAGTATCTTATTTCTTCTCCATACTAAATCACCAACATTATAAGACACTTCTCTTCGTGCTGCATCGTATACATCGGCCTGTTTTTGCTGTGCCAGCTGCGCACGGTCGATCACCTGATCGTGTAGCAGAGGTAACTTGCTTACACGCTCCCACCAGTTATCTACTTCTCGTAGTCGTTCATGATACTTCTCTCTTGTCCATTAAGCCAGCAGGTAATTTTTGTTCTACTTTACACTGCTGGCAGATCTCACAGCTCTTGACATATTGAGATACCGTTTTCTCAATATATGGCTAATAATAATATTGTTTTATTCTAGCTGTAGTCTTATCACGGCCTAAATGACCAGCTGTTGGTTCATCGTGACATTCTTGCAGTACTTCTGCTCGATGTTCTTAGGGTACTACGATTTTCCATGCATTGTCGTCTCCTAGCGTTTCTTGTGTGAACCTGTCCGGTACATAGCGATATTATTGACCTCCGATTATTTTCCATCTCAGGAAGTCGCTTGGGTTACTTAATACCTGATTGAGTAGTTTTTTATACCAATCATCGTTAGTTTGCGAAGCCCAGCTTAGTGCACTTGAGTGTGAGTCGCATTCTAATAAATCTTCGTGCATGCGTGATAACGCATTGGGTACGTAATTCAGAGCACCTTTCCTGTGCTCCACGGTATAAGAATAACCCTGCAGCTCCAGCGCCCATCGCGCTAGCCTGCCCGTTGGATTATGTAAGTTACATAACCAACGTAAGCTACTATGGTCCGTTATGACCTTAAAATCGTAGCCTTCTACATAACAGCGAAACTTCTTAACTGCCCATATAACGGCCAAGCATTCTCGTTCTGTAACGCTGTAATTTCGCTCTGCACTGGACATGGTACGACTAGCGAATTCTAATACTCGCTCTTCGTTGTTTACAACTTGCAAAAGTACTGCTCCTAGACCTGAGTCACTTGCATCTGTCTGTACGACAAATTGCAAGTCAAACTGTGGACGATGCAATAATGGAGCAGATGCTATTAAAGCTTTTATCTGCTCGAAAGCAATCTCCTGATCACTTAACCATACGTACTTACAGTCCTTTCTTGTAAGTCTGGTCAGTGGCTCTGCTAACGTAGCAAAGTCTTTTAGGAATTTCCTGTACCACGAAGCCATACCCATAAAACGTCTCAAATGTTGTAAGTTTTTAGGAGCTGGGTATTCAATAATGGGTTTGATCTTTTCTGGATCTGGCTTAAAACCATCTCTATTTACTAGAACACCCAGATATTTTACCTTTTCTCGGCAAAATATGCTTTTCTCATGACTGATCGTGAGACCTGCAGCTTTGATGCGCAGTAATACCTTCTCGAGCCACTTCATATGATCATCAAACGTCTCAGTTGCGACAATGATATCGTCTAGATATGAAAATGCATAAGGCTCGAGCTCTGGACGGGATACGTTTGAATTGGAAAAGGCCCATGCCAGGTACCGTAAATGCCGTTTGAGCACGTGAATTTTCTTTCATCCTAATTTGATGATAAGCACTGCTCAAATCCATTGTAGAGATGTATCTTGCTTTCTGCAGTTTACGCAAGATATCATCCATTCTTGGCAATGGATACGCATCAGGTTTTGTAACTGCATTAACTTTCCTAAAGTCAATACAAAATCTGAATTTGCCGTTTGGTTTTTTAACCCTAACCACTGGGCTTGACCAGCCGCTCATTAATGGTTCGATAATATCTGCTGCAAGCATTTCATTGACCTGTTCGTGCATCCACTCCTCGACCTTCTTAGACACGGGGTAATACTTCTGTTCAATTGACCGAGCAGATCCTGTATCGATTTCATGTTCGATCCAGTCCGTACAGCCTATAGGAGTATCATCTTCTCCTAAGATTTTTATCACTAAACTCTTAACACGAGCTCGATCAGCGGCTGATACATCAGCTAAACCTACTGATTCTAACTTTGCAACATGCATCTGTCTGAGCGTTGCCACTTCTAAGTTTACTTTCACATTAGTACCCTTAAGAGAAAGTTTATTTACACAGGGGTCAAACATAGCCTTAAATGCTCGAATAAAATTTCCTCCTAGATAACATGGTTCATCTAGGGTCGGCATGATCGCAGAACGGATTGTCTTTGTAATTCCGCCTACTGTAAATGGGAGGTCAACATAACCTACTAATGAGATAGATCTACCATCTGCTACTTTAGCAAATCTACCTGTAGCTGGTATCAAAGGCGCGTTGCAGGCTGCTGCTAGTTGCAAGCTCGTAGAGTTCATGACTATACGCGATGCGCCTGGATCGTACAAAGCTCTGATACGATAGTCTCCGATCACTACCTTGAGCCACCATCGAGCTTCATCATCGATATCTGATTGCAGATGTTCTTCCTGTTCACTTGTCTCTGCCTGACAAGTGCGAGACTCGCTCTGCTCTGCTACTAAGGTTTCCGGTAACTTCTTGTCTACCATCTTTCTAGTAGAGAGTTCTGAGGTCTCGTAGTCCTCGTTGGGAACAGTAGGTACCTCGTCTACTTGTTCCCTTGACCTTTTCCCGCACATTGGTAGCAAGACCATTGCGTATATTCAGGTAGACCACAGCAGTAACAACTAAGGTAAGGGTTTCGATTTCTTGTACCTCCTTGATTACCCATGTTAGCCTTATCTCTATTTGGGTTTTCTGTCTGATTTTCCTATTGGTTTTGACTTTGCTGCTCAGAGTTACCGTTCTCTTGTTTAGGTTTTCGTGGTGGTCTCTTAGAATTTTGTTGATTTCTGTAAGGGTTTTTACGTGGTGTGTTAGGCGAAGCTTGTCCAAACTGATTTATATTATGAGGTGCAGGTTGCCTGTCTCTGCCTTCAGACATCTTATCTAACCGAGAGATTATTTGCATCATCATTTTAGCTATATTAAACTGTTCGGACGCCGGTAGTTTTTCTTGTATTGCGGCGACCTGGTGTTTATTCTCTTTTCGTTTGGGCATAGGACGGTAAGCTACGTCAGGTAATAAAGAGTGTTCCGGCGGAGAAGGTGGCCTATATGCTCTCTCTGTATCTATTGTTAATTCAGCTTCAACTGCTTTTTCTAAAAGTGACTCTACATCCACAATCTCATCTCTTTTTACCATACGTTGAATCTCAGGTGAGAGATTGCGGTGCAGTAGATCGAGCTGTTGTCCTAAATCTGGTACTGGGACCTGTTTTAATATGATTGCTTGTAAACACGTTATATAATCACGCACAGGTTCGTCTTTACCTTGCTTCAGATCGCAATCTTTGTTGAAATCGTCTACTATGTCCATACCAACGTAGAGCAGCTTCTTTAAATTCAGCCCACGTATTCCACGAATGTCTGTTATTTCTGTACCAAGTGGCTGCTACGTCTAATAACAATTCGGAGAGCAAGGATAATAAGTCGCTCTCGCTAAGTTTAGCCAGCGCTCGACACTCTTCTACTCTCGTTAGGAAGAGGTCTATGTTTTGTCCTCGTTCGCCTGAGAATGTAACATTCCATCGGCGCACTATGGGACCTACGTCTGTATTTTTATTTGCATTTGCTAGACGGTCACTTTGCCTGGTCAGATTAGCGTTATCCATCGCACTGTCTGCAGTGTGAGGGATTCCTCCCCCCTCGACTGTACGTGCACCTGCAGTACCAGTTGGCAATGTATTACGGCTTCTATAGATTCGCTGATCTGTACCTGCATTATTATTCGCTTGGCTATTTAATGGGCTACTACTGTTATTGTAATGTATACTAAATGTATTACGAAAAGCCACGTGCTGTTCATTACTTTTATTTGCTTGGTGGTTTTCTCGACTAGGTGTTTCCCTACTTACGGCCTGATTGAACAGATGTGTGCTTGAGGATCTTGGTGTCGAAAGTACTTTAACTTTTTGTGCTAAAGACAATTATCACCTGATCGTTACGCATTTCGTTTTGCGTAATATTGCTTAACGTAGCATTCAAATTTTTCACCATCGTTTCATCATTACGCAATACGGTGAGTGGATGTTCTTCGTTTAAATCCACGTTATTATCATAGATCGTAGATCTTGTCTTTTTAAAAGTAGTTCTTTCGATGAACTCTTTCCTGACCGAAAGGCGGCGTTGTCGCGTCACCATTTCGCTTTCTCCAGGGTTAAACTGTTTGAAGTCCACTGCCGTATAATTGCCTAACAGCCATTGCACTTATCGGTGTGACTGTTCGTAAGGTAACCCTTCTTGCTTCAATTGTAATGTTTGAAGCAAATCTATCAGGTCACCTTCTGACAAGCCTGTTGCCCATTTATAAACCTTTATAGCGGAAGCTTTGTGATTTCCGTCGATCGTTTTCTGTTGTGTTGCCATCTTGATAAATATCTTTTTTCTTGATATATTTTCTATTCATACTAGTCGCACGCAGTTTTACTAACGCTCGCTGTGTGTGTGTGTACGCACGCTTATTTTATAAAGAAAATTATATTACTGATCGTTTGTATATGGTTATACTAGAATCATATACATACGTATCAGAAAAACTTTACTAAATATGTATTAATTAAAAATTAATTGTTTTGATTTTTGGATTTATACTAGAATTTCCAGTAATTATAATTAATTTATTAAATTAAAAATGCGATATATTACTAAACAAAATTTTGTAATATTAGTCAATTTACAATACAAAGTTTTAATATATATGACTAAATCCAAAAATCTGTGCGTTCTTAAACTTTTGTTAAAAATGCACACCTAACTGTGTAGGGACAATTTATTTATTATACATGTGTATCTAACGTGTAGTGTAGAAATCAATGCTAATTTAAAGTCTTCGAGAGAATTCTAAAATTTCTCCACAACACACACAGCGCCAGTCGATTGCCGCGCTACGAGTTCGCAGTCGTTGATGAGAGAGAAAGGGAAAATAAAAATTTCCACTGTGTAAAAATAAAAATTTTAACTTTGAAACTTTACTTATTATACAAGTTAAAAAAAATTTTGTGGCCCTTTAATATGTATAAAAATTTTAATTTTTATTCAATCAAATATTGTATGAAAATACGAAAAAAAATTTTTAATGTTAATCATACTAAATTATCTTATATTAAAGGGTTATTTTTCAATTAATTTAATTTCAACTTCCTCGTTAGTCGAAATTAATATCTCTCTCTCATCATAAAAATTTATAAGTTATTATTAACGACCTGATCGGTAAGAGGACTATACACAACAACGCGTTATTCTAATTCTTAGAAACCTCAACTGCCTGTTCGCTTTTTCACATAAAGCGAACTATAAGGCATACAGAGCTATATCTTTTGTCTCTGTCACTATACTATTAAAGCGCGAAAATGTCTGTGCGTTAAGAAAAGAAATAGAATTTTTCGCTAGGACACGTGGGGACACAAATTTGTAACAGCTAAACGACGAAAAATTTTAATTGATACCTAGCAATTTTTCGAGAAATTTCCTACTATTTTATTTTCTGAAAAAAAATTTAATATTAATTTTATTTTTCGAAACGTAAAAAAAAATTTAACGTCAATTCTAAATTTATTTATCTTTGACTAAGAATAATTTTGCTTTTCAAAAAGAAAAAAAAATTTTCTTGACACGTGCTATCTTAAATATCAAACTTTAACTACAGCAAAACGCCATCTTTAATATAAAGTCTTTTATGAACAACGCGAAGTCTGTTTGCGTCGACGCCAGCTACACGCTCGACGCCATTTGCAAATTTCGATTTATTAGACGACGCGTAAAAGCCTGATCCCGTTGACGCATCTATTCGTTGGGCGCCATTTGGTAACGGTAATTTTGCCCGTTGCAAAAAAAAAGAATTATATATTGAAATGAAATAATGAAAATAAATAATGTTCAACGATGACAAAGAGGTTAGTCGAAGGTATTTTTGCGCAGTTTTGAAAAGGAATAAATGAACGAGAAATTAATGCTGGTGAGTGTATATATGTGTTGTCGTCATAAAGTGTAATGTCACATTCTTCCTAAAGAATCGTAGTCTTCAATCAAGTGAACTATCATCTCGAGCGAATGCCAAGTTTCTATAACTTTATTATATTATGGAGTGACTCTAAGGAGTTAGTTATTGTTAGTGAACGATTGTAAATTAAAATATATATAAAAACAAATAAAACATAAAATTCATCAAAGAAAAGGAGTATGCCATTGTAGTATTTAATTAATAAATATTAATTATGCGTAGCCAGTGTGGGCTCGCTTTAACGTGTGAGATATGTTACTAAAGGGTCAAAACAATAATAGTGATACGGAAAAAGGCCGTAGGGGTAATGGGAAGACTACTATTAACCTCAGATCGAACGCAACAGCCGGTACTAGTACGGGTGCGGACATATCATCGTCAACGGTGACGGGGGCGAGTCTAAGAAGTTATAGTGCTAGTGAAATAACTACAAATCATAGTAACAACCACATTAACAACACCTCAGCAGGTAGGGCTGCTAACAGTGCGGCCAATACCCGTAGTAGAGTTAATCAACAACAGCAGCAGCAACAACAACAACAACAGCAACAACAACAACAGCAACAACAACAACAACAGAGACCACAATGACATCATAGTCAAGCAAGAATAGGTGGCAGTTTGAACAATAACGCTGGAACAACGTTAAGAAGCTCGAATGAGCAACTTGGCGTTAGTTTATCGAATGCAAATAGTAGCAGTCAACAGGATCTTTGTGATAATAATTCTAACAATTCTGGACTTGGTTTTGAAGAACATCTGCAATCAGATATCGATAATGAAGCTCGATGGTGGCTCACGGTAGTGATCTGAGACTATCGTATCAGAGCTTTGTACGATCCAGGCGCATCACGTACAGTCATGATCTCTACAGGCTTAAAACTAGCAGCAGCCTGCAACTCACCTTTGATACCAGCTACAGGTAGATTTGCTAAAGTAGCAGATCGTAGATCATGCTTGTTAGTAGGTTATGTTGACCTCCCATTTACAGTAGGCGAAATTACAAAGACAATCCGTTCTGCGATCATGCCGACCCTAGATGAACCATGTTATCTAGGAGGAAATTTTATTCGAGCATTTAAGGCTATATTTGACCTCTGTGAAAATTAACTTTCTCTGAAGGGTACTACTGCTCGAAGTCTACTGCCGTATAATTTTCCAACAGCCATCGTACTAATCGGTGTGACTATTCAAAATACATCCCTTCTTGCTTCAATTCTAACATTTGAAGCGAGTCTACTAGATCGTCTTCGGACAAGCACGTTGCCCATTTATGGACCTTTAGAGCGGTAGCTTTATAATTTTTGTCGACCGTTTTTCGTTGTGTAGCCATCTTGAATTGTTTATCCTCTTTCTTGATTATATCTATACCTTGACCTGATCGCACGCAAGTATGCTACTAAAGGCTTGCAGTGTGTGTGTATTCGCTATATATATAATAAATAATATTTCAGTTCGTATATGTATGGTTAGAAACTAAGCCGCACACATACGATGTGAAAAAAACAATAAAATATATGTATATATAATTTAAAAAAATATATATATTTTTATGTTTTGGTTTTTGGATTTATTTATTACGCAATAAATAATAATATTCTAGTAAATTGACCGATATGAAAATTTTCCAACACTGTTGTTTTAATTTTTACTACAAAAAGAAAATCAGTTAATATATATCAATATCGAATTGATTGTACAAAAATTGGAGAAAATTTATAGTATGGTTTAAACAAAATAGAAGATAAATAAAAAATAAAAATTTTTTTTTAATTTCCAAAATGCTCTAAAATTAAAACTGCTATGAGAGAATTTGTTTTCCAAAGCTTGTTTTTTTCAGACAGTAGCGAATAACTTGCATTTAAATTTTGGAGCAAATCTATCAAACGATTTTCGTAAAATAGAAAAAAATTAAAAATAAAAATTTTTTAAAAAATTTTTAAAATGCTCTAAAATTAAAAGTGCGCTAAGAAAATCAGTTTTCAAAAGTTTTTCTACTTCTGGCAGTCGAAATTAAGTTCCATACAAATTTTGAAACAAATTCTTCGAGTAGTTTACGTAAAATACAAAAATAAAAAAATCGAAAGTTTTTTAAAATTTTTAAAATGACTCTAAATAAAAAACTACACTAAGAAAACAAATTCTTAATAGCTTCCGCACCAGTTGATCGAAAAATTGAATTGTATGGAAAATTTGAAGTAAATCCATCGAGTAGTTTTTAAGATTTTATTGGCTTAATAAATAGAAACATTTTTTTCAAAAATTTCAAAATGCTCTAAAATTAAGCTGAGAAAATCAGTTTTTCGAAATTTATTTTATTTGGGCAATCACAAATACTTTCCGTGCAAATTTTGAAGCAAATTCATCGAGTAGTAAACAAAAAAAAAACAAAAAAATGAAAAATCAAATTTTTTTTTTTTTTTAAACAACTCAAAAATGAAAACCACGCTAGAAGAACCAATTATCAATAGCTTCCCAGCAAGTTAGTTAAAAAACTAAATTCCATGCAAAATTAGAAGCAAATCCATCGAGTAGTTCTCGAGATATAATTTACTAACTGAAATCATACATCCACACACACACACACACACACACACACACACACACACACACACACACACACACGCACGCACGCACGCACGCACGCACGCACGCACGCACGCACGCACGCACGCACGCACGCACGCACGCACGCACGCACGCACGCACACACGCACGCACGCACGCACGCACGCACGCACGCACGCACGCACGCACGCACTTACGCACGCACACACACACACACACACACACACACACAGACGTTTTCCAGAAACCACTTTTTTCGACTCACCGAGTTCAAATATGTACAAATTAATGAAAAAATAGAAAAAAATTTTTTTTATTGATACATTGCTTTCTCTATGAGAAAGCAAAATGAAATTATAAATCATTTTCTTTGAACATAAACTACCCAAACAAATGTTATATGATGGATCGAAAATAGTATTTAAAACTCAATACAAATATCTAAATTCAAACAATTAGATGAAGTAAATACCGAATTATTAATTTGTTAAATAATGAAATACTATTAAAATTAATAATTGATTGTAAATTTCTATAAAAATAATTCAAAAGATACAAGAATATTTTGACCTTTCTCATAAACCTGATTAGATCGGAGTGCTCAAATCAATCTGTTTTTATTTAAAAGAAAAGCAATTTAATTTAAAAAGTATTTTATACTTACATCGATACTCGTTATATTCATTCATTAGTTCCTGCAGTACATAGGCATCTTCCAGGTTTCTTGATTTCACATATTCAGATGCTGTTGATACAGCAAGTTTGTTTTTTTTTAAATCTATTATACAATCGCGCGATCATACGTAACGACACGGATGATAAAAAAAAATTTAATTGCTGTTTTAGATAGAAACATGTCATACGATGAACTTTTCTACGCCACGTTAAATTACACACTCTTCATACAGTGTACCACGATTCCACATAACTTCAATATTTACCAATTCGTAAAATAATCACACGAAAATTGTCTTCCACAATATTTCTCATGGTTTCGCAATAAAAAATCACTAGATAATCAAAATTTCAGCTTCTATTCGCTATCGTAGCAAAGAACTATATGAGAAAAAATAGTTTCACACATATCTTTATATAGGCTTTTATTTCTCATAGAGAAAAAAATTGTAGCAAATATCGGTTAACAGAAAAATAGGGAAACACTATTATTTGTATAAAGACGGTCAGCATGCAAGTTGCAAGAAAAATTTTAATTAAAATGATACGTGAACCAAAAAAGGAAAATAATATTATACCCCTAAAGACGGTCTGCATACAAGCTGCAAGAAAAGTTTTCTCTCTCTTTTACACCTTGCAAGCGGTATGCTTATCAGTGAAAATACCGTACAATAGCTCGAGCACTATTTTATGTTTATAGATAATTTTACGTGAAATCCACCCCTCTATTTCTACAAATGCGAAAACATAGGTTTAAAAAAGAGAGAGAAAGAATATCTGATAATACGCAATATCAACATACCAGGTGTTAAAAATGTTTTGGATACTTACAAGATGTACATACTTATCGCTTCCCTTAAATATCTAACAGAGCATATGTTTTCCCTAATTTCTTCTTCTTCTTCTATTTTTATAATCATAGATAATTTTATGGAAAAAATACCCAACACTGAGTTTTCTTCGCAAGATCGATATTCAAAGTTTTTTAGTTTGATTTTCGAAACTTATTGAGAAAGATATACTTTTTCTTAGCTTTTTTTCAATTTGAACGAAAAATATTTTTTTTAAAACAAAAAATGTAAAAGAATAATCAAGTATCAAACGAAATGTCGTGGTTTGATGCTATGGTTGAAGAGACATTGGAAAAAGCTATATTACCGAATATTGCTGAATCGATAAGTGGTGTATACCAAAATTTAAATAACGAAGAAGAAAACGACGATATGGAATGGCTGGAAACTTTTGTTCTTCTAGAAAATGTAGAAGAAGATATTACTATGGATTTGATTAATCAATGGACGAATAGTGTTATTTCTCAAAGTGTTGGTGTAGAAGAAGAGACAACGAAAGAAGAACACGTTCGGAACATTGTTGCTTTTATAACAAGTGACTTGTGTGACACTGATTGTGACCAAAAAAATATTAATAGTAAAGAACAAAACAATCGAATCATGCTGTATGATGAAATTATTGAAAGAACTTCGGAAATGCAGAAATTAGAGAATATAGAAGATGTTATAGATATCGTGGATAATAGTGTTAATAACGACACACAAAACATCAATAAACTCAACGGCGTAGAGGAAGTTATAGTTATAAATGAAGAAAATATAGAAGATGTTATAGATATCGAGGATAATAGTGTTAATAACGACACACAAAACATTAAGAAGGAACCGAATAACCTCAACGACGCGGAGGAAGTTATAGTTATATATGAAGAAAAAGTGGGGAAAAAAACAAAAACAGCTGAAATCGACGAAAGAGTAAGAAACTTCGCGAAAGTGCGGGAAACAGCATTTCTCGAGCCCATGAAGAAATTAAAAAAATTGACAGATTTGGGAATCATTATAAGCCAGTGCAAGGAAGAACTTGATTTCCTGGCAAACAGAGTCGCCCAACGACGGTGTATTGAGGATAAGCGCATAATTTATTATTGGGCCCAAGAAATTGTACATGTAAACGCGCTCGTAATAACAACTCAATCGTTCTGTCTGACGGGGGAAGGATTCTTCAATAGCCTAACCCCAGTAGCGAGGCCTCAGGAGGATACAGATCTTCAACATCTAGAAATCCCAAAAAAACCGTGCAGTGTATGCTGCTGGACATTTCATACTTGCAGGCATAAATAATAGCATAATAAGTATCAATATTATTATTTTTCTAAAATATTTTTCTACCTATTTTTTTTTTAAATTGTATAAAAGCTTAATTTTTAAAATAAATTTTTTAAAATTATTAGTAATTAAAAAATGTGTAAATTCATATATACATTTTTTTTTCTATTTTTTAAATTCTTTTAAATTATTTGAAAAATTTTATTGAAAATTATTACTTTTTAATTCAATGTATTCATAATTTTTAATTTTTTTTCAGTGTCTAAATCCATACCTCTACTCTGATGCATACAGCACTAAGAAAAAATACAATAAATTATATATGGCGCTATAAAGCTGCTCAAAATTCGGCGAAGGTTCGTGTCACATACGAGAGCGACGGAGAGCTGACCAAATACCCATACGGAGGGGAAGAATTCTTAGATGTGATCTCGAAAGAAGAGTTTGATACGATAATAAATCAAGAGCCTCAGCGCTTGTTATTATATAATAGAAGATCGAGTAACCCGCCGACGGCTACTCATGTATACGAAGGTATAGAATAAAAAATTTAAACGTATTTAATTTTCTTAACTTTTCATTTATTAACCTTATCCACCTATCCCTTAAAAATTTATATTGTATACTTTTTAATTAAAAAGAAAAATCAAATTTAAAACCATATTTTAAAATTTAATTAATAACAATATTTAACAAGATATTAATTTTTATGTTCTTATAATTAATTTTTTCATACATATTTTTAAATTTCAAATAATTTGTTTCAACTTTTTTTTAATTGATATTATTATTATAAAATATACAATTTTATTCATTTAACATTTTAAATTTTCATAAAGTTTTTATATTTTAAAGTTAGTGAACATATTATTTTAATTATATTTTAAATTAAGTATGCATAAAGATTACTTTTTAATCACCGTAGATATTAAAGGGGAGGGGAAAGAGAATTATTTTCAGATTATACAGCCCTGTGTACAACACCCCAAGCAGAGAGGTAAGGGAAGACGGAGAGGATCCACCATGGACACTATAACAGTCCCAGATAGGTAGCCGAAAGAGACATTGGGAGGGGAGAGGGAAAAGCCCATGTCTCGCTATAACACCCCCTGAGTGAGGGGAGGAGAGGGAGAAAAACCGATATGTCTCGCTATACCGCCTCCTATACTGCTATTATACTTATATAAATAATTATACAATCATTAACATCAAAAGTCAAATACGGTAGCTAGGATTTGAAAATAAAAGATAATAATATTGCTAAAAATTTACTCATTTATGTGTTATTACGCCACTATTGTGACCTTTATATTTATAATAATAATCTTCTTATTCTTAATAAATTACACGACATTCCGCACTAATATAACAAGCCCTATTCCCTAAAGTATTATCAAAAGAAAAAAAAAATTTTTTTATAATAACCAAACAATAGTAGTTAAAGAAATAATAATTAACAAGGCTTGATACGGAGATGTACAAAATTCTTAATTCTAAAAATTTTAACAGCGAGCGAGAAAAGTGTAAAAATTATTTGCAAGTTTTGAGGCGCTACTTATTTTTCAAAGATAATGAACGTACGGATGATGGTGAAATTGGTAGAGATATCGACGAAATCGAAGCTACATTGGCACCTTTAACAGAAGAAAAAATACTTGATAACGTGCCTAAAATTTATGTTAGAAAAGCACGACTTTTACTGAAACATTGGCGAACTTTTGAGCCAGATCGATTAAAATGGGATAATACTGGAAGCGTTATCGTAGATGTCAAACTTATACCGCGATCCAACATAATAGAATTGCTTAACGATGTTTTGCAAATAAAAAAGAAAAAGATAGAGGAGGATGACGAAGCGCCTATTGGTAGATTTGAATTTGCAAAGTTTATTGGAACTTCAGAAACCCCTAATGATCTGATCGGAAACACGGAAATTCTAAAAATTGCTAATAGGCTAACGTCTCCTTTAAATACTGCTAAACGAAAAATGTTATCACCAGTATATACTCCACTCGTAACGAGACATGCTGCTAAGAAAAAGTGGCTCAAAGCAAATCTATGAAGAGAATGTCTTTGGAAAATCAGTATTACGACCCTTCGCACGGAGCAGGTTATGCAGGAGCACGAAATTTGATACGCGTAAATATAAAGGATAAATCATTGAAAAACAGAGAAAAAGAGCAAAAACGAATACACGAGTGGTTGAATATTCAAGATGCTTATACTCTTCAACATCCTATAAGAAAAAAATTTCCTAGTTTACACTATAACGTAACTAATGTGGATGACGTTTGGGAAGCAGATTTGTGTCAGCTAACAAGTCTTAAAAAAGAAAATGACGGTTATTCGTATTTACTAGTAGTCATTGACGTGCTCAGTAAGTATGCATGGGTAGAACCACTGAGGAATAAAACAGCGCATAGTGTATCAGCTGCGTTAGAGAAGATTCTTAAGCGAGCCAGTGGTCGTACACCTGTTTACTTACAAACTGACAAAGGTAAAGAATTTGTTGGTGCAGGTTTGCAAAATACTCTAAAAAATATGACATACAGTTTAGAACGGCAAGAAATCCAGACATTAAGGCGGCAATGGTAGAACGTCTTAATCGAACTTTCAAAGAACGTATTTGGAGATATTTCACACATTGTGTTAGGTGACAGAAATTTTTCCTATTTAAATTTTTATTTTTATTTAAGGGAATAATTTAAATTAGTATTTTAATGCTTCTCCATAGTGAAAAGAAAGAGGCCTTAAAAACGTCAAGGCTACTTTCTTTTCACATTCTTATCAGTTACTTGGAATTCGACAGCTCGACGTTGACGGGGATCGCCTTAGTCGCTACTCTCTCTGTTTTTCTACATTCAGAGTGGGGACTTGACGATCTTTCCCATGCACTGGTCAAGGGAGTGCAATAGAGAGAGGAAAGACCTTTTCTCTCTCTTGCATCTCCTTCCACTAAGATTTTTACGTTTGAAGATCGGTCTGACGGTTTTAGCCTGAAGAGCGAAACAAGCTTGAAGAGACGCGCGGGACCGGCCCTAGGGCCAAGTACGAGAGGAGGGAGGCTCGTGCGGCTTCCTCCTCTACATTAAAGTTCAGCATCGGTTCAGTTTTTCTTCATTTATATTCATTTGCAGTTTCCATTTAATTTTTTTTTTCTATTTTCTTCGTTACATTTTTCTTTCTTTCCCGTTTTGAGTTTTTAGTTTTGTTATCGAGAAACCTCGTTCTTCTCATGTTCTTCAAGCATGAGAGAAATACAGGTTAGTGCGCGGTTGAAGTGCTAAGCGGGGAACGACTAGTTAATTATTCGGTTGAGCGAGAGAAATTGGAAAAGGCGAGCGGAGTGGCAGCGACTAGGAAAGCCAGCAATGCTGCACAGCTGGTCAATAGTCTATCCCTCATTAAAAGATAAGTAGATATACTTTATTTTGTAATAACCCAAAAAAAAAAAAGAAGCATGTAAACAATAATTAATTTAAATACATAAATTCATATGAAACATCATTACATTGTAAAAACGGAATTAAACAATACATCACAGTATTGGTAGTTACGAGGCTAAATCATATTATATTTGTGTGTAATTGATTAGATAGTTTTTTTTTTAAACTCTTGAATTTGTTTAATAAGGATATAAATACATATCTATTCAATCTGAATAAATTCTAAATAAATATTTAATTCAACATTAATTTCCCTTGCAAAGGAAAAAATATCATATAGTTTCAATGTCTTTTAAAAAAAAAGTATCGAACGTTAAAAAAAAACAAATTTTTTTTTATGGAATGGATAAATTTTTCAAAGTCCGCAAAAAAACAACTTTATATAAAACGTTGTAATTGCATTTATTAGAATTTTCATGATCTTTAAATGTAAAAAAAATAAATTAATCAATAGAATTTTGAAAATACTTTAATTATTTAGATTATAACTTTTATTTTTTTTCATATCATTTGATATGCTTTGCACTTTGAAAATGTCATTAATGTCACACAGGAATATCAATATTTTCTATGACTATTTAATTAAACACTACGCTATATTTAAATTATTTAACATAATTTGAAAAATTGAGTATTCAATTAAAGCAGTATACTATGTATGTCATTTTTTTTCTGCATCTGCATGAGAAATGAAGATATTTTTTTTTTAAACGACGATGCTATTTTTATAAAATTTTAAAACTTTTGATCAGTAACTTAAGACTCTTAGACTTTAATACTGCTATTTATACTTTCTATTTATCGCAGTTTATCTCAAAAACATGCAGTCACTATACTAATAAATGACATAAGAAGAAGTCTCATTAATTACATATTACTTTATCAATACGTTAATAATACAAATGTACTCCAAGATTATCAAAAAACAAAATTAACAATTATTTTATATAATTCTATAAAATATTATTAGTCAATTATATTTAAAAAAAAAAATTATTCAAGTTACATAGTTGGCATTGTTGAAACTCAAAGATTTCTGCAGAAATTTTAAAATAATTACCATTTTTTTTAGAATCACTGTTTTTAACCTGAAAATATAGAGTTCAGTGGAGTAGTGGCTAAGGCGCGTGACTCGTATTCCCGTTGGCGCGGGATCGATTCCCCGTCTGGTCGCTTTTTCGCTGTCTCTGCCGTGGGCTGACACCACGTTAAATAATACGTCAACTGTATTGTCTTTAATTGTTTACGTAAATTGCTATTGGGCAGAAAATGCCCGTTTATTATTAAAAAAAAAAAAAAAAAAAAAAATATCATTAGAAATAATTACTAATAGAAACAGTAATTAAATTAGTTATCTTTTCTAGAAAAATCATAAAATTGTAAATTAATTCAATAAGCAAGTCAAATATGAAAATCTGTAAGGAAATTTCTTTTCAAAGATAAAATTGAGAATATTTGGAATTGTTTGAAGACGTGCATTAAAATAACAGTTTACAAACCAATACAATAACTGATTTAAATGAAGTGTTTTGATAAATCTGAGGTAATATCAATAAGGGTATTATCTACGGAAATTACAACAATCCTCGTAACAGAAAAATTATAGTCAAATCTAAATTTTAAATTTAACATCTCTTCTGTATCTTTCGTTTTAGTGCAAATATTTAGCAATAAATATGTTAAAAGAACATGTAACATCTTTGCGTAAACTTTATTTTATTTTTATCCTTACTCATAACTGCTACATGATTGAATTTCTAACAAAATTTGCTTATAATCAAAAGGACAATGTAATCAAACATAGGCAGTAGTTACTGGAGACTAAAAGTAGTATTTCTTAAGAATATGGATATGGTACATAGGTCTTCGAATTATTGCACTTAACAAAGTAGTGATTAAGGAAGTTTACAACGTACCGCATCATCATAATAATAATAAAACTAAATGAAAAAGGAGACTAGTAAAAGTTCTTCTTATCTTAAAGGCCGCCGTTACCATAGTTATTTAAGTCAAAATTAATATACAATTAGATAATAGTAGGAAGTCGGGTTTTTCTTAGAGGTTAGACCTTTTGGAAAAGCCCGCCTTTACACTTGGCGCCCAACGTGGGGCTCGTTGGGTCAAAAAAGTGACCGAGATTTCGGCAACATATCCTGCCGGGGTCTCGATCATTTTTGCATGAGATGCTGACGGTTCTATATAGAGAACCGTTTAACAGCGAGAACCGCGACCTTTTTCGAGAGAGAGTAAGAATGCTATTGATAAATAAAGTATATTCTTTGCTGTAAAAATACGATTCGTAATTATTATAAACTAAAAGTTTATATAGGAGCATGTCCAAATTAATTTTAGTTCATGTGCTGGTTTCGATAAAGGAAAAAGAAATGTAATAAATTTTATTCCTTTTACACTGAGGGGAAGGTTTGGTTGAGTCAATGAAATAAATTTAGTTATTGAATATTTTGCTGATAAAAATTGATTTTGATTGGAGTAATATGCGGGGTTGTTGAAACACTGAAATGCTTGGTTGGAAAAAAGATTGATGCCTAAGTTGAAAAAGAAAAATGAATAGTTTTTTTAAAATAAAGAAAAATTTATTGTTTCAGTTGAATTATTTGATTGATTTAATCAAATCAATTTCATTAAGGCAGCTTATAAAATTTTATAAAGTATTTATTTGTAGCAATGGAATATGTTTGTGAATTATCTATGTGTTTTGTTACAGTAATTAGATATTTATTTTAGTAAATCGTTTGTTAAATTTACAAAATCTTCAATAAAAAAAAAAAAATAAATATTGGTCGATCATTGGTATAATATTTGCTCGAATTAAGGGTTAAGTTAAAGAAGTTTATATTGTAACTAAATGTTTCACTAAGTTAATAACATTGTCATTTAGTTAATATATGTGATTGTATAAAGATAATATTTTGTTGTAGATAACATGTAAAATTTGATCAGCATTTCAGTAGAATTGCAGTTAATTTAAAGGAATAGGTTCCTTGAAATAAAAAAAAAATCCGATTTCAATGAATTCACAAAAAGAAACCCAATAATTTTTTTTTTAAAGTTAAGAAAGGTGCAACGTTAAATCAGATATTACATTAAAAAGAAATATTTATTAAACCGAATATATTTATTCCATTAATTCTATCAAGTTTTGATGGATATAAGAATATGTTTCACTATTTCAATTAAATGTTGTAATACTTTTACTGGATTACTTTGATGTCTAATAATGTGTTTGATTATCTTGGTGAGATGTTTATTAATTCTAACGTATTTATTCTATTATTTTTATCAAATTTTGATTAAAGGAAGAATATACCGTGATTGAATGTATATTGCATTGATTTAATTGATTACTATATCACCTTTATTGAATTACTTTACTGTTCAATAATGTGTTTGATTGTAGTAGTGAAATATTTAATAATGTCAAAATTATTGTTTTATTCTTTCAATGAATTTTGAGTAATAACAGGGAGATGTTTCATTGTTTCAAGTAAAAATTGTGTGACTTATATTGAATTGTTTCACTGGTCGATGAGATATCTGATCATTTAAATTAAATATTTAGTTGCTTTGATGAATGCGTTTTTCTCTTATGAAATATCTCATTGTCTTTTGTTCAAGGGGGTTCAGTACTATATTATGGTTAATTGTATGCATTAGATTAATTAAATTTTTAATTGATTTAAATATCCGATCTATTTTGTTCTATAAAATTATTTTGTTACTTTTATTATCTAATTATATTGCGTCTA
The DNA here is from genome assembly GCA_017163975.1 of Anastatus disparis. Lineage (NCBI taxonomy): Eukaryota > Metazoa > Arthropoda > Insecta > Hymenoptera > Eupelmidae > Anastatus > Anastatus disparis. Next base: position 636,795 of record JAFFSR010000286.1, on the reverse strand, counting down.
TGAAATCAGTGATTAACTGAATTAATTATTATTTTTGACAATTAAATGTTTTGTTGCATTGATTAATTTCTTTGTCAGATCGATTGAATAGTTGTTTGGTTGTCTTAATGAAATATTTATTGAAACAGGCAGTTATTATTTAATAACATATTTACTAAATCAGATGAGATGTAATGTTAAAATTAATATGTAGTATTTTGAAAAATGTTTTCTTTTTTTTTGTGTGTGAGTTATCATCCTTTACCCTCAACCAAAATTATGCTTTTGGTGCGTGCTAAGTGAATAATTTAGAAGGATATGTACTCGGGTGAATAAAAATTACCGAGAAATCTAATTAAATACCCATTAATCTTAACTAAACGAAACATTTAGTGTTTAACGAAATCATTTAATTGATAAAGTTTTTGTAGAGACAATGGATTAATTTTGTCAAATCTTAAAATTTCACCAAATTTAAAATATTTAATAAATTAAACTTTTATTTGAACATATAAAATATTGAATTAATTGAGTTTCAATGTAGCGTTGATATGATGAAATAATTAATTAGAAGACCAAATGTACATTTTAATTAATAATTTTTTTTTTTTTTTTTAAGGAAGCAATGCATTGATTTTATTTGATCAATCTTCGCGACATTTAGTGAGTCAAGTATTTGTTTGAAAATGCGAAATATTGTTTTTTTTTTAATTACCAACACTTGTAATGGCTGGTAGAATCAAGTGTTGTTTGAGGAAATGAGATATTTGACTGAATTCAAGTATTTGTATTGATGTAACAGAATACTTTATGTGCCGCCCGCACCTGGGGGATTTCATTGATTCAATTAGGCTTTGCTTAATCCAGCTAGATTTTTCTCAGTGTATTGATCAATTTTAAACCTATCTCATTAATAATTGACTTCTGATAATAAAATGTTTTATTTTGTTGAAAAAAATATGTAATATACAACCTATTTTGTTTGCCAAATATTAATTTTCACATTGACTTACTGGGTTGTTTTCTAAAAAGTTTTGGCTGAAAATAGGTTCCTTTTACCTTGTTTCACAATCTAATAATTAACTATTATTAATTAACTATTAATTATTTATTATCAACCTCTGACTCCTCGACCAATTAATCCATAAATATGGGGGATTATAGTAATTTATAACCAGCGTTTCGAAGCGTCATAGGTAGCGTCAATGCATCGCATCTCGTAGATCGTAAGTTCGCGCCCGAATCAGCTCGAAAAATTTTGTTAATGTATTAGTCCAAATATTAAAATAATGAATTTCAATATACATATATATAATTATATAATATACATATATATTTAATTAATATGTATTTTCTATTTTTTTTTATCCACTTTCTAGCCATATCGGCTATTGCGGAAGGGTACGAACAGTGATGAGTAGGCCCATCACTTAGTAGTTGCCGGAAACAATAGTTCGATCAAGATTAGGCCGCGACAAAACAAAGGGGAGTGAACGAATTGGGATCTCCCCTCGTTCTAAAAAAAATTTTTCAGGTGGACCAGGAATGTAAAAGTAAATACCGCGACGAAAACTGTTTATTTTCTTTAAAACAAATAATAAAAGTCAAACTATTTGCCATCCGCCCGTTAACCTGCGCTAAATTACGCGATCTGACCCACATAACCAAATAGAAAAAAAATATAAATAAATCAAAAAAAAGTAACTAGCAACAAAATTCTATCAAACGAATTTTTATCTGACCCAACCGCGTTCGCGAGGAAATCATCATGTTTGATTCCAATTAATCCTTTAATTATGAACTACTTGATTTTCTCTAAAGTAGAAAATTGAGGCAGAAATCAAGAGAGTGTTTCCGCAAGGGAACAAGGATTTAAAAAAAAAATGTACCGAAAAAGAAAAAAAATATGATTTAAATAATATTTTCTTTAGCGATTTCAGCAAAAATTTAACTATTTTAAGTATTCGATTTTTCCGTGCGGGGAAAACTAAGTAAAATTTAGAGATGTTAACGTAGAACAGATTGTGTTCTAAACGAGAAAAAAATGATAAAATCGAAAGTTCGTGTCAATAACATATTATATAGATGCGAAGCGTTATATATATAGTAAATAATAACCTTTACTAATAAACTTTTATTGGCTTAATAATAATAGAAATAGTACTTAGGAAGATTCGGTTTACCTGCTTTTGATGCGAGGGTTCAGGGAAAACACTAAATTTATACAATTGAAGAATTCTCTTTCCTAAAGGAAAAAGGGATTTTCGTCTTAGAGCGGTTTAAGACGGCTAAATAAAACGAAAAACATAACTACATCTCATAAAACTTTCCCTCTGGAGGTAGAAAGTTTTTGAAGAAAGTAACCAATTATAATGAAATTTACAACATTCTAAATAATAATAAAAATCGCCAAATTGTTGAATCTTAACAGAAGTTTTAATAATAAATTCTCTGCGCCGTTTCACTCACCTTAATTGAATAAAAATAAGTCGTGACTGATATTTAAGCTCTTGCCGCAAAATTATAAGCAATATTACATAAAACTGTTAAGGATTAAACATTTAAAAATTTTCTTTTCCTTTTCTCAAAACCGAAATTATAAATTCTGAGAATTAAGTAAATCACACTAAAAAATTTTTTTTTTTTCGAATTAATTAAAATCAATTCAGGGCGGTACATGCTCAAGTGAAAATCAATAAATTTCTAATTTTATCTTTAACATAAAAACAGAAAAATCCGACAGTATAGTAACTCTTAGGTAATTTAAATAAAAATGTGATAATTTTAAAATAATAAATAATTCATCATTTAGGATTATTAACCAATTTTTAATAAAAGTAAAATCGTAATTCATTAGGATCGAATTTTCTTATTAAAATAAAAATTTACTCAAAATTAAATAAATTGAAATAAATTCAAATTATAAAACGTTCTTTTCAGTTAACCGGGTGAACATTAAACCAAAGTTTTCTTATCGTGAATGTCATTGCATCATGCAGTGCAAACCATAACGTATTTTCACATAGCTTCGTATAGACTAATATACAGTTACATCCGGTCGAGTGAAAAATAAAAATATCAAGTTCTAGTTTGAAGTTTAAAAGAAAAATATCTTATTACATAAATATTCTGGCTACTCAGAACTAATCTTTGTTGGTCTCACACGAGTTAGCAAGTAATAAAGAGTGTAACTTAAGAAATTAACTTCGAGATAAATGCAATGAGTTCCGAACACACGCAAACGCAAGCGTGTCTTAAAGCTTATTAAATAATGTGCCTTAAAAATCTTAAAACTTTTACACACAATACTTTTCGACTAAATATCTCTTTCATTTTTATTTTACAATTTTTCAAATAATCTGTAAAACTTCGTTTAGCAATTTTAATAAATTTAACCAATACACGGAGATACATTCTCAGTAATTAAAACCTTGATGTTAAACAATAATAGTGCAATCGAATAATTATAAATTATTGCAGTTGTTATATTTCCTTTTAAATAATTAAATTTTCTTTTATTCTTTAAACAATAACACAATTAAGAATAAAATTCTAAGAGATAAATTGATAAAACTAACTTTAACGATTAAAATACATTTGTTAAACAGAAACAGTAAAAATTTATCATAGTTGTTTGGAAATTGATTTTCTCTTTTATTCCAGAGGGAAAGAACTGGAAACCAATTATTTTATTTTATTTTTTACAAATTGCATTAATATAAAATTAAATATCTTAAGTATCTAAAATAAAAAAGTAATTCCGACATTTTTGAGTGCTAATAGGGGTAATAACCCTTATAGATGTTAACCTTGAGCCTCCGCATCATAAAATACAGGTAATAGGTAGGCAGGTATAGGATGCGTAACTATCATAAATGAATAGGTTTAAAATGAAGCATAAAAAGTCTGTGTAAAAGCATATAGTTTCGCAAACTTTCAATAAATGCCGTTTGAAATATTATTAAAATACCTACATATAATGCAACCGTAAGAAAAACATTTTTTCTCGAATTTCTAGCATTTGTATACAAAAGTGACACTAGTATTGAGGGAGATGGGTCCTTTCGCTTCTGGTGAGGAAGGCCCCGTGAAAGTCATAAATTTAAATTTACAAATTATTAAATTAAATTTCATAAGACTTAAACTTTTATAAAAACAAACATGACTACAATAGCTGCTAAAATAGTTAAAATTTATTTAAAAAAAAAATTTAATAAGGAAGAATACCAACAATTTAACCACGTATTATTAAAACAAAAGTGATTTAAATAAGGACATTTAAAATAATAAAACCCGAATTTTCTACCGACAATAATTAGTAAAATAGCAAAAAAAAAAAAAATTTTAACAAAAAAATTACTGATCACAGTTTGATTAAAGAATAACTGTTACAACGCAATAATGTTAACATAGTAGTTAATATAATTAAATCTATCATTTACACTTTTAAAATTTCTTTAATAAATTATAGTCAAAACATAATTGAAAACCCAAAGAAATAAATTCAACTCAAAAGTAATTCTAGTAAAATGTAACAACAATAATTTTAAAATGCTAATAAAAGTTAAAATTATTTTTAAATTCAAAAATATGTAAAAAACTACAAATTTGGTAAAAATTTCACATAAAAAATAATAAGTATGAATTATATAAATATTTAACTCGAATAAAGAGACATCGGCAAATTAATAAAAATCATTAATGTTTAAAATTCAAAATAATATCTATGAATAAAACTAAGCAAGCGTAAAACGTACTTGCTATCAAACAGTGAGACTGTGTTTCTTTGCGCGCGGTAACGCACATTTCAATCTATTCGTTGAAATATGCTTTGTATGTGCTAGCGTGCTCTGTAAGGCAACTCGAGTCTGAAGCAAAGTGACGTCATGCTGGCTTGTGTGTATAGTGCGCCCTAAGCTTGAAAGCATGTCTGCTTCATAAAATAAAAATGAATGATGTTTGAAATCTTTTGCTTTGAAAGTAAAACTGCTTTCTATTACAAACATCTTAATTTTAATGACATATTTATTGTCGCCATAATTTTGTTAATGAATTTTTCGGGATTAGATAAGCTATTTCACAATATCGTTACAACTAAAAATATAACTTCAATTTAAAAATAACCGAATATTATATGATTCATTGTTCACATAATATATTAAATTATCCTAAACTCAATTAAGTCAATTCTTTTGATAAATTCAAAGCTTTAGTTTATAAACTCAATAATTATTAATAAAACGGAAATGAAAACTATAACAAAAAAAAAATTTTTCAACTTAATTAACTACGATGAAAATAAACTTGTTAAAATTAAGTATAAAAATTGCAACCATCACTCTATTTTGATTTAAATAATTACATGTCAAGGGAAAAATAATTATTAACTATCATTTAAATTTATCTCTATAAAAATTCCCTAATTTCTTGTACGGCGTCCTCATTATCCGATAAATGATTTTGAAATAAGAACGTAGAAATCTTTTCACAAAACGTGTTATCGCCGATTATTCTAATAAAACCAAACACAATAAATTTTAAATAAGAATTTTTAAGAAACAACATCAAAAATTGAAAATAAAATTGTGTACTAAACATATTTCCAAAAATTCAATCACTTTTACAAATAGTAAATGATGTATATATTATAAAAACTGTTTTGTTACAATAATCATATTACTTAGAAGTTTAATAGACCTGAAACGTCCCAAAATTAAAAGATTTTTCTTTCCTTACCTACTTAGTCAAATAAATTTACATAAACAAAAACATTACCGATAATAATAAAAACGTAAAATTTTCTTTTTACATTTCATCGTAAATAATTTATTTTATCGAATTACTTGCACAAAACCAAGAAACTTATCATAAAAGAGGATGTTGAGGATACAAGAATCCGTAATTACAAACTTTGAAAAACTTAAGCGCGTTCACACGGCGACTTGGTCACTGGAGTGAGTGTGCCCATCTTCATCAAGAATTAAATATAAAACCACGAGTTTCTTGCTAAATTGCAGCCGAGTAAAATTGGATATTCTCTTATCTAACTAAACTCAATGCTTTTACACAGTTAATTCTAAGAAGCTACGAGATGCGAAATAATCAACTGAAATAAGAAAATACCCGACACTTGTAATTGGTGTCCATGCGATCCACAGTTAGGCTTACCACACGAAAATGGAACATTTCATAAAATACGAATTAATAATATTAAATGCGTAAACTATATAAGAATGAAAAGTCCGAATTTAAGAGAAATTTTCAAAACAATGCAAACCATACATTGGTTAATCCAATTATTTTAAGAATAAAATGGAATTAAAATTAGTTCAAAACTATTAAATTTGAGATAGGAAAATGCATGCAAATTTGCGCGCATTAATTAATAGTTTACATGTAAAAATTTAAATCAAATGCAACATTTTTAGATAACTAGCTAATTATCCAGAGATAAATAAAATGCTCGCCAATTCGCAAGCATTTAGCCAAATTATTTTAAGAAAACAATAGCAATTTGTATGATTAGTAAATTAAGAGACGAATAAATCTAATATATCGCCAATTTTTACATTTAGAATAAGTATTATCAAAATTCAATTTAATCATTAACCTTATGCGTAGGAAGTGACGACGTGAATAAAATCTCGATAAACTAAAAACCAATTTGATAATTCAATTTAAAAAAATTTATGCGGAGTTATAACCATGCAGCAATAAATTTTTGCTAAAACTAAAAAAAAAAAATCTACTTAAAATTTTAAAGAAACTTTCAGGGAATTGAACTAATTTAAATAATTAAATAGTATACAATCGTACTAAATCTTCGCTCTAAGATCGAAATCACCATTAAATATATATATAAAAGAAATCTCCGGTCGATAAAATCTCTAACATTACCGACCTGGTAACCAAAATCTGCAATTATTCGTTACCACCCGTGCGGAATAACTTATGGTAACCATCCATGATTAATACCATTTATAGCAACTACAATTTAAACTTAGTATTTACCACGGAACGATAATTATTAAAATTCCCGACTAAATAATTAAATTCTAACTTTAGTAATACGATTAACTCATTTAACTTTTCAAATCATTTCCATAATTTGTTCTCATTTTCCTTTCTTTATGTTAAATATTAATAATTATAATAAAACTAACTAATAAATAACCTGATCACTATCTATTTTTCGAAATTAGTTTTTTCCTTAATTGTTTATGAATTCGTTGCACAATAAATCATATAATCTATCTGTATACAGTTAAAATAACTAAATTTACGAAATCGATATTAAATAAATACCTCAACGGTAACACACTTAAACGGAAAAATAAAGTAAACGTTTAAAAAATTACAAGCTATAGTTTTCAAATACTTTAATGCAATAAGTAAATTATTCTGTTAAGTAAATACTAATAAACAAAAACATTCACAGTTAACTCTTTATTTTAAATAATTTTGAGACTAAAAGTTGAAACAATTTCAAAATGTTTTAAATTAACTACAATTTGTAGTTATAGTTAATGATAATCGGTACAATAAATTAAATTACTATGACACCTCCTTTTAAGTAATTACAATTCACGGGTTACAATATAAAGAACTATAAAAATTCTCGGACTGTACCGTAAAAACTTAACGTTTTCTGTTACCACCGTTAACTTAAAAGTTAATGCGTACTAGCATGATAAAAAAAAATGCTGCAAGCCTTTAACGTAACTGTCGTTCGCACGTTGTCACCTAAAACAAGTAAGGCGATAAAAATGCAAAGCGTTGCACTAACTGTATGCTTCTCCCGTGGTATTTTAACTAGTATTTCAAATATTACACAAAATAGAATATATCATCTCATATATTTTAATATAAAAACCGCGTAAACGAATTGCTATTGTACGAAATAACACATTTATAGTTATATTTAAATAAATACTTTAATGAAATTTCGTGAGTTTCAGGTGAACCTATTCAACCTATCCAAATCGGAGGAAATATTTACGCTTACCCTAATAATAAATAATAGGTATGCATATTTTAATTAATATGCATCCCAATCGGTTTAAATTTATAGCATGAGTTTAGAAATAAGTCTAATAGTATACTAGAATAATAGTAGCTTAATCTCTAATATTAAATTTAACAAATTCAAACAAATGTTGGATCGGAGTCACAAGCAATTAATTTTCTTTGTGGAAATATAGTAATATTTTTTCAATCATACTTACAAACGGTTACGTATCTGCTGGCGGATATGAAATGTAAATTTTTTTCCTTTGGTAATAAATTGTCAACTTAATAATATTATTTACATAAACAAATTTTTGTAAATTATCAATAAATAAGGGCTGCTTTATTTCTAAAATCATAAAATTCAAAATCCGGTACCGGTAGTTTAGAATACTTTAGGCCTTAAGTAGTTTAAAAAACTATTGACGTTCATGGATTGGATAGATGGTCCAAAAATGATGGCTTTATACTATGTGATTGATCACCACGTAGTATGATAAAAGCAACCATGTAGTCAATGAATCAGATGTTGCGACTCGAGTATAATTGCGAACATAATTAAAAAGAAAACGAATAATTCAAATGAAATACAAATATAAAATGAATAAAATGATTTCCATACGGGCGCTTTTTGTTAAGGTCACGTTATGATGATTTATAACCAGATGCTTTTTGTTAAGATCCGTGTAGAAACAATGAAAAATATGATACAATGAATAAAAAAAATATATATCAAAAGTAGGGGATAATACAAATATCCACTGTCTCTGTTGATTTCAATGAAACGTCACTGTATAGGACGGGAACTGACTTGATCAACATACAGTGGAACGCGATGGAAATTTTCGATGTACTGTGGTATCTAACGTCACCGTATGGGGCGGAAGCCAGGTACACAGTGCAATATTTCCGATAACAAGGGGGATACACATACGGTTTTTACGCGGGGAAGGTTTACTGACGCAATCATCAAATAACTTTGAGGAATTTAACATCCTGTTTTAAGGGTGGAAACCAAATTTGCATTGTTGTTGATAATTGCCTAAAGTATCCATGTCAGGGTTACGAATATGAAAATAAAATTTTTCAACTTATAGGGGGGACCGTAATGTAATTTTACAACTGAAATGTAATGAAATATAAATATACACTATTATAAAATAAAAATGAATAATAAGCATAGAATAGGACTACGACAAATAACAATAAAAAAAAAAGTGTACTGAATCAAAAGAACTACACGAATCATGCATGCATTAGGTTAAGAGTAATAAATCTTGTACTAAAAGTTCAAGATAATAACAAAATATAATTACTTGCAAAAACAATAGTAGAAATTAATAAAGCAACACTGTAAATTACTACGTAAAATGAATAAAAGTAAAGTCTTTTGAGAATTAACATAAAGTCTTTCTCACGACAAGTACAGATAATAAAATATCATTTTGTTCAAAAGTTTATATTTCATACTTTTTATCTAAATATGTGACTCCGACACCAAAAACTGCAAGCGCAGAATCTACTATTTCCAGAAAAAAACGGTTAGGTAAAATAAAATTTGATGCGTTCCCATAGAAAAGTGCAACTGCAGGAAGGGGAATTAAAAGAAATATAATATTTAAAATTAGTTATAAAGATGGCACACCTCGAGAGAGAGGGTACCTCTCCTACTAGATCATAAGTATATAAGCTTTCTGGACAAGACAACGCGCATCAGTCTTGTTCCAGCAGCAATACAGTAACTTTTACCGAGTTTTAATAATTATCATAAACTGAAAATCGTTAGTTAGTGAATAAGATTACAGTGTTCAAATTAGCAGTTATATAGAGTGTTAGTGTAACACCGTCTAGTGAATTCAAGTTTGACAAAAACTAGGATAAACCTAGGTAAAATCATTTTTTTTATTTTTATACTCTGGATATGCTACCATCGTATGTCCTACAATAATAATTTTATTAATATTTAATCTATTTATTAATATAATACTACTCTTTTATATTTTAACTTAACTATTAATGCTCATATTAAATTTTTTTTTTATTCAATTAAATTTCAATGTTTGCGTAATTTTTCCCTATGATGATACGTTCATCCAAGCGACGCAAATTAACCCGAAAGTAATTCAGTCAATCTTAACCTTCGATAAATAGAATATAGTAACAAATTGATTTCGATTTACAAGTAAATATTGGATTGTCCTTTAGAGTAAGTTAATGTTTAACAATAACTCCTAAATATTAATTCCAAAAAAAAGATAAAACTATTGATCAGTTCTATCTTTATTCTAACTTCTGAAGGCTGAAAACCTGTAAAAATTCGAAATTAATTCAACACTTCTAGCGTATTCAAGGAGTTTTTGCCATATTGTATTCCATACCGAAGTATCACTATCACTCTCATCTTCTTTTATACCTAACCCGCAATAACTTTCTCGTGCAGTAGTAATTGTAGATACTGCTTGGTATTCCAACTGATTTTCGTTGATATAGATATTACTCCCTGTGTATTTACACTTTGGGGATAATAAATTAACCTTCAGCCCGCTTAATAAATGGCAGTAAAATAAATAAAATCATTTTGTTTAAATTCTGTTAGATTTCTCCGGACTATAAAGCACCGGAAAACAGCAATTAAACATGATGTGATTAATGTTACCTAAATTAATTCCTAAAGCTTTCCTAATCATTAAATTCCTATCCAAAACAATTATCTTTCCTTTCATTTTTTCAAACCTTCCTAAAAGGTTATTAAAATGCAAAATATAAAATTATTGATCAACTTAAAGTAATATTGAACCAATAGCATCAGTTTATCTTTTTAATTATAACTCTTAAAAATTTCGATCGCAATGTGAATCATTAAATCTCGGGAACGAGCCAAACAGTCGTAAACTTATTTAATCTAAAATTACTGAATACTCTCATGTTATAACTTAAACATAACCCTCCGAAGAAGTTTTTAACATTTTACCGAATTATTTAATTTTGATAATGTTACTACCTTCATTATTGCTGTCGATCAACATTTTCAATTTTCTCATATAAGACTTCTTTTTTTTTTAATATCTATTTCTTGCTCTATTAGTTTTCGTTAAAAAAAAAAAAAAAAGAAAAACATATATGGTTAAGAAATTCTGACGTTTTCTTTTCTACTTATACTAAAATAATGTTTTGAAATGATACCACGTATCCATAACTTAACACGCATTAAGTTATTCCAAGAATTAAATAATTATCAATAATTTTGTATTTTATTGTTCTAAATATACGTATCCTAACCAACAAATAATTGTAACTTTTAGCTTCCAATTCGTACGTCTAAAACATAGTAATTTGGTAATGTTGGAATCCTATTCCACATTAAGTACTCGCTGCTTACAGGTTATGATCGATATTGATTTTATAATAATAACAATATACTAACCTCAAGTACACATTCTTCTTTTAATTGAAAATTTTTAAATTATATTACTCTTCTGGAAAATCCGACCCCAATGTACGTTTTAATATACAATTTCACTCACACTATTTTTTTTAATTTATTCTCAAATAAACATGGAAAAATAAAAGAAACCATAAAAATATTTTAACTTAAATTCTATTTCACCACGCAAAAAGAAAAATAAAACTATTGATCAAATTCATAATAAATATTAGGGATTCGAGAAACTGCAATATCGTTAACTATGCAATAAACATATACCTTATTGCATAACCTTAAACGGGAATCATGGTCTCAGACTCATTTCATTCTTAAATATTATTATAAATTCTAGAATGTCCTGCTAAATAGTCTTCAAAACTAAACGATCCAATTCAAATCTCTTAAATTCCCTAAATGGAATATAACTGATTTAACTCTTCTCCGTACATTACGTTCAAAACTCGTAGTGTCGTATCCTTCTTACCATTGGCAATCAACAATGATCTTATGATTGATTTTAATTCTTTCTAATCATTAGTTGATTTAACTCTTCTCCGTACATTACGTTCAAAACTCGTAGTGTCGTATCCTTCTTACCATTGGCAATCAACAATGATCTTATGATTGATTTTAATTCTTTCTAATCATTAGTTGATTTAACTCTTCTCCGTACATTACGTTCAAAACTCGTAGTGTCGTATCCTTTTTACCATTTGCAATCAACAATGATCTTATAATTGATTTTAGTTTTTTCAAATCGTTAGTCGACATTTTTCTTTTTTATTATTAACGAAAAACTGTACAAATATCTAATAATTTCACGTAAACACAAAAACTCACGTGACGATGTAAGTAATACAAATAAAAATAATTCGTCTAATTGAATAAAAGTATAACAAATAACGATTAAACAACTAATTTAAATTATAACCGTTTATAACAGTCTACAAAAATTGTCAGTCTCTAACTCTACTCTTGGACTTGAGTAAATTTCGCCTCTTATTCATTAATTTATGGTATTCCCTAAATGGAATATCAGTCTCCATCTCTATTCATACAGATGATGTATCGGCTTTAATTCACTACTGTAATGACTTTGGATTTAAACACCATTTGTTTAATATTCATTCTAGCTAAGATTAATTGTCGGGGAGAGGTAAACAAGTGACTGACTGTTTACCGTCTCGTTTGTCATTCCTGTTTTTCCGTTTGTCGCCACAATTATGTTAGTTAATCTGGTCAAAAATAATGTTCATATTTTCTTAACAATCACCATACAGTTATACAGTTTCAACGTTTCTTAGACGTTGTGCGCTATTTCTTATATTAATCACATTTTTTTAATACTTCCAAAAAAAAATAATTATTATTTAATTGACGAACGTATTTCTAGCAAATTTTACTATGAATTATATTCATTTTTTTGTCAAAATAATAGTCTGTAGCAGATTTACAACACAGTATAGATATTTAAAAAAAAAAAAAAGTATTGCAACTTCTACTTTATTTTTTCTCTTCGGTTATAAGACATTTTTAAAACTTTAAACCGTCGCCACTCACCGCCCTAACAAATAACAAAAACTCTTTATAATTCCTATAACGAAGTGTTACCACGCTAATTTTTGTTAATGGAGGAGAGAGAGACTTAATCACGCGAGTTTTCTGAATTCCTTTTGCATTATTGCTTAATTGATTAATTAAGTAAAAACATTAATTAATTGCAGGTAGGCCTTTGATAAACATATACTTAACCGCCATTTTCAAAGGTGCAATCATAAAATTAAGCTGTGCTGGCGTTATCATGGGGTTCGTTTCTTCAAAAAAATGCTTTGCAATAAAATAAAAAAAAATGCAATAAAGCTTAAATTAAAGAATTTTTGTTAAACTTTTTATCATTCTGGTGAATTATCTAAAATAAACAGGCGTTCATTTATTTTTTATAAAATTATTGCGGTTTCGAATCTATTATTCTTTATATAAGAAAACATCCCTCTTGTCGAGACGTCAACGCTTGTAAAGCGACCCTTAATATGTTATGCATGGGTTCCAATCCGAGTACGTTATTTTTTATTCTATTTTCTATAATTCAACCAAGAAAGAAAGATATGAAGGAAATTCCGTATCCATCTTAAAATTATATTAAGTTTAAATCACAAGAATTAATAATTATTCTCGAATGTCATGAATTGTTAACACTCTAATTTCCTTTAATGGGGTGCTACACCCTGGGGTACTGACCACTATGCTACCATGAGGCAAGCATAAGAATTTATTTCATTCTCGTTATTGAAAATTATCCAATCCTAACATATTTTTCTCTTTTCGCCAATAATAATTTCAATATATTAGTCTTCTAAATAATCCTACTTGTTGGAAAGTCCGTTTCCGTCACCGTTACTTTGGATTTCTCTTTTATAATACCTTGTAATTGTTGTAGTTGTTACAATAATAAATTCGCCTATAACCTCTTGAAGAACTCTACTTTTCTTCGGAGATCATTGCTGCCGTTCCGTTAAATCGTGTTTATCCATTCTGTGTGACCATATTCTATTTATTTAAAATTAAAATTACACTTAATAATTATCTCCATAAAAACCTACGGCGCCACCGTGTTTTTAATGCAACGTATGGTTCAGGATCACTATTAATAACTTTTTAAATTCTGCTCCTTCCTTATCATAAATCCTTCCCAATTTCTTCCTTTAACATAATATCATTAGGTTACAATGCCAATACGTTTGGGGATTGTTGCTAGGCAATGATCTTTCATTAGCTACTGCAGCTACCGATATGAATCTTTTTCCTTCTATTCCCAAAATAACAAGAAATAATGCACTGTGTACATTAATTCTAAAATTCAAACTATAGCCGTGAGATTGCGGAATCCTTTTGTTGCTACAATTCATTGAACGCGAATAGTGAGGCGGATTGACTGAGTCGAAAGTAGGGCCGATGAACGCGCAGATACTATGTATACGGCTCTGAACATACTGAGGATTATTAAAAAAAACAAATGTTCAATTTTATCTTATTCTCTTTGTTTAATTAAAAAAATTTTTTTTTTGTTCTTTATTAATTACTTTGCTTATCATTTTTAAACGTTAAACGTGTGGCAACTCACCAGATTTTAATTGAACAAATAAAACCTTGAATTCACTAACTGTGTAAATTCTCCTTTTAGGTGCGGAACTCTGCGAATTGAACCTATAGCTAAAAAATCTAATTCAAGGATAGTATTGCCGTAGGTAATCACTAAAATTAGTCTATTTTTACTATTTGGGGGTTTTAGCAAGACTAGGTAACTAATAACGAGGACCGGAAGTAGAAATGCCAGACGACACGAATAACGCTCAAAACCGAGACGGACAAGCTGATCCATCTATGCTGATGATGACGGCTATGGCGAATAGCTTCACCTTACATAATGCCCTGCAGGGCCTGCGCAGTTTTGACGGGCATAATATGCCTTTAAAAGACTTTATACAAGATGTGCGCAATGGAAAAGAATATGTGCCTGCAGGAAGTGAAGGACAGTATGTCAAGGCCGTGCTAGCGAAGTTGCGCGGAAATGCTAGAGACTGCACATATGGACATTCCTTTGCCAACATCGACAGCCTAGTGAATCATTTGAAGACTAGATTCGCACCAGGCAAGACGTATACTTACTATACTACCAAGATAAATGATATGAGGATGAAACAAGGAGAAACTGTTGGAGATTTCTACGATCGACTTAACATTCTGCTCAGTGGGGCCAAGAATGTTCTAAAGGACGACATCCCAGGAGCGACTGATGCTAACCTGAACGACATGATAAAACCTTTAGAATACGCGGCAAAGGACATCTTCATAAGAGGATTACCTGCCGATATATCTGTACAAGTGGATGGGAAAAATCCCGCCACCCTAGCTGACGCTTATAAAGATGCAGTGCGTATAGAAACTCGCATGGAAGCAAAAATACTGCCTGACACCAGATATAAATTTCAAGGACAAATGCCCAAGGTAAACTGGGAACAGACCGAATTTTCGGCCGAAAACCATTGGAAGCCAAGAAATCCAAACAGCAACTGGAATAATGGACAAAACAGGCATCAAAGCCAAAACTACGCATCTCAACCCATGGTGAATAATAATACGCCGCCTGGATTCCAGCAGAGGCAGGGACGCACAAACTATAATGTGCAAAGAACCAATCAACCTCAAATCAGACAAATATCACAGAATTATAACGTGAATAACTCACCACAGAGGTTTAATCAAAATCATTATACGCCTCGACCGCAATATACGCAGCAACAGCAGCAGATGTTCTCACAGGACGCTCGTTTATACAACCCTTATGTGCCCGGAGGACAGAGACCCTCGACTAATTATCAGCGACCACAAGGGTATGAGCCTGGATATAATGCTCATAGAACACCTAATAACTATAACCGGATGCCTCCAAATCAGACTGAAGCTCCACGACAATCTGCATTCAATAATCAGCCTGCTTTAAACTGGCAGCTGGCTCGTCGCAACCAAAAGTCGACGAGCCAGAGACAAGTGACACCAAGCTCATCTCAACCTGTAATACAGAATGCACCTCAACCACCGACTCAGCAGAACTCAACACAGGTGATGCTGATAAACGAGACTGCAAACGAGTTTCCATGTATAGGGGACTTACTGACAACGATAGTGAAGTAGACGAACCTACAGCTATCAGATTATATGTGACTGAAGGGAAAATACCTTGGATGACCTTCATGATTGATAACGGTGCAGCGGTAAATTTGGTAAAGTGCACTGCTTTACGCGACGATATACCATACGATCCTACTCGAAGCACTGAGTTGAGTGGTATTACTAATGAATGTATAAAAACGTATGGTACCACTTGGCTTACTCTAAGGAAAAGACCAGTAAAATTCCATCTAGTAGGACCAACATTTCCCATCGATCAGGATGGATTAATAGGCAGACGCTACCTTAAGGAAGAAGATGCCGTTATATCTTATTATAACCACGCGCTCATGATATCTGGAGACGTCATGCATCCCATTCCCTTTATCGATCAAGAGCAGGATAAGACCAACTATACTAATGATGCTACCCATGGAAGTTCCATCGACCAATTAGACACTTCAGGGGATTCTTTGAGCGAAACTGCAACCCATTACTACATTCCTAGTAGAAGCAGGCAAATATTGGAAATAAATCTGAAAAACACCCCTCTGCAAGAAGGATATTTACCTCGAATTGACGTAGGTAATGACCAGGTGTTTCTTGGAGAAGGACTTGTCAGCAATGACAATGGAAAATGTAGAATCTTTGTAATAAACACCAGTGAAGAGGATGCCTTCATAAGTATAAATCCTAGAGAGATCCTACCTTTTGAATATGTGGACCCTGATTTTTATTCAGATACCATGACCGAGACTGATGAAGGGCGTATCACCACCCCTTATCAACGAGTGCAAAAGCTCCTGGACATCATGGATTTGGACCATCTAAACCACGAGGAAAAGGCACATGTAGAGAAATTACTCACTGAATATCATGATGTATTTCTTCTACCGGGAAATCCTCTACCAGTTACTCATTTAACTGAGCATAGGATACCAACGACCGACGATATTCCCATAAATACTAAACAATATAGGCATCCGCCTATTCATAAACAAGTGATAAAAGACGAAGTAGCCAGGAAACTCAAAGACGGGGTTATCAAACCATCTTGGTCACCTTCAAATAATCCAGTTGTGATAGTGCCTAAGAAACCCGACAAACACGGAAACCCGCGTTGGCGTATGGTCATCGACTTCCGTAATCTTAATAAGAAGACAATAGGGGATGCTTACCCATTACCAAACATAACCGACATTTTGGACCAACTTGGAGGGTCAGTCTATTATTCTGTATTCGACTTGGCTCATGGGTACCAACAACTACCTTTACATGAGGGCGATCGTTGGAAAAGTGCATTCACCACTCCCAACGGACATTACCAGTACACAAGTCTTCCTGAGGGCCTCAAGGGGGCGCCCGCAACGTTTCAGCGCCTGGTCGATAAAATATTGCTAGGACTACAAAATACGGAGATGCTAGTATATCTAGACGACACTATCATTTACTCCAAGGACTTACACGAGCATGAAAGGAAAACTCGTCAGTTTTTCGAACGCCTCAGAGCAGCGAATCTTGCGCTCCAACCAGAAAAGGTAGAATTCTTGAGAAAAGAAGTGACCTTTTTAGGCCATATAATCAGTGAGAAAGTCGTTGAACCAAAACCCGGAAAAATCAAAGCAGTCCAGGAATTCCCTACTCCAAAAACACCTAAAAATATTCGACAATTTCTAGGCTTAGCTGGATACTATAGACATTTCATAAGGGATTTCTCTAAAATCGCCAGACCTCTGTCGAACTTGCTAAAAAAGGACGCAAAATTCGAGTGGGGGGAGGCCCAGGAACAGAGTTTTCAAGATTTAAAAGGACATCTTGTTAAGCAACCAATATTGATTTTTCCTGGTTTTAACAAGACTTTTACTCTAACTACCGACGCGTCTGACTATGCTATCGGAGCGGTGTTGAGTCAGGAAAAGGATGGTTTTGACCATCCCGTAGCATATCTGTCGCGATTACTGAACCAGGCAGAAAGGAACTACTGTATCACAGACAAGGAATGTCTAGCAGCACTATATGCTATGCACCATTTCAGACCTTACCTACTAAGCAGGGAATTCATACTTCAAGCAGATCATGAACCTTTAAACTGGATGCACAATCGGAAAGACCCAGGGCAAAGACTGATGCGGTGGATGATGAAATTCACTGATTATACTTATAAATTCAGATACAAGCCAGGTAAATTAAACACCAACGCTGACGCCTTGTCAAGAAATCCAGTCGAAACACCGACCAAGCAGGAGATTAATGAACGATTGCCAAAGCTAAGAATTTTGACTTTAGACAGGAAAGGCAAGAAAACTTTAGAAGGACTACCAGTTGCTGAAACCGACGAGCCTTCACAAACTATCGGACCATCTGTTTCTGAAACCAGAACCACCTGTGCCACCAAAAAGACGGGGAAGGCCACCTGGTCCCCTTAATAGACGAAAATTACCTGAACTCGAGCACAGCGTAGTAGCTCAAAGAACTCGATCTAAGCAAGTAACGCCGCCAAAAACAACTAGTGGTGTTCAACAAGGACGAGTAACGAAACCAACAGCCACCCGAACTAAACCAGCGTATCGGGAAACACTTGCGAGTCAAGCTCGCAAGGCTGTGACCAATAAGGACATGCTGAGTAACTTGACAGCTGCTGATATATCAAGTGATCGCAGTAGTAAACTTAGTGTAACTTCAACCAAAAGCAAGAGATTAACGAAGAAGAAAACTACTACCGTCTCTGACACTGAAAGCGAGGCAAGCACTTCTTACACCGACGACCGACCTCCTATAAAAGATCCACGACAAACTTGCCTCCGGAATTTCTCCACCACTGAAGTTGAAGAACCATCCAGTTTACCGGGAAATGTCGAAAAAAATAAAACGACTGAAGTCAGTAACCCTTGCATCATACGAATGGAAGCTGTACAACCAAGTGATACAGGTGAAGGAACAGATATAGACTGTGAAGATAGTCAGTTGGAATTTACAACTACTACACCTACTAAAAATCAATCCGCGGAAAGTAAAACAAACGCCAGTGACTCCCGCGTTAATATTTCAGACCTGCCTTTCTACGAAGAAATGACTCCGAAATCGATTTTGTCATCAACAGGGATAAATGATTTTAGTCAAGGTCAAGACAATCGACATGACCTTGCTGTGACTTTACCTGCAAGCACCACTAAACTCCCAGCTACAGACAAACACCGTATTAGGCGCGACTGTACCCACAAATCCAGAAAATTGGAACAAAGTCTCCAGAACTACTGGTTTAACACAGGGGACTGGTTGTTTGTAGAAAAGAATGCAGATTCGCCTGTAGAACCATTGCCGAAGTATTTTTCCGAAGATGAGGAACCAACACCTTCCCAACGAGAAATTTTAGATAAGATGGCAGCAAAATTAACGCTTACAGAAATAAGCAGAAACTCGGCAAAGGAAAAATCAATCACGGTTGACAAACCAGGGGCAGTGGAACAAGGACCCTCTCTGGACACTGCAATACCAACAACCATGCCATTATTGTCAGAAACTCATGAAATTGTGAGTACTGCAAAGCACACTGTCGAAAATTTCATAACGGACCTAGAAGCAGGTTCTGAAGAAGCTGATATCGAAGATAACCTAGACTCCTCTATAATTCCGCGATCACATGAGCGAGCGTTATCAACCACACCCAGTGTACGACCAGCTGTGCCAAGACATAGTAGCACTCCCAGGACTATCAGAAAACCAATACCAAAACCCAACTTGCAGGCAATCCCAGAAGTAACTGAAAGATCGGTTAACATTGAATATTCTAAGGCACCAGATGACGTTATGGGTGTAATTTTACCTAACCCATGGACTTAAAGTGATAACCCACTTACCTCTGATGCGAGTACAACGAAGGCTGTCATATCTGACGACGGATTTCAAGTAATAAAACCCACCAGGCATTGCCTCACATACCAACGGGATAATATTATTCATTTTATCTCTGGTGATTGCGACCACCACGATCCAATAACAAAACTATTAAATGACATTGGAGCAATAGAACGAAGGGATATAAAAAGACGAAAACCTAAGAAGGGCAATATCATTATCACTCCTTATAAGCAGCACAAAATATTTTCATTGGTAGTTAAGGACTATGAGGAGGACTCGTTAGATTGCGAGGATTTGCGTAATCTCTTACAACAAACGATTGACATATTCCAAAAGCAAAACATCGCTACCGCTAGAATATCAAGAACGAGTAAGGTGACTAACCATCTAGCACCTGGAACACTTAGTGATATTTTAAGGGAAGAGTTTCAGAACACGGGCATTCTTATAACCCTGTGCTACGGAAAATCTGAATATCTTACAGAGGAGCAAAGAAATCCAATCATTTCTACTTTGCATGACAGCTTGATAGGTGGTCATAAAGGCATAAATCAAACTTATGCTAAAATCAGAGAAAGATATTATTGGCCAGGCATGAGAAATGATATTTTAGATTATGTACGAAAGTGCTCCATTTGTAAACAACACAAAATAGATCGGATTAATAGAAAAGCTCCTATGGTAATCACCGACACACCACTAGACAGCTTCGACAAAGTCTCTATCGACACGGTGGGAAAGCTAAGATTAACGACTTCGGGGAATTGCCACTTGCTGACGATGCAGTGCCATCTGACTAAGTACGTCATAATTGTTCCTATTCCGAATATACCGGCAACGACTATAGCAGAGGTTCTAGCTAAAAATTTAATCTGCCAATTCGGAGCACCTAGAGCCATATTATCTGACAGGGGGACTAGTTTTATGTCCGACCTTATGGCGGCATTATTGCAACTACTCAAGGTAACCCAGTTATATTCTTCTGGTTACTGACCGCAGACTACTGGTGCATTGGAACGTAGCCATGCTCCTCTCGTGGACTTTATCAGAACGTATTCTGAACATTACGAGGACTGGGACCGTTTAGCACCATTTGCCGCTTTCTCGTACAATACAAGTGTTCATGCTTCGACGGGTTTTACACCATTTGAATTGGTTTATGGAAAAACTGCTCGTTTTCCTCTCAAAATACCGTCTGAAGATCGTTTGGCGACATACAATCAATATCTAACAGATCTTGTTAAAAGACTGGAGGAGATGAAGTTAACAGCGGGACAAAACCAGGTGGAAAAGAAAATTCTTTAAAAAAAATACTACGACAAGAAGGTCAAGACATTCCAGCCAAAAATTGGACAATATGTGTACGTAAAGAATGAGCCCAGAACCTCAAAATTTGGGAAATATTACTTGGCACCTTTAAAAGTAATAGATATTCTAGGGCATAATAACATCTTGCTGGAAACCCCCAATCATAAAACTATATTGAAACATATTGATAAGGTTAAACTTGCTTAACTACATTAACAATTCCATTACAGGCTCAAATACCTAGTTATGAAGGGTTACATCTTGACGACCCTAATCTCATTGGTGACCTTGTATGGACTACAAACCACAGGATTACCATCTCATAAACTGACGCCTTTAAACACTAATCCGGGCATTTATTATGAGAAAATAGGTATTTTAAAACTAAAACGAGCGGAATGGAAAATCCTTATACATGTGAACACTGACATAATTGACTCTCAAACAGATATAGCCCAGGTTATAAATCTATCGATTAATAACTGCCGGGAGCAACTCGCTAAACTAAAATGCCAACCTAAAATAGCTGACCAACGAACAGCCGCTATTGATAGTTACAGAGACTGTTTAAAAGGTTTTGACAGCGAGGATTGCGAAAATGCGTTGAACTCGCATGTGCTATTAAGAAAACAGAGCCAAACACACAAATTTCAAAATCAAGCCAAGGACCTGTTGACTAGATTGCATTTTAAAGACAAATCAAGTAACAGTCAGGAAACTATCAAAAGATCGATGACGCTTTTAGGCATCATTGGCAGCGTTAGCAACACACTTTTCGGATTAGTCACGGAAGATGAAATCGAAAAGGTACACCAAAACATCGATAAATTGCTAAACGATAATAAGGAAATCATCAAATTAGCAAATCAGAAGACCCATCTAATAACAGCTAATTTTAAAAATC
The DNA here is from genome assembly GCA_017163975.1 of Anastatus disparis. Taxonomy (NCBI): domain Eukaryota; kingdom Metazoa; phylum Arthropoda; class Insecta; order Hymenoptera; family Eupelmidae; genus Anastatus; species Anastatus disparis. Next base: position 614,647 of record JAFFSR010000286.1, on the reverse strand, counting down.
TCGAAAATGTCACGACCAACCATGCCAACGCACTGAGACACTTAGAGACGACGATTCAAACACTTGAATCAGAGCAACAACGAGACTCCTACCTCCGAAGTCTCACTGCCCATTATAATCGTTTAACTATGGCTATTGAACAGACTCAAGAAGCCCTCAAGCAATTAATCGAGTTAATTAAAAACCTGTTGCAGGGAAAAGTACCTTGCGAATTACTGACGCCCCAGTTTTTAGCCCGAATGAGCCAAGACATTACAGAACATTCGAATGATTGGGATTTACCTATGCCCGCCCAACATGCGAGTCCTGAAGAAATAGCACGGATCTCCAAAATAGATGCTGTTTACGATAACAACCGGCTGATAGTAATGTTATATCTGCCTATGGTCGAAACAGAACCATATGTACTGTATCGTATGTATCCATTGTTAACCACTCAATCATGGGAAGACCAGCACCTCGGTTTTGCTAAAATCCAGCCAACTCATGCGTTTTTAGCGCTAAACGAGAAAAACAAACAATACGTAAAGTACGACCATGACTATTTACACGAGTGTACAAACCATGCTTATGGGATGATTTGTGAAACTCATTGGCCATTGCTCGATGTTCCGACTTCTAAGGATTGTGAACTTCTGTTATTGACGCAACCTACTGAAAATCATTTTAGACATTGCACCATAATCTACCTTACCGAGCCCAGCTCTCAATGGAGTTATCTTCATAATGAAGCTGCATGGTTGTACTCTTTAATCGAATTAAGAACTATTCGAATTACCTGTAACCGACAGAGAGACCAAATACTGCGCTTAAATGGGACTGGAAAAATTCAGATACCTGACGGTTGTACTGGTAGGACTACACAAGTGACCTTAGGAGGTATGACAACTCGTACAAGTACAGAGTTTTACACCTATCAACCTAAGCTACATCTGGAAATTACCGATGTATTGACAAAAAGTATTCCTGACCATATTATGAAACCTAAGGAGTTATTTCCAATACTGCAACTTAAGGATGAATACAACTGGAACAATCGTGACGTACAACAACTTTCTTAAAAGCTAAAAGAAATTGCACAGCATAAATTAGATAACGGCGAACTCCGACATACCGTGTATGGAAGTTACGGTTTGGAAGTGCTGCTGTGTTTGGCAGTTATGATGTTGGCAGCCAAGATTATTAAATGCAGACACACCGTTGGGACCTACAAACCACGGGCAAGGAAACGCTATCAACCCGGAACCTGCCATGATCTAAAAATCGTAACTGCGGGTGTAGGAAGTGACACTTTACCTGCCACGGACAAAGACCAGACCCCGACCACTGTTACGACAGCACAAGGGTTACAACAAACAGCTTTAGTAGACAATTAGGGAATAAAAATTTGACGTCTCTATTTCTAGGCGAACATCGCATCAGGATGTCGAGGAATGAGACCTTGCAATTGACCAACAGAAAAGACTAGACCCTTTGGGAAATCATCCGAGATCTCGAAAGACAAGGGCCTGTTAAACAGATAACGACGCTAGAATACATTAACCATAAGTATACTAGACTCCAAATAAAATTTTTCGACCATTCTACTGTAGAAAACCCTACACCTAACGATCAAACTGACTCTCAAACTATTGACCCTAATCGACTTTTTTGTCTAGTCACAAAAAATGACACTGTACAGACTTTGGCTTCTGTATTTAGGCCTTACGGGTTATTAGACTACGTACATGTTACTCGTGGAAAAATAACTGAAAATCGGTACGGATACGTAAGATTTATACATAAAACTGACGCTCAAACAGCTTTGCTACAGACCCGTAGTGAATACGGAGCAAGACAAGCCGAGCCATTACGACAGAAACGTAAGCGGAAGGAAACTCATAACATCTGGACTAGGTGCAGTAATTGTAACTATAACATTACTACACAGTATAAACGCACACATATGCTGTTGTGCCGTGACCAACAACCCCAGACAGACTGTTCCGGAATACTTCATGATGACCACATTTACTTTATATGCAACCTGTGTAAAAAACCAATCACAGGTAATTACGCATTGCATAGTAAAGACTGCGTTAGTACGAGAGGAGAGAGGCTCGTGCGGCTTCCTCCTCTACATTAAAGTTCAGCATCGGTTCAGTTTT